>CAVLJG010000001.1:6251210-6462885 GCA_963669975.1 Acanthoscelides obtectus | reverse complement strand
TGGCGGAGATATCTATCCGTCACTCGCAGGGTTGCCAAGTCTAACGGTGGTGACACTTCATATTTTACAGTGTTTTGTTTTGAATACTTTGATGCTATTTGCTGCCAAAAACTTGACGGAGAGATCTTGCGGCTGATTGGGTATATTTAACGGACTGTTTGGTACCCTATCGGTGCAGAAAAAAGCGGTTTGTTAAATTGTGAAATGCACCCTAAATCTTGGAGTGGCGTTTACATTTTGTTGCTCAATATTTTTAGATGACAGACAGCAGTTCTTCGTAACACTACCACCAGAAGAAACTACAGTGTGGATATGGACGATAATCTTCGCGTACTGGATCCCTGAGATCGGCACATTCATAAGATCATTGAGAATAATTTGTTTCAAGCATTGGGAATATCCCAAGGCAGTTGAAGAGTTCCTGCGACTATGCTTCGTGGAACTGTTACCTGCCATAGGAAGCGCTATTCTGGTCTTTGTGGTGTTTCCGGAGCTGGATGTTATCAAGGCCGCGATGCTAACCAATGCTGTGTGCTTTGTTCCTGCAGTATTATGTATGTATCTTACACTAAAATGATTTCTCATCAATAATTTGTATGTATTGTAGCACTGTTTTCGAAGAGGAAGCACAAGCTGCTGATAGTGCTGGACATACTTGCGATAGTAGCACAGGCCAGCGCGGCTATAGCTTGGCCGATATTGGAGAATAAGACTGAGCTATACTTCATACCGATAGCAGTATTATTCATATCGATGGGATGGGCTAGAAATTACATGCCCAAAGACTGCTCCCTTTTTTGTGGTTGGAAACAGAAAGAGCCAAATGAAGACCAAGCCGATGAGGAAACGCAGGAGCTTACGATGAAGCAACCAGATAAGAAGAAAGGGACAGAGAACGATATGTACTTCATGTATCTCTTCATAGCTCCGTTTAAGTGTTTGGTCTTTCTTATGGTGGCTGTGTTGGCTATATGGATAAAAGAAGGAGACGCGACGTTCATGTTCGACCTATTTGATGATGCTTTTCGGAGACACACGCTCGTGATCAATGAGGTGAGTGGTGATGACAATTGAGCTTTCATGCGTAAGGAAGTTCAGAAAGTGTTCTGTGATTCTATAGCCTGTATATACAGCAGGGTCTTCTCCATTTTTTTCCATTTAATAATAATAATATTTATTTACTCAATGTACAAAGATAACAAACAATATGAGTAAATAAATATGAAATCAAAACAGGCCCAATAGAAGGCATCGCCTGTACATGGACCAATAATTTAAGTTGAAACTGTAGAATGCAAATGACAAAAAAGGACAAAAATTAGCTACAGTAGATTATGTATTTAGTTGATGTTCGTATTTATGAGTTTATGAATTTCAGTCCTAGATATAGAATGTAGCCACTTTTTTAAATTTCTTTTGAAACAATTTCCGAAACGTAAATCTTTTAAGTCTTTAGGTATAATTTCATAAAATTTAGGCGCTAAATAGAGATATGATCGCTGCATTATAGATTTATGCGGTTGAGGAACTACTGTGCCACGAATTTTGTACCTGGTATAATGATTATGTTTAATTTTTTGGTCGGTGTTTACAAATTTATGGAAGTGAGTGATACTGTGTAAGAAATAAAGCTGTCTTATATCATACATTCGAACATCTGCATATAATTTTTCAGTAGGATAAAGTTTCGGTTTTTTAAATATCATTTTTAGAATACTTTTTTGAAAAACATCTAAATTATAGATATGTGAGGAACATGCAGCTCCCCATGCTAATATACCATATGTGAGATGAGGCTCAATCAGTCCATGGTATAATGTTCGAAGATATTTTTCTGTCAATATATTCCCAAGGTATTTAATTTTGTAGGATACAAATCTAACTTTCTTTAAAATATAATTGACATGGATGTCCCATCGTAAGTGAGGATCCAAGACCACTCCAAGGTATTTTATGTTGGGCACTCGATTAATTTGCATTTTTTGATCATTAATATTGAAGGAGAAATTTGTGTAATTTGGCAGATGTCTAGCATAAGATCCAAATGGTAAAAAATGTGTTTTAGAGTAGTTAATGCTTAATTTTCTACTGTCAAACCACCGAATAATTTTGACAAAATCATTTTCAATTACATTTTTCAGATCAGACCAGTCAGTGCCTTCATATAATATTGCAGTATCATCTGCAAAACTAGTTATTTTGCCAACACAATTAATTTGGAAAATATCATTTAAATATATATTGAATAACAGCGGACCTAAGACAGTTCCTTGTGGGACACCACACTTAATATACATTTCTTTACTAAATGATCCTGATATCTGCACAGATTGTGGGCGATTTGACAAATAACTTTCGATCAGTGAGTACGCGTTTCCTCTGAAACCAATTCTCTCCAATGCTTCTAATAATAATTTGTGGTTAACTGTGTCGAAAGCTTTCTTTAAATCAACAAAAATGCAGATTGAAGGGATTCTGTTATCAATATTTTGATATATTTGATTTACAATTTTAGTTATTGCGTCCGATGTATCGAATCATTCTAGTAGATAAAACTTTTTCAAAAACCTTTGCGACACTGGATATTATTGATATTGGTCTATAGTTGTTAATATCTGTTTTTGTTCCTGATTTATGTATCGGTATTATATTACCTTTTTTTAAAATTGAGGGATATATGCCAGATTCAAAGCATTTGCCGATTAGGTAAGTGAGTGGTTCTGTTATGTCCTCGGCTATAATTTTCAAATGCTCGCTTTTAATACCATCGAACCCAGGACTTTTCCGATTTTTTAAGGACATAACAGTGGTGTATACTTCACATTGTTCGACTTTATCCAAAATAAATGAGTTCAAAGTTCTTTTTGGAGGCTGAGTATTTTGTACATTTGCTTGTATATTACTTGCTAAATTTTCGCCTATGTCAGTAAAGAATTGTACAAATTCATCGCATATCTGTTCAGTATTTTTTAATACTGTTCCCGATGTTGTATTCAACTCAGTGACACACTCTTTAAATTTTGTTTTCCCAGTAATCTCATCAATAGTTGTCCAAAGCCGCTTAGGATCATTTAAGTTATTATTCAATTTATTTAGGTAATGTTTTCGTTTGGTTTGCCTTGCAAGCTCTATAAATTTATTTTTATATTGGTTGTCGGTATTTTCTGTAGTTGGCGTTAGTTTCATTACATTATATGGTCTTTCTTTTTCTATTGCCGATGTGATTAATCCTTTGGTAATCCAGGCATTTCTGCTTTTCGCTTTGTGACTAATTAATACTTTATTGGTACTAATATCTATTAGTTTTTTTATTTTCTCTATGAACAGTCCCGTTGCTTTGTCTATATTATTTATAGAGTATAATTGTTCCCAGGATTCTTGTTTGACATTTGATATTAGTTTCGAATTGTCGACAAAAAATTTGTAATTTTCCTGGTTGTTATTAACGGTAGGGATGTTAGAATGTTTTTTATTTGAAGATATCAGTAAAATAGTGGAGAAGTGGTCAGTAATATCGCTTTCTAGGATCATTGGTATACAAGTAATTTTATTGGATAGGTCTTTCACAAAGCAGTGATCTATACATGTGCCACTGATGGACCTTGTAGGTAGGTTTATATAGGACAGAAATCCGTTACTTGATAGGATATTCAAGTATTCATTTGTGATGGGAGCATTGTCCAAAATATTTATATTGACATCTCCCAAGAAAATATGTTGCTTTAAATGAACTTTATTTTGATTTTGAAAAAAAAATTCGATATTCTTCAAAAACTCGTGGGGTTCTGAACATGGCGGACGATAAATTGCAGATACCTCAATTTTGTTATGGTTAATTTGGATCATTATGTTTAATATTTTGATTCCATCGGTGAAAGTGAATGTATCATGATTATATTGTAGCTCATTTCTTACAAAAACTATCACCCCATCGTTCTGGTTATAAGTGCCAAAGTTATACAGCGTGTCATATCCCTGCGGATTGAAGCAAGAAATATCAACCACTTGCCACGTTTCAGTTAAAACTATTAGATCAAAATTGTACCATATTTGGTCGAGTAGTATTTTTAAGTAATCAATGTTGTGTTTTATACTCCTTATGTTCATATTAAAAATTCGAAATTTTGCATCAGAATTTTGTGTACATAAATTAAGTTCATCGACGTTTTGTGCTATATTTGTTTGATTAAAACAACTCAAAAAATTAATATCATTGCGATCGACGAACGATAACCCGGTCAAACTTTGAATTTGAAAGTTAATAGTGATACCGTGTACGGATATCAAAACCCACTTCTTAATCGACAAATGAGACACTGCCTTATTTGTATCTTATATTTCTTAGATACTTATCTCTAAAAGAACATTATTTACTAAATTTTCTTCTCAAAGTTTTCTATTTACAGTCAGGATATACCTGCTTAAGTTCTTGTACTCCACGTAATAAAAATTGTTTTTGTTAACTTGACTGCTCTTTCTGTCGTATCGTTAACTGCTCTCAGCGTCAGCACCTTATTCTTAGCGTGTTGAAAAGAATCATTATGTGGCCATGAAGTTGGACGCTCATCGATAAATCTGTCATCAATTTTGAATCGACTGAACAAGGACTTGCTTTTGATTGAAACAAAGTCATCGTTTTTTTTTCTATGAAATGGAAAAACGAATCTAAACAGACACTCAACCATGAACAGACGTTTCGTGCTTCTTGGCATATCAACTAATCTCGATCTGAGGTATAAGAAACAAGACAGTATAATGTGCCAACTATTGCCAGAATCTGTGTTTATGCCGGCTTATTTTAACAGAGTAATAGGGGGGATGGGTCAAAACTAGTCAAAAGGTTCGTATGACCCATGGTCCAAAAGTCAATAGATTTTTGTCTGAATGGCTTTATAGTTTATAACTTTAAGTGCTTTATATCGGCCATAATCACCACAATCTTACTAATTTTTATAATCTAATCTAAAACGTTTTTAAATTGGGTAATTAACAAATATATGACATTAAGTTTTTCTAAGTCCAGCCAAAATTTGTAGTCAGTAGGTAAGTAAATTTGATTAAATTAAATATTTAAAAGGCACATGAGAACATCGCGTGGGTTTTTCATCACCCTTATCGAACCGGCAATCAATCGCACACGCTAACAGTGGTTAGTGTGTTGTTTTGTTTTTGTTCGCGTACGTCGTCGTGTTTATTTACAATGTTCTCGAATCAAGAGTTCGCCGACGTGTCGTTAGTTTACGGTGAAGCTCGTCCGAATTCAAATCTTGCAGCTCAAATTTATCAAGACTGATTTCGCCCACGGACAAACCCAGACAGAAGGACATTTGTGCAAGTTTTCTAAAAACTTTGAGATACAGGAAGAGTTCAGCCCACTAATATTCGCACTAGTGAAAGACAGGTTACTGTAGAGCAGGAAGAACAAATTCTAATTGATTTTATCAATCAGTTTCAAGATTCGCTTCGTTTGTTATATCCGAAATATGACAAAATGATTTGCACTGGTGATCTTAATATTGATTTTCTCAATAAAAACAGTGATGCTGTGAAGTTATTTGATGATTCGTTGAATACTTTTGGTTTGCACGAAATAGTAGCTTCGCCGACCAGATTTGGAGTCTCCTCCGAAACGTTGCTAGATCTATTTTTTTGCTCCCATGATATTCCTAGTACTTGTGATGTATGTAATGTACCAAATTTGTCTGATCATAGTTTGATATCTATAGTCCTTGAATATGAGGTAGAAACCAAAAAACCTGTACTACGTAGCTACAGAGATTCCAAAAATATCAACCAAGAATCGTTTTAAGACTACTCTGGATGAAGTAGACTTTATGCAGATAATTTATTGCCAGGATATAGATACGAAATTAAATATATTTAATCAATTAGTTTTAGAGCTATTTGACAAATTTGCACCCTATCGAAAGTTTACGAAAAAACCAGCTCCGTGGCTGACTGATAACACTGGTCAACAAAATTTTAACTTTGTCGTGCCACACGGACTTTTTTGATATTTTTTACTTTAATTGGTGATTGTAAGAAAAATAAACAGTTAAAAAAATTTGCTACACAAGGATTTTATTCTATTGAGTAATTTAAAATATTAAGAAAAAACACAGATCTCGTAAATCAAAAGTTATTTTTTTTTTTATAAATGACTTAATAATTTAAGATTTTCTTGAATATTTAGCTTCTGGTTGGTCCCTTTTGATTGTCCAGCAGTAATCTGCTAACATATTTGGGCTCCATTTGCCCTGGTACCGCTTTTCCATATTAGAAATGTCCTGATGGAACCTCTCACCGTGCTCGTCGCTGACAGCCCCTAAATTGTCAGGAAAAAAATCCAGGTGCGAGTCTAAAAAATGGATCTTAAGTGACATGTTGCAACCCAATGATTGATATGACAATAATAGCTCGCTAACCAACTCTCTGTAGCTGTCACTCTTGTGGTTACCCAAAAAATTTGAAACAACATTTTTAAAAGCCTTCCATGCAGATGTTTCTAAATCGTTTAATTTTTCTTCAAAGCTTGAATCTTTTATTAACTCCCTAATTTGAGGGCCAACAAAAATACCCTCTTTTATCTTTGCATCACTTATTTTAGGGAATTTTTCTTTTAGATACAAAAATCCACTCCCATTGCGATCCATTGCCTTCACAAAATTTTTTATTAATCCTAATTTGATATGCAATGGTGGTAGAAGCACATTATTTGGCTGTACAAGCGGTAAATACTTTACGTTTTTTTGCCCAGGAACTAACGATGCACGCGCAGGCCATGTTTTTTTATATAGTGATTAGTTCTGTCTCGGCTATCCCATTCACATAAAAAGCAGCAAAACCTTGTATAACCCAGCTGAAGTCCAAGTAATAGTGCAACAACTTTAAGATCATCACAGATTTTGAAGGAATATGTACTGTAATAATTTATTTTTTCAAGTAAAATTTTCATATTTTCATAGGTTTCTTTCATATTTGCAGCATGGGCCAGAGGTACAGACGGAAGCTTATTTCCATTATGCAATAACACTGATTTTAGACTTGCTTTCGAAGAATCAATGAATAAACGCCACTGAGAGAGATCAAAATCTATGTCCAACATTTTCATAATCTCATTTATGTTATTGCAAAACACCAAATCTCCATCCTGAGAAAAATACGTTCAGAAGTGTTGATCACGGTTTCGAAAATAGCTAACTTTTGTATTATGCTGTAGCAAATTCCATTCTTTTAGACGTGATCCTAATAGTTCTGACTGCTTTTTTGACAAATTTAAATCCCGAACCAAATCATTTAGGTCTCCTTGAGTTATCAAATGTGGCTCGTTTACAATTCCTTTTAACTCAAAGTCATCGTCCTCGTCAACACATTTACCTGAAGTGGACGGTTGTGAATTGTTCTCAACAGACGTAGTTGCAACTGGTATTAGTTCTGGCAATTTTTTACAATGAGAGACTGGTCTTATAGCCGAAGATAAGTTAGGGTAAATAACTGTGGTTTTTTTCTTGTAATTTATACCTTTTATGTCTGTGAGACAAAAATAGCAATCTGAAACGTGATCTCGCTGTTTAGTCCATATCATGGGTACAGCAAACGGCATAGGTCGTGCACCTTTCCTCCAGTCAGTTAAATTTTTCTCACACGTTATGCAACAGACATGAGGCGTCCAGGATTTGTCTTGATGGGCGACAGAAAAACCAAAACATTGGTGATAACACTCCAACACAAGATTCGTAAAATTTCGTCGTTGTTTTTTGAATGTTAGTTCTCCGCAGACATAACAAAAAGAGTAAGGATCATTATTACACTTCCTCGACATATTCACAGGGTTAATAAATCACAAAAAAGTGTTCAAATTGAACAACAAATATTTTTATAAGGATTTACTTGTAAGCGTTTCTGTTAATTTACTGTCGTAGTACTAGTTATGAGTATTACCGTATCACAACAAATATGAGGCTAATAGACATATGACAGCTGTCATGTAATAATGAGGGTAGACTGATAAAACAAAATTAGCTGTCAAAGTTCGTGTGGCAAAATCAGTGTTGACCAGTGTAATATTAAATTTCTAATGAAGCTTAGAGATGATAAATTCACTGCCTATAGGAGATCAAGGTGTGAGCAGAAATGACCCCATGTTATATGAAACTTTTTTCTTCTTTTAACTGCTCTAACACCCATTTAAATGATGACTATCATAACGTTTACACCCTGTATAGTGTGCCGCACAGAGCGTAGTTATAGTTTGAGTATTTTATCGACTAGGTTGTCTCATTTAATTTGAATTATGGCTAGTTTTTAAATTTGACATATTAGTACATCCGCGTGCATTCACGATGAGGTACACTTAAAACTTTGCACCTGTGCGTCAAACTATCAATCCCAAGGAAAAGATTACAGATTGTTGGAAGTTTTCAATGGTTTAAATTATCATTTAGCGATTTTCATCGTAACACGAGTTAGAAAGCGAATGTTATTAAAAAATTGGTTCCCGGTCACAATTGTAAGCGGAAAACCATAACGAAACTCTGAAGAAGCACATCGAATTGATACTTGCGATCTACGAAATACTCTTTCTTACTGTATGTTTCGAAAACTTAGGGCAAAAATGCACAGGGTGATTCCTTCGACTAACCTAGGGCCATTTTGCTCTTTGACAGCTTTCAAACTTTCGGAGATTGCATTTTATTATTAGAAAAAATTACAACCAAAGTGTATGATTCTAACTAGAATAAAAGGCCCCAGTCGTCTCCTCATACAGTGATGGACTCTTAAAGCGCTCTACAAATTTTGTTGAGTGACAACGATCAGATATCCGATATCTCTGACTTATTACATTTTTCACTGTCTCAGGGTGAAGTATTAATTTTATGACACAACAGGGGTGGAGGCTCAAGTTTAAAGATGGAGCACAACATAAGTGAGGTCCTGGATCTATCCAAGGATATCTCCATGACTGTTATAAGCTCCGTGATGAATTCGAAGAATGCCACAACCCTTTCCTTTGTAAGGTTTTGACGAAGAAATTGAAGCTGTACATTATAGAGATGAACAGTTTTAACTAGATCAGTGCTCATTGAATCTGATTACACTGATCAACAGCCAAAAAATATCCTAAATAAAATCAACAAAATATTACTATCTTTAATGTGCTAAAACCGGAATGAAACTTATTTTTTCAATATTAGTTCAAGTTTTAGAGATACGGTAATTATATGTGTTCCTGCTGTGACAGTGGTAATATACTGTAATTCACAAGAATGCACGTGCTACATGTTTATATTCGGCAAGGAAAGATGATGTAATCGGCATGATTGTGTTACGTTATACATACGTGTACATTATATTGTTTTATATTAGGCATTTTTTCCTCAATTGGCTGACAGCGTTCATGCAAGATGTCTCGAAAGTGTGTAAACAATCCAGATCAGTTTTGTTACGTGTGTGGTGATGTGACTTTTGCGTCTCAGAGACGGTCTATTACTCCACTAATAACAAAGGCATATCAGCTTTATTTCGGCTGTAAACTAGGTGATCAAGACAAACAGTGGGCACCCCACATCTGCTGTAATACATAATACATGTGCTTCAAGTCTGAGGAGCTGGTTAAATTTTAAAAAACGGTCTATGCGCTTAGCTGTCCCAATGGTTTGGAGAGAGCCTACAAATCATATTAATGATTGTTACTTTTGCATGGTACCTTGTGTTGGACAAGCCACAGGTATGTCCAAGAAAAAAAAATCGGTTATTAACTACCCAAACATACCATCTGCGATGAGACCTGTGCCTCACAGTGACGAAAATCCTATTCCAAAACCCCCAGAATCCTACACTTGCGAATCAGGAAACGAATCAGATCATGGCGATCGAGTGATTCGTCAGGAAGAAGATATGCCATCAACGTCAAGAGATCCTTATTTTATACCGAGCACGTCAGGCCACCAACCGCACAAAATAACACAGTCAGAATTAGATGATCTTATAAGAGATTTAGAACTTCCAACATGTAAGGCAGAGTCACTTGGATCAAGACTGCAGCAGTGGAACTTGTTAGAAGACGATGTTTCGGTATGTGTTTTTCGTAAACGCCACAAAGACTTAGAACCATTTTTCAATATGGAGAATAACTTGGTTTTCTGCAGTAACATTAACGGCTTACTGGCGGCTTTAAATATAAACTATAACCCAGAAGAATGGAGATTGTTTATAGAGTATGCAGTTCGCATGAAAGAATCATATGACAATATGAAGTACCTATTGACATGCATAAAATACGATGAGCACCAATGGCACATTTGTGGCGATTTGAAAGTTGTTGCACTTTTACTTGGGCTGCAGCTAGGCTACACAAAGTTTTGCTGTTTTTTGTGTGAATGGGACAGTCGGGCAAAGGCACTTCATTACACCAGACAAAACTGGCCTGTTTGTCAATTCCTAGAGCCAGGTCAAAAAAATGTACAGCATATGCCATTAGTAGATTCGAACAAAAATTTATTACCACCACTGCATATCAAGTTGGGCGTAATGAAAAACTTTGTCAAGGCATTAAATAGAGATGGGTCAGCTTTTCAATACCTGCGTCAGAAATTTACAAGACTAAGTGAGGCAAAGGTTAAAGAAGGTATTTTTGTTGGGCCACAGTTTAGAAATATTTTGAAAGATACACAGTTTGAAAACACTTTAACGGGTATTGAATTTCCGTCTGGTGATCACTAATTTCTTGGGAAATAGAAAAGCTGACAACTATAAAACCCTTGTCAAAAATATGCTGTCATCGTATCAAAAGATGGGCTGTAATATGTCTCTTAAGATACATTTCCTACACTCACACCTGGACTTTTTTCCTGACCATTGCGGAGCCGTAAGTGATGAGCACGGCGAACGTTTTCATCAGGATATTTCAACAATGGAAAAAAGGTACCAGGGAAAGTGGAATCCTTCCATGCTTGCAGACTACTGTTGGACTCTTGGTAGAGATGCTCCAGAAACGATCCATTAAAGAACAGCAAAAAGACAGCGCATATAGTGATTCTTATAAGTATATGAATCTTGTTACTTTTTTTAACATATAATTAAAAATAAAAAGTTTTTTTGTAAACCGCAACTATTTTTTTTATTTCATTGTCATTTTTGGATTCAGCGCCCCAAAATTAACAAAGTGCACTTTTCCCACAAGATACAATTAAAAAACTGAAATTTGTTGTCCAGTGTTATTACTGATGACAAAAAGCCCCTTTATGCAAACTTCCATCATATAGCCTCTCAGGAAAGCGGTTCAGATGGATGTCTCTGGCCGCAAGACATCTATCGTAATTGACGCGTTCTGCTCTTCATTCCATAGTGCCAATGCGGGTGTTCCCCAGAGATCGGAATTAGAGACCACACTGTTCCCCTTAAGCATCAACGACCTCCTTTCCTGTACGATCAATCTGATCCACAGATTTGCAGGAGCTCAGAACGACAAGCCGATCACTGTCGATGAGCTGGAAAAGAGAAGACTTCCTCTTTGACGAGAGACCTGGAGGTTATCACGGCCTGGGGACGCAACAATCTTGAACACAGTACTGTACTAAGGTACAAAAAGCATCCTAGTGCTCATCTGCTATGAGGCAATCTACCCCAGGAGGCTCTTCCCAAGAAAGTTTCTTTAAGCCCCTCGTAGAGGCCCCGGTGCGTTTAGGCTTTTGCCTGAAGAGACAAATGCTATTGTGGAAAGTCTTGCTTGCTTGTTTCTCTGATTCCGAAATCTTCAAACGGTAGATACACTATATATACTAAGTGGCATATAAATCCGAACACCCAGTTTAAATGGTTTTATTTTAATAAAATTCTGTATAAGTACTTAATGAAGCATAATAAGTAAATGATAAAAATTTCAAAATGATTGCACTGCTTTAAAGCCCTTTGACCTTTAATAATGTGTGGATGCACCCTGATATGCTACGCATTCTCCAACGCGCGTAGGCATGCTTCTGATCAGGTGGTTAATGTCCTCCTGTGGTATCTCATTCCAGGAAACCACCAACTCCTCTCGAAGTGCTTATAGAGTCTGAGGAGGACGTTGCAAATTGAGCAATCTCCTACCCATCATATCCCACACGTGCTCAATTGCGGATAAGTCGGGAGATCTTGGTGGCCATGGTAACAATGTGACATCATTATGTTGAAAGAAGTCTATTGTGACTCTTGCAACATGTGGTCGGGCATTATCTTGTTGGAAAGTTGGATCTGCCAGGGTGTGAAGATAGGGTAAAAGATGGGGTTCTAGAACTTCGTGGATATAACACTGCGCGTTCATGTTACCTCTGATGAAGATTAAAGGTGACCTGGAACCATAAGCTATAGCACCCCAAACCATAACTCCAACAGTGTGATGAACATGTCTTTCGACAAAAAACTGTGGATTCCTCCTTTCACCACGTCGCCTTCTAACCCTGGCACGACCATCGTGCATGCCTAAACAAAATCGAGACTCGTCACTAAAGACAATACTGCTCCATTCCTGATCCCAGAGTGACCGTTGTCTGCACCACTCAAGGCGATTACGTCGGTGTTCTCGAGTTAAAGGGAGGACCCAGTGTGGCCGGCTCTTTGCGTACGGCCTTCTCGAAGCCATGCCTGACAACACCTAACCACAGTCTCTACACTTCTTTGCACTCTAACTGCAATTGCCCGAAAAGAAAGTCCAGCTTCCCGAAGTCCCACTATACGGCCCCTATCAAACTCACAAAGTTGACGAAATCGTACAGGTCTCCCCGTGCTCTAGGCATCGTAACCGATCGTAAAGGATGGCAAGAACCAAAATCCGCCAACGTTGATTCTTTACTGCGGCTGAAATATTCATTTTTAGAGCGTTAATGAATTAAAAAAAAGCAGTATAAAAACTGGAATGTCCAACTGATAAGGCTGAAAATTTTTTCACTTGTTATTTAAGATAAATACATTCACCAACTTTTATTAAAATAAAACCATTTAAACTGGGTGTTCGGATTTATATGTCACTTAGTATATCTCTAGGGCTTTACGCCCATGAGACAACATAACCTATCGCCATACGAATTTTAGTATATATAAAAATGTTTCCAGACAGCTCCACCGTTGCTAAGAACCAGCAGGATTGACTACCACGACGTCGTTCTAACAGGACAGGAAAGGATAAAGCTAACATCTGCCTGGACTCCCATAACCGTTATGCTGATCAATGTCGTCACCACCTACATCTGTTACACGTTCGGAAAGTTCGCCTGTAAGATCATGGTCCAGATGGTTTGTTTTGCCTTCCCGATCAACCTAACCGTACCAGTGCTTATAACAGCACTCATATCAGTAGTTGGCAACTATTATGAAGATGTATGTGCCTATGCTGATCTCATGCCGAGGTATCTATTCTTCAACATACCGATGCCGATGACCAAGGTTTGTTTAGTGTCTCCATGTAGTTCGGAACCCAGGGAAGCTGAATAGACTAGGAGATCAAAATTCTTGATCCGGATTGCAATGAACCAACGAGAAGCCAACTTTCTGATACTGGATCTAGTGGATGAGATCGATCTTGACTAAAATATTTCACAAACTAGCAAAAAAATATACGATTTGTAATCCAAATATTAAGTCAAGAAAATCTCTACGAATCACCTCGTTTAGCTATAAAATATCTTTTTATTTTCTACAATCAACTGACAAATCCACCTTCTGTTGGTTTAACAAAATGCAAAGAATGTAAAACATTTTTGGAACGAAAGGCGTTGTAAGGTTATTATTATCAGATTTATAAGATGTGTTCCGAATACAGGTACACTTAACTAAAATCTGTAAAGCTCTATTTGGCTTCCCCTGATATAGAAGTATTTCTGTCATTACATGTCTAACGACCTGCACTAGGTAGGAGACTTTCTGTTCCAAGAGCATGCCTGGATATGGTTGATGTGGCTGCTGTCACAAACCTGGATCACGATCCACATTTGGTTCAACGAAAACCGAAGATTGTCCAGAACAGAGGTGTTGTTCTTCAAGCCCTTGTATGATGCTTTCTTCATCGATCAGTCGCTGGCTATGAATCGAAGGAGGATTACAGTGGACGAAAAGCATGAAGAAATTACTATTGATAACGAGGCCGTGGTGAAGGTGTATGCCTGTGGTACTATGTGGCATGAGGAAAAAGACGAGATGGTTATGTTCTTGAAATCAATTTTGAGGATGGACGAGGACCAGTGTGCTCTGAGGATGTGCAAGGAATTCCATAAAGAAGCACCACCAGAGTACTACGAATTTGAAGGTACAAATTGTATATTTGCGTTCCACGAACATTTTAAACTAGTCATCTGGGAGAGGTTTTTGAAACTGATATCTTTGTAGATTTAATAATCATCATGCAAGCAAAAGCTATAGGCGAAGCTACACAGAAGAATTACCCCCAAAGGTAGCAAAATCTAGATCAATCCAAATTGAGGTATATTTTGTCAATTCGCTATAACCAGATTTTCATATCAATGGGTCGCCCCCAGAGGCACTAGCCTCAAAAAGGTGTGCCTTCGAAAATATTTTTTAGGGGCGCAGATTTGCTCAAAAAACTGAATTGCTAGACATAACCGTGCTTTTTTATATATTTGCGGAAAGTATATGTAGAGGAAAAATGTTTATTCATATTTTTTTTCGAATCTTTGGTAAAGCAATGACGAATCAAAAATTCACTTTATATCAGAACTAGCTTGCGTTTTTTAGATCCCAAGACAAAAATCATTAATGTTTGCACGGAGAATATTCCAAAAAGGCGCATTTTCACGGCTTTTTCTTCAATTTTAAACGTAGGATAGAAATTATAATTTGTTTCCCAAAAATTACAAAAACAGTAAAAGCCTTTCCTTTTCGCAACTTTTTGACATGTTCTGTCAGAAAAAACAGTACGTAGCTGCTCTTACGTTCTTTTCAGTTCCGATATCAAAATATTGATTCCTTATTCGAAAGAGAAACCGATTTTTTAAAGTGTGTGAGCAGCTCCTATATACAGGGTGTCCCAGAAGTCGACGTCAAGCCGAAACCGGGTGATAGGCACAGTCATAACAGCTATCAGAAAAATATTAAAAAAAAATTAATGTATGTGTTTAGAAAATTATAGGTCTTTGAAAAAAATATAGAAATTTCACACCCTACGGCAGTCTGTCAACTCCTGATACTACAAATATTAACTTTTTTTGATTTTATTTTTACAATGTAATGATGAATAATGCATCTTCAAACTGGTGTCTCAACCTTACTGCCAACTTTTCTCGTTCAGGAAAAATTGCCACTTATTTCGCAACCAAGTATTCCAAAGTAAAACTTTGCTCAACTTTAACTGGCTGTACTGGAAAAAATGTACTACGAGAGTTTGGAAAGTAACGTTAAAGGTTGGCGCATTTAATAAGGATCCCAAAATGGTATAACACTTAGAAGATTACTCGTTAACTTATGCACAATTTTTATTTGAAGAAAAAATGATGAAAATTTTTCAAAATTTCCTAATTAAACAGCGATTATGAAAACGCACAAGGACCCTTAAGGATAACTGTTTGCACAACAGTGGGCGTCAAAATGCTGCTGATGATGATTTACCTTTACAGCAAATGCTCAAACTGTTTTCCTTCAGCCGCAATACACGTTCGACATCTTCTTAAAAAAGATCGGGTTATTAAACGAGCGAATCCACGGTTATTAACAAACTCAGCCGCTTCCAATAGTCTTTGCCGTAGCTCAGCTACATTTTCAATCGGCTTGAAATACACTTTTTCTTTCACAGTTCCCCAGTAAAAAAATCTAACGGATTCAAATCTGGTGACCGGGCTGGCTACGGTATTGTACCAGACCGCCCTATCCATCTGCCTGGATAGTTTTGATCGAGATACTCTCGCACTGAGAGTGCATAGTGCGCTGGGCAGCCATCATGCTGAAACCACATGTCCCTGTAGATACTCAGTGGCACGTCCTCCAATAAATTTTCTTTATGATTTTGCGAAAAACCTAAATAAACCTCAGCAGTCAAAGTCTCTGGGAACTCAAACGGACCGATTATTCCGATCTTCCCTGTGTCTTTCTAACATTGTGCGACAAAAAGCAACTCGGGGCTCATAATCCCGGGGCAGAAGAGCTTGAAGACGCTGTACGTGGTATGGATGGAGCACGTTTTTTTGCAAGATTCTATGGGCTGTACTTTTGGGCACACTTGTTTTTAGTTCTATTGCACGCACTGAAGTACTCGGGTCTTCTTCGACAGCTCCTAGCACCACGTCTTCGTAAGGAAGGAAAGATCTTCCCTCACCGTGTGATTGGTTTGGTAGTTGGCCCTCTGAGAACAGTAAGCGGTGCACATTTGTGAACACTCGATGATCTGGATGACGAGCTGCATTCGGGTACCTCTCACAGTAAAGTCTCGCTGCAGCACTAGCGTTGCATCTGCATTCCCCATAAATGTGGTGCATGTTAGCATATTCTTGTACGGTGTACACGGATATAGCGGCACTGCACAATCACACTATCAAAAATAGTCTAAGGAAAGCAAATGTTGTTTTGAAGAGCAATTAAACAGTCCAAATCCAAATCACAAGCGATCAACAGTCCAGTTCACGAATCCAAAATTAGTAACAGTACGAAATCAACAAGCACGAACATGTAAGAATGCGCAGTAAACGAAGGAGTACTGATCGGTATCAAAGTGTGCACTAGCAAGTGAGTGATGTGCTTCATCCATACCACATACAGCGTGTTCAACCTCTCCTGCCCCGGGATTATGAGCCCCGAGTTGCTTTTTGTCGCACAATGTTAGAAAGACACAGGAAAGGTCCACAGTTCTTTGAGAAAATGTTATGGTCGGATGAGACCACATTTAAGAAAGATGGGTACATGAACCTGCATAACTTACACGAGTGGCACGTAGCACACCCACATTTGATGAGAGAAGATAAATCTCAATATCGCTTCAAGATAAACCATTGGACAGGAATTTTAAATGGTAGAATAATCGGTCCATTTGAGTTCCCAGAGACTTTGACTGCTGAAGTTTATTTGGATTTTTTGAAAAATCATGTACAAAATTTATTGGTGGACATGCCACTGAGTATTTACAGGGACATGTGGTTTCAGCATGATGGCTGCCCAGCGCACTATGCACTCTCAGTGAGAGAGTATCTCGATCAAAACTTTAAAGGCAGAAGGATAAGGCGGTCTGGTACAATACCGTGGCCAGCCCGATCACCTGATTTGAATCCTTTAGATTTTTTTACTGGGGAACTGTAAAAGAAGAAGTGTATTTCAAGCCGATTCAAAATGTAGCTGAGCTACGGCAAAGACTATTGGAAGCAGCTGAGTTTGTTAATAACCGTAGTTTCGCTCGTTTAATAACCCGATCTTTTTTAAGAAGATGTCAAGCGTGTATTGCGGCTGAAGGAAAACAGTTTGAGCATTTGCTGTAAAGGTAAATCATCATTAGCAGCATTTTGACGCCCACTGTTGTGCAAACAGTTATCCTTAAGGGTCTTTGTGCGTTTTCATAATCGCTGTTTAATTAGGAAATTTTGAAAAATTTTCATCAGTTTTTTTTCAAATAAAAATTGTGCATAAGTTAACGAGTAATCTTCTAAGTGTTATACCATTTTGGAATCGTTATTAAATGCGCCAATTTTTAAGGTTACTTGCCAAACTCTCGTAGTATATTTTTTTCCAGTACAGCCAGTTAAAGTTGAGCAAAGTTTTACTTTGGAATACTTGGTTGGAAAATAAGTGGCTATTTTTCCTGAACGAGAAAAGTTGGCGGTAAGGTTGAGACACCAATTTGAAGATGCATTATTCATCATTACATTGTAAAAATAAAATCCAAAAAAAGTTAATATTTGTAGTAACAGGAGTTGACAGACTGCCGTAGGGTGTGAAATTTCTATATCTTTTTCAAAGACCTATAATTTTCAAAACACATACATAAAATTTTTTTAAATATTTTTCTGATAGCTGTTATGACTTTGCGTATCATCCGGTTTCGGCTTGACGTCGACTTCTGGGACACCCTGTATAACCAGGCCTTGAACCGAACACAACCTGATTGATGACACGATCCTGTGGCTGATACACAGTCAATCTACTTGAGGTCATTTTTCCAGCTCACATTCTGTTCGACGATGCTTTCATCCGGAAGAAAAAAGACCCGGAACCTCGACTGAACGAATACGTCCTACGCTTAATCGAGTCAGTACAAGACGCTGTCAGCAATCTCCACGCGACAAACGTCAAGGTCAAACCACCGACAATAATGCAAACACCATACGGAGGCCGAATCGTCTGGACTCTGCCAGGTCGAAATAAGCTAGTGGTACATTTGAAGGACACCGACAAGATTAGGACTAGGAAGCGATGGTCGCAGGTCATGTACATGTACTACCTTCTTGGGTACAGGTGAGATAGTACACGAAAAATAAGGTATTTGTGGGACAAGGAATGAGAAGACCAAAGATTGCTTTAATCAGAGGTATAGAGTCAATGGAAATACGTCAGCACTTGCTGCATTTTTTTCTATTAAAAGAATCGAGCACTGCCAACGAACTCAGGTGAGATAGTGTTGCGGATGGTCGAGTAAATAAATGGATGGAAATCGATTTTCATAAGTTTTCTATATTTTTCTCTTTCCATATCGATCACTGCAAGCAAGACTATCGTAACTCAGTTCTGTTTGAGCTGAGGTAGAGGCATTAGAAGATTTTCTGATGAATGTCGTTGTCAGAAAAATGATGCTCTCATCAAAAATATGTTGCACATTGCAGTAATACTTGTATATAGAAGGTTATAAATTTTATTACAATACAAACCTAGCAAATTTCACTGATCAACAGCCAAAAAATATCCTAAATAAAATCAACAAAATATTACTATTTTTAATGTGCTAAAACCGGAATGAAGCTTATTTTTTCAATATTAGTTCAAGTTTTAGAGATACGGTAATTATATGTGTTCCTGCTGTGACAGTGTTAATATACTGTAATTCACAAGAATGCACGTGATACATTTTTATATTCGGCAAGGAAAGATGATGTAATCGGCATGATTGTGTTACGTTATACATCCGTGTACATTATATTGTTTTATATTAGCCACTTTTTCCTCAGTTGGCTGACAGCGTTCATGCAAGATGTCTCGAAAGTGTGTAAACAATCCAGATCAGATTTGTTACGTGTGTGGTGATGTGACTTTTGCGTCTCAGAGACGGTCTATTACTCCACTAATAACAAAGGCATATCAGCTTTATTTCGGTTGTAAACTAGGTGATCAAGACAAACAGTGGGCACCCCACATCTGCTGTAATACATGTGCTTCAAGTCTGAGGAGCTGGTTAAATGGCAAAAAACGATCTATGCGCTTTGCTGTCCCAATGGTTTGGAGAGAGCCTACAAATCATATTAATGATTGTTTCTTTTGCATGGTATCTTGTGTTGGACAAGTCACAGGTATGTCCAAGAAAAAAAAATCGGTTATTAACTACCCACACATACCATCTGCGATGAGACCTGTGCCTCACAGTGACGAAAATCCTATTCCAAAACCCCCAGAATCCTACACTTGCGAATCAGAAAACGAATCAGATCATGGCGATCGAGTGATTCGTCAGGAAGAAGATATGCCATCAACGACAAGAGATCCTGATTTTATACCGAGCACGTCATGCCACCAACCGCACAAAATAACACAGTCAGAATTAAATGATCTTGTAAGAGATTTAGAACTTCCAAAATGTAAGGCAGAGTTACTTGGATCAAGACTGCAGCAGTGGAACTTGTTAGAAGACGATGTTTCGGTATGTGTTTTTCGTAAACGCCACAAAGACTTAGAACCATTTTTCAATATGTAGAATAACTTGGTTTTCTGCAGTAACATTAACGGCTTACTGGCGGCTTTAAATATAAACTATAACCCAGAAGAGTGGAGATTGTTTATAGACAGTTCAACATTGAGTTTAAAGGCAGTGTTATTGCATATTGGAAATATTTTACCATCTCTTCCTGTAGGGTATGCAGTTCACATGAAAGAATCATATGACAATGTGAAGTACCTATTGACATGCATAAAATACGATGAGCACCAATGACATATTTGTGACGATTTGAAAGTTGTTGCACTTTTACTTGGGCTGCAGCTAGGCTACACAAAGTTTTGCTATTTTTTGTGTGAATGGGACAGTCGGGCAAAGGCACTTCATTACACCAGACAAAACTGGCCTGTTCGTCAATTCCTAGAGCCAGGTCAAAAAAATGTACAGCATATGCAATTAGTAGATTCGAAAAAAAATTTATTACCACCACTGCATATCAAGTTGGGCCTAATGAAAAACTTTGTCAAGGCATTAGATAGAGATGGGTCAGCTTTTCAATACCTGTGTCAGAAATTTCCAAGACTAAGTGAGGCAAAGGTTAAAGAAGGTATTTTTGTTGGGCCACAGATTCTAAATATTTTGAAAGATACACAGTTTGACAACACTTTAACACGTATTGAAAAAACTGCTTGGAATGATTTCCGTCTGGTGGTCACTAATTTCTAGGGAAATAGAAAAGCTGACAACTATAAAACCCTTGTCAAAAATATGCTGTCATCGTATCAAAAGATGGGCTGTAATATGTCTCTTAAGATACATTTCCTACACTCACACCTGGACTTTTTTCCTGACAGTTGCGGAGCCGTAAGTGATGAGCACGGCGAACGTTTTCATCAGGATATTTCAACAATGGAAAAAAGGTACCAGGGAAAGTGGAATCCTTCCATGCTTGCAGACTACTGTTGGACTCTTGGTAGAGATGCTCCAGAAACGATCCATAAAAGAAACAGCAAAAAGACAGCGCATATAGTGATTCTTATAAGTATATGAATCTTGCTACTTTTTTTAATATATCCTCAAAAATAAAAAGTTTTTTTTCTAAACCGCAACTAATTTTTTTATTTCATTATTATTTTTGGATTCAGGGCCCCAAAATTAACAAAGAAGTGCACTTTTCCCACAAGATACAATTAAAAAACTAAAATTTGTTGTCCAGTGAATCAATGTTACTATCGTAAGACATCAGCATAGTCACACTTATATTTTATTTCACGAGGCACTTACCTTATTTATGTTCAACTTTTCCCACAATCGTCTTTGTTCCAATTTTCCGATTTTACCCTTTATTTAAAACTAATGGATCCACGACCAACCGCAGACAGGGTTCATTAGCCCTCGCCAATACGATATAGGTATCAGGTCCAGACTTGGAGATGAAAGAATGAAAAGCAAACACATGAGTGTCGTCTCAGCAAAACCGAGGACTGTAGTAGTTGAATTCTCTGTTAAACTTTTTAATTTCACAAGCACGAGAGAAACAGACTGTGATCCGGCAAATCCCAATGCATAAGGGGATGTTATGTTTCAACATGTTTGTTGTGTTGAAAGAATTCATCACTATTTATGAACCAAACTTGTCTGAGCTTAACGGTTCATTAACTACACTTAGCTTTCTTGCATCTGCCAGAATTATTTTGGTCCTGGAATTCATTTTAATTCGCTTTGAAAACCGCGGTTTTCAGCTAATACTTGAAACGTTTTTGCTATTAATTACCGTAACCTTGAGCTATGCCGCGAGAATCATAGTAAGTCAGACACTAGGTCTAACGGTAAGTTAGGCTTTCCGTGATTTTTTGCTTCGTAGGCTGAAGTAACTCAATTTGATGTAGTTTTCGCGGAAGCAACCGCCACTATTATACTTACTATAAGACGTAGAAGATTTACTGGTTGCCTGCAGTTGCATGACTGGGATACCATATTCTTGAGTTATTATAGTCTTCGTTACATAAATTGAACGTAAATCGAACAGATCATAACCATAGGTGACTGATCACGTAGGTGAGTAATGGCATAAGTGACAGTCGACAGACCCAACGTTGCCAACTTTAACGAATTAATGACGGACCATCACAGCTGTGACGCGTAATTCGAATTCGAAATGACTTACTACAGTAGAAGAAGTAAGTGAAGGATTTGTTTGTCTCCTAATTCTCACAGTTAGTGGTGAGGATCACAGTGCACTTGATATAACTCCTTTTTATAACCATTGTGTCATTAAATTCATATTATTATATACTCGTATAAAGCCTTATTTTTTCAAAGTGCGAGTGCTGTTAGGTGATTTCAAGTCAACATACGAGGCCTGTAAATTAAGTAATGAGACTAGCAATGTATCGTTTCATATCAAAAAGCTGCGTACTCAAAATCGCGCATTGGGATTTGTAGATCTTTGATTTTGAATTCAAGGACTTGACCTCAAAAGGTACATCGCTGTTTAGGCTTTTCAGTCGATCTTCATGTTTTTCGAATACAGAACTCATTATAATACGAATACAATCGCATTCCAATCAGATTTATCAACGTTTTTTTTTAAGAATGAGCTGAAATTATATACTAAGTGACATATAAATCCGAACACCCAGTTTAAATGGTTTTATTTTAATAAAATTTTGTATAAGTACTTAATGAAGCATAATAAGTAAATGATAAAAATTTCAAAATGATTGCACTGCTTTAAAGCCCTTTGACCTTTAATAAGGTGTGGATGCACCCTAATGTGCTACGCATTCTCCAACGCGCCTAGGCATGCTTCTGATCAGGTAGTCAATGTCCTCCTGTGGTATCTCATTCCAGGCAACCACCAACTCCTCTCGAAGTGCTTCTAGAGTCTGAGGAGGACGTTGCAAATTGAGCAATCTCCTACCCATCATATCCCACAGGTGCTCAATTGGGGATAAGTCGGGAGATCTTGGTGGCCATGGTGACAATGTGACATCATTATGTTGAAAGAAGTCTATTGTGACTCTTGCAACATGTGGTCGGGCATTATCTTGTTGGAAACTTGGATCTGCCAGTGTGTCAAGATAGGGTAAAAGATGGGGTTCTAGAACTTCGTGGATATAACGCTGCGCGTTCATGTTACCTCTGATGAAGATTAAAGGTGACCTGGAACCATAAGCTATAGCACCCCAAACCATAACTCCAACAGTGTGATGAACATGTCTTTCAACAAAAAACTGTGGATTCCTCCTTTCATCACGTCGCCTTCTAACCCTGGTACGACCATCGTGCATGCCTAAACAAAATCGAGACTCGTCACTTAAGACAGTACTGTTCCATTAATGATCCCAGAGTGACCGTTGTCTGCACCACTCAAGGCGATTACGTCGGTGTTCTCGAGTTAAAGGGAGGACCCGGTGTGGCCGCCATGAAAACAAGCCAAAACTTCTCACTCGTCGGTAAACACTTCGCATGCCAATAGGTCTTCCGTGTTCTGCAAACCATTCATTTGCAATGGACCTGGTAGTGGAGAAACGGTCCCTTAAGGCCAATAATCTTAGGCAGCGATATTCACGGTCTGTTGTTCTACGGCGGCGTCTAGTGCCCCTTGCTCTTTGCGTACGGCCTTCTCGAAGCCATGCCTGACAACACCTAACCACAGTGTCTACACTTCTTTGCACTCTAACTGCAATTGCCCGAAAAGAAAGTCCAGCTTCCCGAAGTCCCACTACACGGCCCCTATCAAATTCACTAAGTTGACGAAATCGTACAGGTCTCCGTACTCTAGGCATCGTAACCGATCGTAAAGAGTGTCAAGAACCAAAATCCGCCAACGTTGATTCTTTACTGCGGCTGAAATATACATTTTTAGAGCGTTAGTGAATTAAAAAAAAAAGCAGTATAAAAACCGTCCAACTGATAAGGCCGAAAATTTTTTCACTTGTTATTTACAGTAAGATAAATACCTAACTTCACCAACTTTTATTAAAATAAAACCATTTAAACTGGGTGTTCGGATTTATATGTCACTTAGTATATCAATATCACTAACATGGTATTAATTTGGAAATTGTTTAATCTGACAATTTCTTCAAATATACGTGGACGAACTCGCGCAACTCATTCTGGAACCTATCGAGAAGCTGACCATGAGAATATTTTTCGAAAAAAGGCATTCACAGAGGTCATTAATATACAATAGTAATTAAAGTGGTCCCAAGTCAGATCCCTGGGGAACACCAGATGTAGCTGAGTAGGCTTCAGACCTGAACCCAGCTTATGCTTTCGCTCTGATAAATACTTACTGTGAATCCAAGGTGACATCATTTCGTTAAAAAGCTCAATCAATTTTGAATATCTCATAGAAAACAAATTTTTCACAATTGAAACTTCAAATACTGTGAAAACATTGATCAATCAGAGACTTTCTGAAATTTTGTATGAAGGACTTTTTTGTAACTTTGCCGTATTTAAATTAAAGGTTCTTCTGGAACACCATGCAATGATGTGCTAAATGTAGCAAGATTGCTCTTGAGCTGCTTCTCGTATTCTGGATTAAGAAATAATTAATCTGAAAGCAACAGGAATAACGAGGTAGATGCATTTTTTTGCAGGATAATGGACAACGACGAGCTTTCGAACAGTGAAATTGCGAGCATTTCAGAGAATACTTACATATTGGCCTTGGATGGAGACATCGATTTCCAACCGCATGCTGTCCAGTTGCTGCTGGATTACATGAAGAGAAACAGAGGCTTAGGAGCTGCTTGTGGTATGGTTGAAAATGATATATAATTCACCAATGTTTCTAATCAGCGATAGTGAACTTTAAAAAAGAAGAGAAGAACCAGATCAACAATTTATTTTCCCCATATTATCTGATGAGCTATCAAACAACTACCAAATCGACTGAGTTGGACAGTCGTTAACGCTAACGTGAAAGCAGGCCGATATCCAAGGAAAACTCTACCAAACAAAGCTCTTTCGGCAGTAATTAACTTGATGTTTTGAATCTGTGTTACAGATGAATATTTCATTTTATTGCATCTCTACTCGAAAAAATGTTCAACCTCTACTAGCACGCTTTTTGTGTGTTTATGTGTCCCTATACAATGCTTCCCCATCCCCAGCTTGAAGTTTTTGTAGGAAGGCTGTAAGCTTTGTGGGTTGTGGGGGTTCGGTCCGCTTCCAGATGATTTGATATCTATTTCAATGATAAAATACACACTAAGATACATACCAACAAACAAATCAAGATAAATAAAATCTTTTAAGATATGTGCTGTACCCCGCGCTTCCAGAGTCACGAATACGTTGGTTTTTCGGGCAAATGTTCGAATAATAATGATAATTTATTCACATCAATTACACATTGTGAACAAATGCATATGCCACAAAAGGAATATCCTTGTATGTGGATATTATGGTAACACCCCGTACATAATATTGTTACTAACTAAAAAAAAAGAATCTATATAATATACTAAGTGACATATAAATCCGAACACCCAGCTGGACCTTCTTTTCGGACAATTGCAGTTAGAGTACAAAGAAGTGTAGACACTGTGGTTAGGTGTTGTCAGGCATGGCTTCGAGAAGGCCGTACGCAAAGAGCAAGGGGCACTGGACGCCGCCGTAGAACAATAGACTGTGAAGATCGCTGCCTAAGATTATTGGCCTTATGAGACCGTTTCTCCACTACTAGGTCCATTGCAAATGAATGGTTTGCAGAACACGGAAGACCTATTGGCATGCGAAGTGTTTACCGATGAATGAGAAGTTTTGGCTTGTTTTCATAACGGCCACACTGGGTCCTCCCTTTAACTCGAGAACACCGACGTAATCGCCTTGAGTGGTGCAGACAACGGTCACTCTGGGATTAGGAATGGAACAGTATTGTCTTTAGTGACGAGTCTCGATTTTGTTTAGGCATGCACGATGGTCGTACCAGGGTTAGAAGGCGACGTGGTAAAAGGAGGAATCCACAGTTTTTTGTTGAAAGACATGTTCATCACACTGTTGGAGTTATGGTTTGGGGTGCTACAGCTTATGGTTCCAGGTCACCTTTAATCTTCAGCAGAGGTAACATAAACGCGCAGCGTTATATCCACGAAGTTCTAGAACCCCATCTTGACACCCTGGCAGATCCAACTTTCTAACAAGATAATGCCCGACCACATGTTGCAAGAGTCACAATAGACTTCTTTCAACATAATGATGTCACATTGTTACCATGGCCACCAAGATCTCCCAACTTATCCCCAATTGAGCACGTGTAGGATATGATGGGTAGGAGATTGCTCAATTTGCAACGTCCTCCTCAGACTCTAGAAGCACTTCGAGAGGAGTTGGTGGTTGCCTGGAATGAGATACCACAGGAGGACATTGACCAGATGATCAGAAGCATGCCTAGGCGCGTTGAAGAATGCGTAGCACATCAGGGTGCATCCACATATTATTAAAGGTCAAAGGGCTTTAAAGCAGTGCAATCATTTTCAAATTTTTATCATTTACTTATTATGCTTCATTAAGTACTTATACAAAATTTTATTAAAATAAAACCGTTTAAACTGGGTGTTCGGATTTATATGTCACTTAGTATATAAGTGTAATATCTACATCAATTTACTATCGTAAAAATAAAGAAAAGATATGTGTTAGTTTTTTATGAATTAAATCATATTTATATCAGTTTTAAAAAGCCACTCGTATGCATCTATTTTCAATAATTATATTGGGTTTTTTCTAATATATTTTGGTAAGTCGTTTTTTGTTGTTGTTGTTGAAGATTTATTCAGCATTAATGCTACAATATCAATTTTGCATAACGATCCGGTTACATATTTTTCTTCAATCCATTTTCTGTAATATTACAATCTTGTCTATTAAAATTAAAATTTCGTCACTATGTATTTTGATAATTCATAAAGTGGTCTTTTAATTTGTCCTTCACTCTTCACTCTCCCACATATTATTTTCTTGACCACTAATATATTTATCCATATTATTCATAATCATTCGAAGTAGCTGTCGGCATTATCGATAATTTCAGGTATACTGTGTTGTGAAAGTGTTTCTGGTAATTTTAAGTTATGATACAATTTTGGACCAAAGTAAATGACTGCACATGATGTAAGCGTTGGATATATCCTACCGACAAAGTTTTGGGCTTGTATCCCATCGACACCAGATTCTGGAATTCAAATATTCAAATAATATTACATCTTTTAACAATGGAAAGCGAGCTGAACATTCCTTATTGAGCACCAACCGAGATAATTCAAAACTAAGTTAGTTTGTTGCTGCAAACGAATTCGTGGTGAAAGGTAGTAGAGTTGCGTGTTTCAGTATTGAGAATATTATCTCATCATTCGAACGCAGAGCTCCTGAGTTCGCCAATATCATATATTCTTGGCAACAGACTAACTTAGTTTTGGATTCTCTTGGTTGGTTCTCGTTGCCTTAAGGCGGCTCCGACGCGGTGAGTTTCAAGCCATTTACAAAGGTTCAGCTACTTCAAAACTGACACTCCATATTTAAATGTTTTTGAATGAAACTCATACAGTATGTTGATAAGATAATTGCCCAGGGTGCTATAGGAGTACTTTTTGAAATTTTCATGCACCCGCAGTCATGCTTTCCTCTTTTTAAGTAGCACCGACGACCGTCTAATGCCAGCCCACCCTCGTTTCCTTTTCACCCCCCGTTACCTCAGCAGATGGTGCTCGTGATTGTAGCAGCCCCGTTAAATCATGAATTTCCAGGTAGGATCCATCCAGTAGGAGCTGGGGCGATGGCCTGGTACCAAATCTTCGAATACGCTGTCGGCCATTGGCTGCAGAAAGCCACTGAACACGTGATTGGCTGCGTATTGTGCAGTCCCGGATGCTTCTCTCTATTCAGAGCTAGCGCTCTCATGGACCATAATGTGATGGCTAAGTACACCACAGAATCGGATGAAGCCAAACATTTCGTACAGTACGATCAAGGTGAAGATAGGTAGGTTTAACTTTAAATATTGAAGACATCACCTAAGCCTAAGCACCAGTGTCCACGACTACTATACAGAAGTTAAACTGCTGCGCCTGGTCACGATTTATAGAAATGCCAGAAGTGTTTATATTTTTACATACTTGTAGCCTGACACTCTGCATAATCCAAAGTCCGACAATGATTTGTGAACGGTCATGTCTGACCTCAATAATGAAGTTGCACTTGGGATACAATGTTTCTTATCCAACATCTCAAAAAGACTGTCTTTTAAGTTTTGCATATGGAAATGAAACAACACAGTAGGTAGTTTTAAATGACTTTATTGTTTTTCGAACTATTCTCCACGAAGATTAACGCACATCTGCATGCGCTCGAACCAATTTACGAAGCACTTATTCGACTCGTTTGCTGGCAGATCTAAAACGGCATTTTTGAACGCGTCAACTGGTTCTTCTGGTGACTGGAACTTTTGACCACACAGTCTGTTATTAATTTTCGGAAAAGTGAAGAAATCGTTAGGACTTAGATGATTCTTCTTTCGGGGTTGATTTTTCGAAGCTCGATGATGATTTTTGGCAAACAAATGGTGGGATACCAATCCGCAGTACAGTTCTTTGCTCATTAAGCAGAATTGTTGCAATATGACCCGCTTATGACACAAATGTCGCGACCATCTTTTTCGAAACACTTCTAGAACGGATGACTTTTGTTGGCTTTTCTTCACCTTGGAACACCCAAACACCCAAGCGTTTTTTGACACCAATTGACGCTGGCTGCTTTCTGCTCTTGAGTCAACAGGTCCAAGTCAAAAAAGTGTTTTTTATTTGTTGCCAGATGGCTATGTACCTTGCTCTTACAAAGGGGCTACCGTGTAGAATATTCAGCTGCCTCAGATGCATACACGAAATGTCCTGAAGGGTTCAACGAATTTTATAACCAACGAAGAAGATGGATGCCTTCAACTACTGCAAACATCTTGGACTTGCTGAATGACCGCGATCATATTGTCAAAGTGAACGAAAATATTTCGTGGTTGTACATCATATATCAAGTAAGTATTCGTATTTTAACCAAGAAAGCATGTCAAACATGTAGTCCTATTATTGATTATAATTTCTTGGAGATGGAACCCAAGCTTTTGGATAGAAAAGGACTGAAACTGCCTTATGGAAAAAATGTTCTTTCTTATTTATCTAACTGAGGTGTTTACAAACAATTGCTGGAAATAAAAGTTATGTAGCTTTTCATTACAGACATATTGAGGCCATGCCTATGTCAATTAATATATAAAACAATGTCAAAATATCTGTTAAATTCTTATATACAGGCTGTTCCTTAATGATATGCGAATATCTAAGGGTGTCAATCCACATGAAAAATTAATGTGTTTGCTTTATAAACTATGGTCCAAAAATGTTTCCTTACAAAAACTCGGGGTGTTGAAGTTTTAGGAAAAAACTGGAAATCAATTAATATTTTCATAACTGCTTCACATATTTCACTGATATTTAGTACCTAGTGAAAGTTAATAAAGTTGCTTATTTTTCAATGAAAAAATAATTTTAAGCTTTAACAGTGGCGTGCTTTAAATATTCGCATATCATTAAGGAGCACCCTGTATAGGTACTTGCAAAACAATCAATGAATCTGTAATCCATAGTTTCTGGAGTGAGCAAAATACAAGGATGCTTTCAAATTTAAAAAATGGATAAATGATTTTAGAAAAAAAAAAAACGTTTACTTAAATACCGCGTACTGAAGTGCATCTACTGCAATCACTTTGATCACAAAATATCTCTTAAGAGTTTTATTATGGGCTGCAACTAATGTCCATGTATTCCTTTCTGTGGGACTCTCATGTATCCGATTATTTCTTATTTCTCTTAGATAATATTTTATGCTGTAATGTAAATATACTAAGTGACATATAAATCCGAACACCCAGTTTAAATGGTTTTATTTTAATAAAATTTTGTATAAGTACTTAATGAAGCATAATAAGTAAATGATAAAAATTTCAAAATGATTGCACTGCTTTAAAGCCCTTTGACCTTTAATAATGTGTGGATGCACCCTGATGTGCTACGCATTCTCCAACGCGCCTAGTCATGCTTCTGATCAGGTGGTCAATGTCCTCCTGTGGTATCTTATTCCAGGCAACCACCAACTCCTCCCGAAGTGCTTCTAGAGTCTGAGGAGGACGTTGCAAATTGAGCAATCTCCTACCCATCATATCCTACACGTGATCAATTGGGGATAAGTCGGGAGATCTTGGTGGCCATGGTAACAATGTGATATCATTATGTTGAAAGAAGTCTATTGTGACCCTTGCAACATGTGGTCGGGCATTATCTTGTTGGAAAGTTGGATCTGCCAGGGTGTCAAGATAGGGTAAAAGATGGGGTACTAGAACTTCGTGGATATAACGCTGCGCGTTCATGTTACCCCGGATGAAGATTAAAGGTGACCTGGAACAATAAGCTATAGCACCCCAAACCATAACTCCAACAGTGTGATGAACATGTCTTTCAACAGAAAACTGTGGATTCCTCCTTTCACCACGTCGCCTTCTAACCCTGGCACGACCATCGTGCATGCCTAAACAAAATCGAGACTCGTCACTAAAGACAATACTGTTTCATTCCTGATTCCAGAGTGACCGTTGTCTGCACCACTCAAGGCGATTACGTCGGTGTTCTCGAGTGAAAGGGAGGACCCAGTGTGGCCGGTATGAAAACAAGCCAAAACTTCTCATTCGTCGGTAAACGCTTCGCATGCCAATAGGTCTTCCGTGTTCTGCAAACCATTCATTTGCAATGGACCTGGTAGTGGAAAAACGGTCCCTTATGGCCAATAATCTTAGGCGGCGATCTTCACGGTCTATTGTTCTACGGCGGCGTCCAGTGCCCTTGCTCTTTTGCGTACGGCCTTCTCGAAGCCATGCCTGACAACACCTAACCACAGTGTCTACACTTCTTTGCACTCTAACTGCAATTGCCCGAAAAGAAAGTCCCACTATACGGCCCCTATCAAACTCACTAAGTTGACGAAATCGTACAAGTCTCCGTACTCTGGGCATCGTAACCGATCGTAAAGGATGTCAAGAACCAAAATCCGCCAACGTTGATTCTTTACTGCGGCTGAAATTTTTAGACCGTTAGTGAATTAAAAAAAAAGCAGTATAAAAACCGGAATGTCTAACTGACAAGGCTGAAAATTTTTTCACTTGTTATTTACAGTAAGATAAATACATTTACCAACTTTTATTAAAATAAAACCATTTAAATTGGTTGTTCGGATTTATATGTCACTTAGTATATAATAAATCATTCCTAACTGAAAAAAAATGAAATTAGATTTGTATCAGAAGAAAACTATAGAATGTACAAGGTGAGGATGACCTATAACTAAATCTCGGCAGCCGAACAGATTTGTCATCTTGGATTAAAAAGAAAAAAGCTGAGAGACAGAATTATCTTCTAATCAAGTTTACTAGACGAAGCTACATTTTTCTTACATACAGGGTGTCCGCAAAGTTGGGGTTTTCCTTTACATGACGTGTAGATCTTGAAAACATAACCAATTTTTCTTAATACCATGTACACCAATGTCTTAAGGGAACCGAGATAAAGGGCTCTGCAACATCAAAAATATCTGAATACCGTCCTGTAGCCACGACATCCCCGACTGGTACTAGGACACTAGCTCAACCCGACGACAGAACTGGGTCGGGGTCAGTGTGCCAGGTCAGTATGCAACCTTCAACCGACAGTTACTGTCACGCGTCTAGAGGTAATCGCGTAGCACTAGAGACGTGGCTAGAGAAGTGCAAGTATCAAAAACTAAAGTGTGGCAAACGCTGCGTGAAGAGAGGCTGTATCCGTTTCACGTCCAGCGTGTACAAGCCCTTCAACCTGACGATTTTCCAGCAAGAGTGCGGTTTTTTGGGTGGTTGTTGCATCAACATGACAATAATCCGGACTTTTTGAAGTGCATATTGGTGACAGACGAATCTACGTTCACGCGTAATGGGGTGAATGACTTTCGCAACACAAATGTTTGGTCAGTAGAAAATCCGCACGCTGTCCGTCGGGCACATTTTCAACAAACATTTTCGGTGAATGTTTGGGCTGGCATGGTGAACGGTATGCTCATTGACTTTTTACGCCACATTTTGCCTTCCTTGTTTGCCTGTGTCTGCTCGGTAGCGCATCAGCTGATTTCGTTTTCTGTTGGAGCGGTATGATTTCGGGCAGAGACGTACTTAGCCCTTCTCGTCAACTGGAGAGTGAGTACTTTTTCCTTTATTTTTTTTTTACTTGGTCGCCATCGTTTCACTACACATTACCTTTGTTATTTCAGGGGTAGTTGTTTTTGAAAAGGAAAACCCCAACTTTGCGGACACCCTGTATATTCGTTTGAAAAATCCGATCCCACGGGACAACCCAAAACGACATAATCGTTTTTTTGAATAGTTTGAAATGGGGAAAATCCTGTAAGCGTTACGTGAAAGGTGATTCAAGCACACGTCTTTTCCCTGAGCGTTCCCGAGGTGCAGTGTTATTTTATCTTCATCTGGAACACCCTGTAGTTTTCTCAGATATACTTCCGACTTTCATTGCATTGTTTTTTTTTTGTTTATAATGCACTATTATTGCACCTAAAAATAATATTGTCTCTGGATGAGAAAAAAAATAACAGTTTGATATATATTTTTTTTATTAATTCCACTATTTTTTCCATTTCTATGAGCATTTTGTAATATGCATATTAACCGTACTTCTTAATACAGCTCTTGAGGAGACTTCGCGACCCGACTGATATTTTTTTTCTACTCCGTATCGCCAAAACGGGATACACGAAACCTCCTCACATTCACTTATACCTCCTTGCTTTGCCCTAGATTCTATACCTTTTTGAAGCTCTATTGAAAGTTGGTGTTTTTGAAATAGGTTTGAGCTACTTAGAAACGATCCAGTTCTTTTAGCAATAACTCCTTTATCAATATGTTGATTAAAATTAGCATGGTCTTAGTAGCCATGTAATACAGATCTTCATAACTTGAGGAACAATTTTTATCAACATATTAATTTTAAAAATAAAAAAAATAATGCTTTTGCCCATATGTGACTTAAATATTTAGAAAAAATGCAATAATTTATCTGTTGCATTAAATCGTTGATCTACCCCTTGAATTTTGTAATATAATTTAGAATTTGATTTAAGTTGCTCGGAATGATACATTACGACGGATTTTTTACTAAATTGTACATTTTTCAGATGATTCTCATGGTGGGTACAGTGCTGGGTCCAGGAACAATTTTCCTCATGTTGGTAGGGGCATTCGTCTCTGCTTTCAAGCTCAGTCAATGGGAAAGCTTCGGATGGAACCTCCTACCTATTCTCCTTTTTGTAATAATCTGCGCCATCTGCAAAGCCGAAACTCAACTGTTCTTTGCTAGCATCATCAGTGGAATGTATGGTTAGTGGACTTGTTATTATAATGTTTGGTGCATGACAAGATGGAATGGCTTCATATCTTCAAAAGTTCACAGAAAAATATTCTAGTTTCTTGCAAAGACAACTGTCTAATAACAAAAGCTCAGCAGAAGCTTAAATAACAGGGCACCGTGGCTGTTATGATGAGCTTATGTAATCTGAAACACAAATCAGCATCAGCGTCATTTTTGTTCTTTGATGGTGGTGATGACATTAACAGGAGTGACGACATACCTTTTCGGGGAAAGTGTTAGCGGTTAACTCAAAATACAGGGTGTCCGCAAAGTTGGGGTTTTCCTTTACACGACGTGTAGATCTTGAAAACATAAGCAATTTTTCTTAGTACCATATACACCAATGTCTTAAGGGAGCCGAGATAAAGGGCTCTGCAACATCAAAAATATCTGAATACCATCCTGTAGCCGCGACCCGCCGCGATATCCCCGAGAGGTACAAGGTCTCAACCCGACGGCAGAACTCGGTCGGGGTCAGTGTGTCAGGTTAGTATGCAACCTTCAACCGACGGTTACGGTCACGCATGTAGAGGTAATCGCGTAGACGAGAATCGCTCAACAAGCACTAGAGACGTGCCAAAAACTGAAGTGTGGCAAACGCTGCGTGAAGAGAGGCTGTATCCGTTTCACGTCCAACGTGTACAAGCCCTTCAACCTGACGATTTTCCAGCAAGAGTGCGGTTTTGTGAGTGGTTGTTGCATCAACGTGACAATAATCCGGACTTCTTGAAGTACATATTGGTGACAGACGAATCTACCTTCACGCGTAATGGGGTGAATAACTTTCGCAACACTCATGTTTGGTCAGTAGAAAATCCGCACGCTGTCCGTCGGGCACATTTTCAACAAACATTTTCGGTGAATGTTTGGGCTGGCATGGTGAACGGTATGCTCATTGGACCATTTATTCTCCCAAATCGATTGGACGGGATGCAATACCTAGACTTTTCACGCAACATTTCGCCTTCCTTGTTAGAAGATGTGCCATTCAGTGTAAGACAGTCAATGTGGTTTCTGCGTCTGCTCGGTAGCGCTTCAGCTGATTTCATTTTCTGTTGGAGCGGTATGATTTCGGGCAGAGACGTACTTAGCCCTTCTCGTCAACTGGAGAGTGAGTACTTTTTCCTTTATTTTTTTTACTTGGTCGCCCTCGTTTCACTGCACATTACCTTTGTTGTTTCAAGGGTAGTTGTTTCTGAAAAGGAAAACCCCAACTTTGCGGACACCCCCAGATTGTTCTATATTTTCCTATTCTAAAGCTTTAAATTGAAAGCAGAAACAATGATATTGAATGCTTCCAATTGCGGGTTCCGTGTATGGTTTATCAATCGCAGTTCAACTGTAATTTTACTGCTGATAGGAAGTTGGCCCTCAGAACACGTTTTTCAATGTCCTGAAGCTATAGAAGACTACCTACGGGTTTATTAGTCAGTTGTGGTTAAGGCGTAATGCCTAACTTTTTTTCAGACGCAACATCAGCATTGCTGTAGCAACAATTACGACCTAGCTAACCAGAACGAATTAACGGACAACTGTTAGTTAACTTCCAAGTTATAGTTACCCAACTTCAGGGATAGCCTATGATTAAAACCTCGGCCTTAGTCGAGTACAGTTATTTACATCTCTCCATGCATTTACTGACCTTTGTCGAGCACAATAGGGCGACTCTCTTTTTTCATTTATTTCAAGGCAATGCAACAGTTCGGTCCGTTGATTTTTCATTCCTTATTTTACTGAAAAGGTTACCCCAAATATTTTATTGCAGGGGGTCGTAACGAAAATTTTATATTTACGTTGGGCATTTATGTTCCTTGGCACTCCAACTTTATGGCGTCGCCCATAACCGTCCTCTCAAAAGCATTGACCTAAATATTATTTCAATAACTATTGCACAAAAGCTGAAAGCAAAGTAATCTGAAACAAACGCAAACCAGAGTAATTTCTGTTAATGATAAGGTAATTGAGATTATACCCAACTTAGATGCCAGCGACAAATAACAGGAGTGACGCCAAAATGTTAGCTGTTAGAATAAAGTCAAATATATCGTTCCACTTTTTTCCCCATTTGACACTTTCAATTAAATGCTTAAACAAAAATATCGCATGCTTTCAATTACAGGTTTGGTCATGATGGCTGTCTTGGTCGGAATCCTTCTCCAGATTAAGGACGATGGTGTTATGGCACCTTCGTCTTTATTCTTCTTTTTCGTTGCAATGGAGTTCATCGTCACCGCTTTACTCCATCCTCAGGAGTTCTACTGTTTGAAGTACGGCGTGATATACTACGTGACGGTACCCAGTATGTACATGCTGTTGGTTATATATTCGGTCTTCAATATGAACTCCATCTCATGGGGTACCAGGGACGTGAAACTTGTCGACGATGATGCACCAGAAAATGGGGTAAGGCGTTTGGCAACTTTCTTTATATTTTTAAATGTGAAAACTTCCACGTAATCCCACGAACCTGAACCTGATGACTCGTCAATCAGGGGAGCATTAGACTAACTAAGCGAAAACTTAATTGGATATATTTGCTTCCCATTTCAAATACTATAATCCATCGCATACGACGTCGTTTCGTTCTTATTAGGAATCATAAATTCAGTTAGGTGTTTTCTTGATATATAACATGCGCTTGCCTGCTTCCATTGACTGTCTCCAAAACCCGAACCACGCCAATGATTGCTAGGAGGCATAAAGCGATATTGTTTGTGGTTCCTTTTGAGACTGAAAGCAAGCGTAACAAATTCAGCTTGTAGACACTATACCACAGTTATCATTACACTATCACGTAACATTGTCAGAGTAGTTAAGCAAGGCGGGTACTGGAGCATATTTGATAGACCTATCAAAAATCTCCTTTTCAGTTAAGTCAATCGATCCAATTTGTTTATCGTAGTATTTTAAGTAGAGTAGTGATTTATGTACAGAAAATGACGTCATGATTCTGGAAGCCAAACAATCCTGAGGTCTACGTTTTCCTTACTTTTCGGTAGGTTCAGCGAGGTCTAATTTTGGAACGCCTCTCTACAGTATATTCAGATAAGAGATAGACCAGACATAAACAAGACCACGTGATCATCGAACGCTGTAACATTCGGCAGGGACGTATTAAGAGTCACGCAGTACATATTTTAGATTGTAGATGCTGCTTTGCGTAACTTTGTAGTAAATTAGCACAATTCGATGTGTATACGATTGGTGATGGATATAGGATCATGTGGGGGTGGGGTAAGAAATATATAATGATGTAAATATACATAAGGGTTTCAAAATTTTCGCTTCGATTTCCAGCTTCGGATGCCGCCTGATGTTTGGTGAAATACAGTCGAATACAATCTCAAAATGGCGTTTAAATTAGCCTAAATTAAAAATAATCGAATATCTCTTAAAATTGCTTTTCGAATATTGATTAGTATATTTTTTGATTTCTAGGTAAATATGTAACCAAATTAAAACGTTCAAAACGTAAAAAAATGTGCATGGTTGAACATTGTCAGAAAGTAGATTCTTGAATAGGTTTTGCCAAAATGGGTTCAAAAATGTCAATAATTAATTAAAAAATACAGTAGCTTTATAATTACTTATAACTTACCGAATTTGATGAACGACACCTTTTATTGGAAAGATGAGCTTGACGAGCTTTCATCATCGCTACTGCCTGAAGCACCAACGTCAATAATGAATGGCTCGACTTGTTCCTCTAAAATATTGTCCAGTCCCCACATTCTCTTTTCAACTTTGTCTTTCACGTGCTTAATACAGTTTTCCCATTTTTGCGCTGTTATTGATTCTAGTGCTTCTTTGAAAAGTCCTTTGAGGTCACAAAATTTAAAAGTTGTATTGTGCTTAGCTATATAATTTTTAACCTCTGCCCATATGAGCTCAATGGGATTCACCTCGCAATCGTATGGAGGTAAACGGAGCACAGTTTTATTTTGACTTGCTGCCATTTCGTCAATGGCGTATTTTTGATATTCCGCCTTGTGATCCTTGACAATTCTTAATAATTGCTTCTTCAAAGTTGATATTTTTCGAGCGGAGCCAATTTTGAACATCAACTTTCCTTGAAGCCGTTGTTGGGACCTTCTCCATTCTTCGAGAATGATAAGGCGCATTCTCCAACACAATTACTGCGTTTTCCTCTAAGTTCGGTAAAATTTTTGAAAACCGCTGTTCAAACGATTCCCCATTCATTTCCTCGTGGTAATCTCCAGTTTTCTTAGACTCAAAGCACCACAGATCGTCAACAACAAATCCATCCTCACTGCCAATATGGCAGATAATGAGCCTTTTCCCTTTACCTGGAGTAGATTTATTTCAATAAGCGAACCTTTTTCAAATGTTTTCAACACATTCAGCGAAAAAACATTGAGACATGAGTATCAGATTGCTATAATTGGGATTATTTAGTCATATTGAAAGAAAGAATATTGAACGTCGTATGATTACTCAGCGCTTCACAATTTAATTTAAAGTTATAAACCTTTAAAAAATGAATGATCAGGAACCTGAAATACGCGCAAATATTAATATTAACAAATTATAACTTTATAAAGCTTAAAGTATGAATTAAAATGATTAGAAATATTAGGAACGGTACACAATATAAAACTTAGTAACTTTTTTTAAGTTTATAATATTCGACATATTTTAAGATTATATTAAAAAATTATTGAAATATCGAAAACACATAAAAACATGGCTTAAAAAAGTTCTAACAAATGAAAATGACAATAAAACATCCACGCATTTTATCGAAAGTTATAAAAGTTTTGTTACTTGTAATATGTTTTATCTGCCCCCTGGAATTCATGTTTAGAACCTTGTTCCCAAGGTTTGAAAAACATCCGATTGTTGTCTATTAATCGTATTTACCTGCTGGATTTTTTAATCCGGTGGACAGTCCATCTAGAAAGGCCCTCCTGGATGAAGTTACAGAATCATCAACCCATACTTTACTTGTAGTGTGTCCTGCGTTTACCCACGTTTCATCAATGTAATAAATCTTCCTGTTTTGATTTCTATATTTCCCAATTTTTGTTAAATAATCCCTCGTCCATAGCACAATTTCTTCTCTATCCAGTAGTAAACTATTACGACCCCGTTTTTTCCATTTGAAATTTAAATGCTTCAGTAACGCATGGAAAGTTGATCGTTTGAAATTTGGCAACGTTGTATCTCCATTTACCTCCTGCAGTACTTTATCTATAGTAGGTATTTCATTCCTAAAGAAGAATTCATGCACTTTCCTCCTAATCGCATGCTTATCAGCTTCATCCAATGATTTAACAATACTTTTGTGATGTTTACTGGTCATTGGCTCAGAAAAGGTGTGATTTTTTTTGTATTGTCTTAACACATTAAACACTGATGCGCGACACACCCAAACTTTGTGAGAAGCCTTCACAACAATTTCTTTGATGGTTGATGCCTCGTTCTCCTCGCGCTCGATCTTATATATATTCAAAATGACCTCTTTCATTTCTGCACTCAGATGTCTTTTTTTAGAGCGTTTCCTAGGTGGACTACAGGAGTTTACAACTTCATCGGCAGTATCTGTACTACTGGGCATTTTGCGCAAGCAGTTGATAACAATAACAATCAATAACAAGGTATAACAATAACAACGACAAACTCAACAACTTAATAAGATAACAAACGAAAACGTCCAAAGAAATATCAAATTGCAATGATGCACACGACATACGTAACACGTCTGAACCTGAATGTGACTCTGCCTTGATACGACTGCTCTGCCGCTCGGCATAGGCATTTAATTGCGAATTGACCAATGAGGGCTCCTGTTTTACGTCGAGACGGCGGCGTTAGGGTGAAAATCACCCGAACCTTTTGTTTACATCCGGTCTATCTCTTATCAGAATATACTGTAGTAACGCTCCCCAGCTGCTCTATAGTGTGTCAACCCTATTTCAAGAAATTCGTACAAAAGCAAGTCTAAGGCGGTTAAAACTGGTGATCTTGGCAGCCAGATGACATTGCATAACGAGAGCGTGAGATTTCCTGGAAATGTTCCTTGCAAAATATTTATTGTTTCTCTAGATATGTGATACGTTGCAGATCTGGAACCACATACCTTGCAAGTTGAATGTCGAGCCATAAAACTTTGCATCACATCGCCGTAACACTATTCGCTCTCAGTAAGGGATGGTAAGGTCACCAGATTTAACAATCTCAGACTTATTTGTGGCGATATCGAAAAATAAGACCTATGCTAGAAAGGTAGGCACAACAGAGGAGCTGGAGCTAAAAATGTATGGAGAATGTGTTCAAGGGGACTCAGGTTTGTTCATGAGAGATTAAGATGAAACATAGATCTGTTCCCTTCGAGCATAGGGATATTGGATAGAAATAAATGTATTGAGTCAGTGTATCTATTAAACAGGATAAAGATAAGAACGAAGAAGATTCCACTGGCGCAAAAGTGAAGAAGCAGTTGAACAAGTTCCAGGCATTCTTCAGATCGTGTTGCGAATGTTTTTACTTGCGTGAGACGGATCTGCTGCGGAACATACAACAAAAACTGGATGTAATAGGTAAATATTGTTTCAAATTCCTCATTCCTCATCATTGGGATCTCGGAAACGGTAAGAGATACGTAGTCGCTTAAGTTGGGGAAAAAGCTGCTTATTTAGGGATTTAATAAAATGCTGCTTAGAGAGATCCCAAGATCGTCTCAACTATATTTGTAGTGGAATTCCCAGATAAAGTGCACATTGACTTTGTTACTTTTACAAGCTTGGCTTGTATGTAATCTGTGAGCATAATTTTCACCCATTTCTAGAAGTTTGAATATTCTGAAACTTTCCACACATTTGAAGGACCGACGACATTGCAATAATTTGATAACAGTTCTCCATGTCCATAAAAAACTAATTAATAAATCAAACTAAAAGATGAAAAATAAACAATAGTTTGAAAAACAAAAAAAAACAAAACGCTTTTATAGCTAACCGAACAGAAAATTAGTAAATAATTTTTAATTACAAAGAGTTTATGTTACAGTAGCAGATGGTAGAACCATGAATCATAACTAATGACCTCAACATGAAATTATAATAAAATTTAAGTCATTAACAGAATAATTCAATTCAGAATGGAAAGCGTGTGGTGCATTTTACTTCGTTTTCATAACTCTCCTGTCAAAGATAGTTGCCAATAGAATAATTGTAACATCTATACTAAGTGACATAAATCCGAACACCCAGTTTAAATGGTTTTGTTTTAATAAAATTTTGTATAAGTACTTAATGAAGCATAATAAGTAAATGATAAAAATTTCAAAATGATTGCACTGCTTTAAAGCCCTTTGACCTTTAATAATGTGTGGATGCACCCTGATGTGCTACGCATTCTCCAACGCGCCTAGGCATGCTTCTGATCAGGTGGTCAATGTCCTCCTGTGGTATCTCATTCCAGGCAACCACCAACTCCTCTCGAAGTGCTTCTAGAGTCTGAGGAGGACGTTGCAAATTGAGCAACCTCCTACCCATCATATCCCACACGTGATCAATTGGGGATAAGTCGGGAGATCTTGGTGGCCATGGTAACAATGTGACATCATTATGTTGAAAGAAGTCTATTGTGACTCTTGCAACATGTGGTCGGGCATTATCTTGTTGGAAAGTTGGATCTGCCAAGGTGTCAAGATAGGGTTAAAGATGGGGTTGTAGAACTTCGTGGATATAACGCTGAGCGTTCATGTTACCTCTGATGAAGATTAAAGGTGACCTGGAACCATAAGCTATAGCACCCCAAACCATAACTCCAACAGTGTGATGAACATGTCTTTCAACAAAAAACTGTGGATTCCTCCTTTCACCACGTCGCCTTCTAACCCTGGCACGACCATCGTGCATGCCTAAACAAAATCGAGACTCGTCACTAAAGACAATACTGTTCCATTCCTGATCCCAGAGTGACCGTTGTATGCACCACTCAAGGCGATTACGTCGGTGTTCTCGAGTTAAAGGGAGGACCTAGTGTGGCCGGAATGAAAACAAGCCAAAACTTCTCATTCGTCGGTAAACACTTCGCATGCCAATAGGTCTTCCGTGTTCTGCAAACCATTCATTTGCAATGGACCTGGTAGTGGAGAAACGGTCCCTTAAGGCCAATAATCTTAGGCGGCGATCTTCACGGTCTGTTGTTCTACGGCGGCGTCCAGCGCCCCTTGCTCTTTGCGTACGGCCTTCTCGGAACCATGCCTGACAACACCTAACCACAGTATCTGCACTTCTTTGCACTCTAACTGCAATTGCCCGAAAAGAGGCCAGCTTCCCGAAGTCCCACTATAGGCCCCTATCAAACTCACTAAGTTGACGAAATCGCACAGGTCTCCGTACTCTAGGCATCGTAACCGATCGTAAAGGATGTCAAGAACCAAAATCCGCCAACGTTGATTCTTTACTGCGGCTGAAATATTCATTTTTAGAGCGTTAGTGAATTAAAAAAAAGCAGTATAAAAACCGGAATGTCCAACTGATAAGGCTGACAATTTTTTCACTTGTTATTTACAGTAAGATAAATACATTCACCAACTTTTATTAAAATAAAACCATTTAAACTAGGTGTTCGGATTTATATGTCACTTAGTATAATATATCAAGCATCCCACGCTTTTTACTCTGGGTTGAATTACTCTGTTAACAACTTAAACTTTGTTATAATTTTATTTTGAAACCGACTGTACGACCATCTACTACTGTAATATAAACTCCTTGTAATTAAACATTATTTCCTACTTTAGTTTTTTTAGTTTTTTAAACTATTATTTTTTCCTGTACAAGTTGACACAAATAGAATTTCAGTATAACGCTTTATCTCTTGACCTTCAGCATCGGCTTAATGTTTTCTAATAAACGCCATATTGGATTTTTGCATAGATGAGTAGAGATTTTAATCAGAATTCAAAAAATATTTCCGAACCTCGGTTACTCCAAAAAGATAGAGTTTCCTAGGTAGGCTCTGAAATTATCAGATACGAGGGATGTCTTTTAAGTTTTGCATATAGAAATATAGTAGTCCGCGCGGATCGAACGTCAGTACTGAATCTTAACATCACTCTTTAGTAAACTTAAGTTCAAACTTTACATGAAGAACTAGGAGTAAGAAAATTAGTTTCACGGCCACTTGATAGATCCCTCGTAGCGTGAAGCTCATAGTCGAGCCTGTACTTTCACTCTTGCAAGCACCATATTCATCCATACCTGATACTTGACGCTCTCATGAGATTGTAACTTAATCACTGCATGTGGCTGTGTTGACAGAACGTAATCAGTACAACCTAGACACTACTGTTGAGCTGAGGCGACCGACCAAAAGGCCTTCGACGATACCAGAAGGACAAAAATCATCCAGAGCTTCATTGAAAGGTTCGAGTCCTCCAACGAGAATGAGTTCGAGTAATTTCAAGGAAGATGGCGAAGACGGTAGCTCCGAATACGCTGCGTCTGTAGTGAACATACCGGAGGATAGTTGGATGGACCAGTTCGAGGGGGCAGGCGTTGAAACGCTGGTGCTTGAGAAGAAAGAGGACGAGTTTTGGAAGGACCTGATCAAGGAGTATTTGTCTCCGATAGATGCAAATACTGCAAAGCAGGTGAGAGATTTCTATTGAGTTGAACGACAACGTTATATGCGTTCTACCAGCTTTTATTCAACATGATCTCTTTGCTAGTATGTATGTGTGCAACAAATCTTGAAACTCAATTTTGAACCAGATAATCTTAGCAAATCGCACTGAAGGCTTCCAAGTTTGGTTCGCACAAAATTAATTGGATTTCGCCATTTTGTATTCAATATGGTCAACGCTACAAAATGTCAATTCATTCAATTTATCATCTCCATAGTCAACCCTATGATTAGGGTCTCAAGGAAAAAACACAAGCAATTTGGGGACTGCCGCAAAATAGCGATAATGTATCATCCATTTAAATAATGACTATCATAACGTTTACACCCTGTATATCAAAACATCAGGCTCATAACATATGGAATTTGACTATCGATCAATTTTAAAGAAAATTCGTATGGCGATAGGTTATGTTGTGCAATGGGCGTAAAGCCCTAGAGATATACTAAGTGACATGTAAATCCGAACACCCAGTTTAAAAGGTTTTATTTTAATAAAAGTTGGTGAATGTATTTATCTTACTGTAAATAACAAGTGAAACAATTTTCAGCCTTATCAGTTGGACATTCCGGTTTTGATACTGCTTTTTTTCAATTCACTAACGCTCTAAAAATGAATATTTCAGCCGCAGTAAAGAATCAACGTTGGCGGATTTTGGTTCTTGACATCCTTTACGATCGGTTACGATGCCTAGAGTACGGAGACCTGTACGATTTCGTCAACTTAGTGAGTTTGATAGGGGCCGTATAGTTGGACTTCGGGAAGCTGGACTTTCTTTTCGAGCAATTGCAGTTAGAGTGCAAAGAAGTGTAGACACTGTGGTTAGGTGTTGTCAGGCATGGCTTCGAGAAGGCCGTACGCAAAGAGCAAGAACAACAGACCGTGAAGATCGCCGCCTAAGATTATTGGCTTTAAGGGACCGTTTCTCCAATACCAGATCCATTGCAAATGAATGGTTTGCAGAACACGGAAGACCTATTGGCATGCGAAGTGTTTACCGACGAATGAGAAGTTTTGGCTTGTTTTCATATCGGCCACACTGGGTCCTCCCTAACTCGAGAACCCCGACGTAATCGCCTTGAGTGGTGCAGACAACGGTCACTCTGGGATCAGGAATGGAACAGTATTGTCTTTAGTGACGAGTCTCGATTTTGTTTAGGCATGCACGATGGTCGTGTTGAAAGACATGTTCATCATACTGTTGGAGTTATGGTTTGGGGTGCTATAGCTTATGGTTCCTGGTCACCTTTAATCTTCATCAGAGGCAACAGAGTTATATCCACGAAGTTCTAGAACCCCATCTTTTACCCTATCTTGACACCCAGGCAGATCCAACTTTCCAACAAGATAATGCCCGACCACATGTTGCAAGAGTCACAATAGACTTCTTTCAACATAATGATGTCACATTGTTACCATGGCCACCAAGATCTCCCGACTTATCCCCAATTGAGCACGTGTGGGATATGATGGGTAGGCGATTGCTCAATTTGCAACGTCCTCCTCAGACTCTAGAAGCACTTCTAGAGGAGTTGGTGGTTGCCTGGAATGAGATACCACAGGAGGACATTGACCACCCGATCAGAAGCATGCCTAGGCGCGTTGGAGAATGCGTAGCACATCAGGGTGCATCCACACATTATTAAAGGTCAAAGGGCTTTAAAGCAGTGCAATCATTTTGAAATTTTTATCATTTACTTATTATGCTTCATTAAGTACTTATACAAAATTTTATTAAAATAAAACCATTTAAACTGGGTGTTCGGATTTATATGTCACAGTATATATTCTGTTGGAGATACAGGGTGTTAACTTTTGATGCTTTAGCTTCTGTGGGGACGTCTGCCTTCACGATGTTACGTAAACCAGCTCGTCTTCAATGTACTCAACGATATGATAAAAATCGTATACATAAATAAAAACACATACAGTGTGGTACAATTCCGGTGCCCAAAAAGTTGTTTTCAATGAAACACACTCTATTTTGCTACATTTTTGGAAATACCTATAGAAAACAAGAAGATTCACATCGCATACTGTAGGATTTAGATCGTCATATGTTCAGTTAGTTTGCGATTTGTGGTGATTCAGTCAAAAATTTCAATTGGAAAACCTTGCATATTTTACTTCATCAGGTTTTCTCATAAGCTTCCTTTTGATACTAAATCTGTAGTAGCCTATTCGAACGGGTATTTAGTTTTCAATTTACTTTTTCATACTCGTTCCCAGCTACGCAAAATGACAGGAGTCAAAGCCTTCAAAGACCATCTTTTCAGACAAATGACAAAATCACTAAGCAAATGACGATCAATATCTTATATCACTCTCCCTGTTCTCAAAAAATCTTTCCAAATACAACCTGTACATTTCCAAATAATGCCTAAATACCCACCTATAAGATGTCAATCTTGATGCGCAAACCGTTTCCGAATATCCTTGATATTATTTCTTATTAAACTACTTTCATTTTCGTTGGGACACCCTGCATATATTGTTCGTGCTTGCGAGATTCTTATAATTTCGTTATGTCTTCAACAGACGAAATAGTTTTCATAAAATGGTGCATGCAGGCGTACCCATAGAAGGTTGGGTACTGCCTTTTGCAAAAAGCTAGTCATTAGCATCTTGAAATCAGACTGCTTTTGCTTAAAAGACAGATTCTATGAACTTTTCGATCAGACGAATCTCTTTATAGTTATTGAAAACACTGATCAAATTGACACCTCTTAAACAAAAAAACTCCAACAACCAACTTTTAGTCAGATTTTGGCAGCCCAAGGTAGTCATTCAAGACGGTGGACCTGGCAGCGCCATCTATTGGAGAGTAGCCGAATCAAAAATATATTCTTCTGTGGGTAAATTCAGTTTATTTACGTATACCTATGTTAGTTTCAGTTATATTTGTAGGTTCCGTGAATAAACTTATTATTATTATTATTATTATTATTATTATTTATTATTATTATTATATCATTTCGTTTTGCCCTTTGGCCTTCCTAATAGCAATCTGTAACATCCTGTGATTGTCTAAAACCTGAACTGGGCTGAATTTTAATAATACTTTCACACTTCCAGAAAAAAATTGGAAAAGACCTGAAAGATCTCAGGGACAAAACGGTCATGTCTTTCTTCATGCTGAACTCGCTCTTCGTTTTAACCGTATTCATGTTGACGATACAAAAGAATGTGCTGCACATAGACTGGCCGTTCAACCCGAAGGTGAATTTTACGTATCGACGAGATACGAACGAGGTATGTACCAATCAGCTGATCTTTAGCTTTACACGTGATATCGAGGTGTTTTATTTTTCCGAAGTTTCACATAACCTTGCTAGACACCTGAGTCTCAGTGACACGAGTACAATAGATGCGTACACTCGTCAAGATTGGATAATATTCAGAGGTTTTAAATATCGTTCGCTATTATCTGGTGCTCGGCCAAAGCATTGGGAAAAAATGCGTCGTAGAAAACACAAATAATAATAATGTTTATTGGTTAAACTGTAATATGTAATATAAATAATGCATGAGAATATACCAATAAACATGAAATACTCAAAAACGTTTGAACTTGTGGTTGGGGTTGAGATGTAATAAATTAAACTTGAAATATTTAAAAATAGAAAAGTTTTTTTGTTAAAGGTATGAATTAACATAATATCTTTTATTTATTTTATACATAATTGCCCAACAGAACTATTCCAAATATAATAGTATCTTTACTTATAATACATACATATAATGTATACATAAAACTAATTTAAAAACAGAATTAGCTATTATAATAGTACCTGAAATTCGACAAGATCTTATTAAAACAATCAAAATTAATGTCAGAACTGTTTGCTATGGAATTATAATTGTTGCATATAGAATGTAGCGGAGAATAAAATAATACATTGGTACGGGGGATTCACACCTTAGTGAAGCGGCTAGGTTATTTATGAAGAATAAAAACAGCAACGGTCCTAGGTTTGAACCTTGCGGTACTCCAGAGGGAACAGTATAATTAGCTCAAGATTAACCATTATAATAAGCATATTGCGTCCTATATAGATAATAAAGGTATGAGCTTAGAAGACCGACTAACGAGTCAATAAGGCCGAAATAATAAAGGCTATCAACAAGAAGATGATGCTTTGATTTGTGATAATAATCATTTAGTCAGACATTTTTATGCCAATGAGTTTATGTATAAATAGTCTGACTTAGAATTTAGGACTGTAATCAAATTTTGATATGTTTTTTCGACTGTACATGTTTTAAATTTGATGGATTAATATTATAAAAATTTGAACACAAAAAACAGGTGATCGTTGACTCAAATTTTTCTTCAATCTGGGTATAGTTGCTGGTGTGTTATTTTGGGTATTTTGAATTGTAGAAATAAAGTTGCCTGGTGCCCAAAATTTGTGATCCACCATCATTGGATATTACTTATTTTTTAATCATAATTTGTAATATCCGCTTCTGAGCAATTTTTGGAATAAAGTACCTTAATTTTTTGTTCAAGTTTCCAACATGAATATTCCATTTTACATTATTATCGATGTTTATCCCTAACTATTTGATATTATTTACTCATTGTACAAATGTGCAACCATTTGGTGTATGAATTTGGAAATTATTTGACGATAAGATAAGAACAAAACTTTATGAAGTATGACAAATTGGTTAAGGCTTTCGCGGCCAGTTGATAAACTTATGAAGTATGTTTTGTTAAAATTGACTGTGAAAGTTATTTCCATGAAAAAATTCATTATCCTTTTGGGAATCCAATTTGTTTTTGTTCTTTGAAGATCCCAATCATTATCTAAACGCATAATAGCCTTGTGATCTGCATAACTCATGATTTTTCCATCATTATTCAATTAAAAGGATCATTAACAGATTTATTATATGAAACTGGTCCCAACACAGTTCCTTGTGGAACTCCATGCCTAACTGTTATATACTAAGTGACATATAAATCCGAACAACCAGTTTAAATGGTTTTATTTTAATAAAATTTTACGAATGCATTTATCTTACTGTAAATAACAAGTGAAAAACTACTCAGCCTTATCAGTTGGACATTCCGGTTTTTATACTGCTATTTTTATTCACTAACGCTCTAAAAATGTACATTTCAGCCGCAGTAAAGAATCAACGTTGGCGGATTTTGGTTCTTGACATCCTTTACGATCGGTTACGATGCCTGGAGCACGGAGACCAGTACGATTTCGTCAACTTAGTGAGTTTGATAGGGGCCGTATAGTGGGACTTCGGGAGGCTGGACTTTCTTTTCGGGCAATTGCAGTTAGAGTGAAAAGAAGTGTTAGGTGTTGTCAGGCATGGCTTCGAGAAGGCCGTACGCAAAGAGCAAGGGGCACTGGACGCCGCCGTAGAACAACAGACCGTGAAGATCGCCGCCTAAGATTATTGGCCTTAAGGGACCGTTTCTCCACTACCAGGTCCATTGCAAATGAATGGTTTGCAGAACACGGAAGACCTATTGGCGTGCGAAGTGTTTACCGACGAATGAGAAGTTTTGGCTTGTTTTCATACCGGCCACACTGGGTCCTCCCTTTAACTCGAGAACACCGACGTAATCGCCCTGAGTGGTGCAGACAACGGTCACTCTGGGATCAGGAATGGAACAGTATTGTCTTTAGTGACGAGTCTCGATTTTGTTTAGGCGTGCACGATGGTCGTGCCAGGGTTAGAAGGCGACGTGGTGAAAGGAGGAATCCACAGTTTTTTGTTGAAAGACATGTTCATCACACTGTTGGAGTTATGGTTTGCGGTGCTATAGCTTATGGTTTCAGGTCACCTTTAATCTTCATCAGAGGTAACATGAACGCGCAGCGTTATATCCACGAAGTTCTAGAGCCCCATCTTTTACCCTATTTTGACATCCTGGCAGATACAGCTTGGCCACCAAGATCTCCCGACTTATCCCCAATTGAGCACGTGTGGGATATGATGGGTACGAGATTGCTCAATTTGCAATGTCCTCCTCAGACTCTAGAAGCACTTCGAGAGGAGTTGGTGGTTGCCTGGAATGAGATACCACAGGAGGACTTTGACCACCTGATCAGAAGCATGCCTAGGCGCGTTGGAGAGTGCGTAGCACATCAGGGTGCATCCACACATTATTAAAGGTCAAAGGGCATTAAATCAGTGCGATCATTTTGAAATTTCTATCATTTACTTATTATGCTTCATTAAGTAGTTATACAAAATTTTATTAAAATAAAACCGTTTAAACTGGGTGTTCGGATTTATATGTCACTTAGTATATCTTCACTCAGAGGGTTTTTGATATCTCTTAATCCTAGTATTTAGAATAATTCGTATTTTACGTTTGCAACTTCTAGTTTTCTCAACAAATTCCATGAATTCCTCTTTCAAGAAAGCAATCAGACCGCGCAATCCAATGCAATCTTCTCGAAGTTTGTTAGACATATTTTTAAATTACAGAAACCCGGAAGGCGAGCAAGGTCCATCAAAATCTCACATTTCATTTTTTCCTACAAGGTTCGTTCCAGTCTGTCCAATATAGGGTTGTAAATGATAGCCAATAGCGCAAAATGTTCAGATGAAGGTCATCGCCTTACACATTTCTTAACATGCATCTTAGCTACTAAGTGAGATACAGAACCTTCTGGGTTTTGAAAATTTGATCAGTTAATCTCACATACAGTATCAACAAAAAACTCATTGTTCAATCAAGCTATTTCTAAGCTTACATTAGATGTTAATTTTCTTATAGTTTACAATCCACCAAGACTTCCTGCAATTAGAGCCAATCGGGTTCATCTTCCTGATATTCTTCTTCATGTTGATGGGCATCCAATTCTTCGGTATGATCCAGCACCGGTTCGGCACCTACTGTCACATTATGGCCAGCACTTACCTGAACTTGATTCCAACAAGACGTCGTAAGGATCTTAAGGAGATGGGGAAGAACGAACTGAGAGACCCGAAGCTGTTCAAAAAGTTGATAAAGCTTCAAGGAATCAACGACGAAGAGAAGGACGCGGAGAAAAGCGTGGACGTCAAAGCGAGGAAAACTGCTGCTGTCCTTGCTATGAAGAAAGGGAAGAAGAAAAGACCGACTATTTACTATTTGGACGAAGCGTACCGGAAGCGGATGGAGAACTTCAAAGAAGGAAACTTTACGGGTCAGTAACAGCGTCTATCTTTGTCCTATACAAGTGCCGAGGTTTGTTCAAAAAGTATCGCAAATTTTGCGTATGTTCGATTTTCGATCATTTTTGGGCGTTATGTTGGTACTCACGACCCTCATGACAATATCGGCCATTTTGAATGTTCAGACAGTTTTTGACAGCTATTGTGCGTGGGCGTGTTTTAGCTGGTCTCCGATTTTTGTATATTCCAAAAATTTTGTGTAGAAAGCAACTTGAAGAGCGCGGACATATTCCAGATGTTGACTGTTGCATACGGCGAAGCCACTTTGGACAAAAGCAACGTTTATCGGTGGTACAAAATGTTCTCAGAGAGCCGAGAAGATGTGAGCGACGAAAAGCGTTCCGAACACCAGAGCACGTCAACAACAGACGAAAAAATTGATGAGTTCTTGCCGCAGTGCAGAACGGTCAATAAGAAATGTTGCCTTTAAGTAATGCGCAATTTGCGAGAAGCAATCCGCCAGAAACGCCCGGATCTGTGAAAGAACAAAAATTGGCTTTTGCACAATGATAACGCCCCTGCTCAGGCATCGTTACTTGTGGGCGAATTTTTGGCCCAAAACAACACTCCAATAATGCCTCACCCACCGTATTCCCCAGACCTGGCACCCTGTGACTTTTTCTTGTTCCCGAAACTGAAGAGACCCATGAAAGGACGACGCTACGCGACGATTGAGGAGATAAAGATGGCATCGAACAAGATCACAAAAAATGATTTTTCAAAATGCTTCGAGGATTGGAAAAAACGTTATTACAAGTGTATAATGTCTGATAGGATTACTTTGAACGGAGCAAAATAGATATCCATGACTAAAGAAATAATTCTTGAAAGAACATGAAATTCGCGATACTTTTGGAACAAACCTCGTACAATGAGTTGTACCAGATATGCAGGGCGTACATAAGGCAGAAAAGTGTGAATCTTCGGTCTATTTGGAACTTCATTTTGTTGGATTATACAGTTTCGGTCACAAGAATGTTCAACAAAGACCAAATTCCAAATCAAAGCGATATTTCGGAAATCCACAAGAAAACAAAATAGCCTCAAGATGGTCTTCAAAATCGCTCCTTGTAGTTGTACCTCATGTTTTAGAAACCCCCTATAGATTACAAGCATTTCTAAAAAGTGATTTTGTTATGAGTAGATGTGCTATACAGGGTGATTCATAAGTCGTGACCAAAAATAAAACATCATACACAGGACCACATTTCAAGGGGGGTCTCCGGTGTAACATTTTTTTCTCGAGCGCATCATTTAAAAGCAATTTTGAAAAATAATAATTTTTTTTAATTTTAATTAAATATATCTGTGACCATTTTTTAGAGGGTTGCCTAATACAAAGTATGTTCAAAAACTTATTTCATTTGATAAAATGTTATTTTCATCTGGTTGACACACCAGTGGAAGACGATTTTATTCCGGATCTTAGACTATACGAATGTGGTACCAGCACGACGGGCCCCACCACATGCTCGTCGTGACATAACCGCATGATTAAGTAATCATTTCAGACAACGACGGATTGGCAGAAACGGACCCGTACATTGGCCTGCGAGGTCTTCTGATTTTAACCCCCTGGATTTCTTTTTGTGGAGCGCCTTTAAACGGCTTGAACAAATTAATACTGTTGAACAGTTATAAGAAAAAAAGGTAATGCGTTTCGTCAAATCTATGCTACAACAAATTTTGCAAAAATACGGTTTTTTTCATTAAAAAGATGCCGCACTTGTATCCGTCAGAACGGTGATCTTTTTGAACATCTATTGAATTCGATTATCTAATTTGTTTAATTTTATTTTTAAGAAAACAATGCACTCTAGGAAAAAGCACAGAAGTAGTCATTGGTAGCAAAAGGTAAAGTTCGAAAAATTGCGCGTTTCTAAAAAAAGCTATTGCGTACTATTTTTTTTTTAAATAATTCCACTAATCCCGCCAATGGTTCACGTTCATTTTGAGAAAGTACTTTTGGATGTGGACAATACTTAGGTAAATCCACATACCAGATTTGCGGTCCTGTGTATGATGTTTAATTTTTGGTCACGACTTGTGGATCACCGTGTATATCTAGGGATCAATAAATAACTTAAGATACTTAATCGCATACTCATCATGTTTTTCCTTAACGCGATTTTTCAGAGGACATCGGTGTGAATCGGAAGACTCTGCACAATCTGGTAGGCCAGCAGTCATCACAAACTACAAATCATAGAAATGAGACGGCAACTTCAGCTCTTCAAGAACATACCGTGTTATAATGTATAACTTGCGTCTCATGTAACTTATTCCTATTTATTGATTATAAATTTTACTGTACATAAAATGTGAGCTAGCCGCTTTTTCATTTTTCTTTTCGATCCCTCATCATATACAGGGTGACTTCGAAGATGAGTCATTTATTTTAACAGTGAGTAGATCAGATCAAAAGAAATGTTTTTTTCCTTTAACATTTTTGTGGTAAAATTAAAGTAACAAAGTTATAGCCCTTTAGAAGTTTGAGTACCGCCCTGTCTCAATAATAATATTATGTGCTCGTGTTTGGCAACAACGGATATAATCCGCCTTATCGATTCATCCCATCGGAAACAAAAAAGCGAAAGAATTTGAAACGCTGATCACGATGTTTTTATTCAGTCGAAGTGTCAGTCGGTAACGCGTGAGTGAATAGTGGTGTTTGCTGCGTGGCTCAAACGAAATAAAAAATGGCACATGTTTATGCGGATCGGTTTCCCAATCGAGTGCAACCGGTAACCCAATCGTGCCTTTGTTAATGTAGTACAACGGGCTCGTGAATCAGGTGACTTAAGACCTCACAGGAGAGAGCATGCCGGTGCTCCAAGACCTCACGATCAAATACAGGTCCGCACTGAAATACTTGTTGGGAGGATACTTTATAAAACAAGGGAAAAATTTTTTTTTTTATTTTTTTTTGCACACATATTTTGGTTTATCTTCCTTCTACAATCATTATCTGAAAATTAATGACTCAACTTCAAAGTCACCCTGTACAGGATGTCCGAGATAAAGATCCTATGCATGGAAATCTCACGATGGAGGGGGTTGAGGGATTTGTAAAACCTTCATGACTTACTGAGATATTTTCCTTGAAAAGCAGGGTGCTATTCCATTAAAGCCCTTTATAAGAATAGATCAGTGGTCACTAACTCGTCGATACCGAGCTACCGGTAGCTCGCCAACATATTTTAACAACGTGTACAAATCATAGGAGCTACCGTAAATTTTGTAAACTCTCATGATAAACACAAGCAGCGACAACACTGCGGTAAGCGATCTGTTCGAGAACGATCTCGATTACTCTCGGAATAAGTACGGAACGCGCGGCGACAGTGCGCTCAGTTTAAAACCGAACGGCGTAAAGTCCAGCGGTTGGGTTAGAATTGGCCTGCATTTAAAGACATTATGAGCAGCAGTAAAAAGATGAAGACATACGATTTCCATTCAGAAGTTAAAGGTGAAGATGTATGTTTGTTATTTAGTATGTAATCTGCTTCCGTTGCTAAAACCGGGAATATCTAGAGGCACTATAAAACTGTAAGTACATTCGAGTTTTGAAAAATCTTTCCCATTACGATCTGCAACCCGAACGGAAAAAATGTACGATTTAAAAATCAAAGTACAGAACATTGAAGTTGTTCAATATCAGTGGCGGTACGTCAATCTGGAAATAAGGATACACAAAACTTACAAACTCTATATTTATTACAGACCTCCAAGTAGAAGAGTCAATCGATTTATTGAATTTTTTGAAAGTATATGTGAAAAACAGGAATTGCACAAATGTACATTTAGGAGACTTCAATATGAATTTTCACAGTAAGATTTCTATGTCACAAAATTTTAAAAGTACTAAACTCACATGGATTATGGCAGAAAATAAATGACTATATGAGGATTACGAGCTTTTCGAAAACAAAAATAGATTTGCTCATAACTAACGAACAAAATATAATTGCTAAAGTTAAGCATACCCCAAAAATAAGTGATCACTCACGGATATATTTCGAAGTGGGAAATATGTTCAATGAAAATAAAATGAAAGAAATTACAGTCATTGAATACACAAAATTACGACAAACACTTTTACAACATAATGTACCTGAAGTTATCGATAATGCCGACAACTACTTCGAAGAAATTATTAATAATATGGATAAATATACTAGTGAAGCTATGGTCAAGAAAATAATATATGAAAGAGTGAAACCAACACCCTGGTTTTCACAGATATTCAAGGAGTCTAAATTAAAACGCGATAAAGACTACAGAGAATTTTCAGTAACCCAAAGTAAAAATGATTGGAAACAATATCCAAAATCAAGAAATGAGTGTGTAGCAGTTCTCAGCAGGAAAAAGAAAAAATACTATGATAAGAAGATCGATAGCAATAAAAATAGTCCTGAAATGATGTGGAAAACATTAAAGAATATTGTTTCTCCTAACAGAAAGACTGATTTATCGAAAATGCGTTTCGAAGATGGGGTAGTGACAGATAAATTAATTATAGCAGAAAGAGTGAACACTTACAGAAAGTGTAAATCAAGGCGCGAAGACGATTGATGACGGTGATCCAAACAAGTCCATTACAAGTATGTCAGAATTCATCAATGAAGCAATTTAGGACAATTAACATCAACAATCTAAGAGAAACTATCTCAAAATTGATATCTAATGAAAATCCAAGTGAGAATCTCTCAAAAAATATTCTGAATGATTGTTTCAATATAATTGGAGAGAAATTATTATTATCGGTGAATCATTGTTCAGTACATGGTGAATTCCCATCAAAATTAAAGTCTTCCACCATTACTCCTGTGCCAAAAGTTCAAAATTTTCAGCTGTATACAAATATGCGACCGATTAATGTCTTTCCCGATGTCGAGACGCTGTTTGAAGGGATAATATACGAACAAATCATAGAATTCATTGAAAAAACCGAAATTTTTATAAGAAATCAAGCTGGATTTAAAAAAAAAATGTTCCACAGAAACGGCAATCCAAATGGTGGTGGAAGACTGAAGAAGAAGTATAGATGAGAAAGAATATATTGTGACAATATTTTTGGACTTTAGAAGGGCATTTGAGACTATAGAGAGGGAAAAATTGTTAATGAAATTGCGTCACTATGGATTTAAAGGATCAGTATTACAAATTCTACAAAATGATTTATTATAATTATATCATTTATATAAATGATATCTCTTGCATATTAGAATACTGCAAAATTGAAATATTTTCGGACGATATATATATATACAGGGTGACTTTGAAGTTGAGTCATTAATTTTCAGATAATGATTGTAGAAGGAAGATAAACCAGAATATGTGTGTAAAAATAAAAAAAAATTAAAAAAAAAATCTACCTTGTTTTATAAAGTATCCTCCCGACAAGTATTTCAGTGCGGACCTGTATTTGATCGTGAGGTCCCCTGTGAGATCATAAGTCACCTGATTCACGAGCCCGTTGTACTACATTAACAAAGGCACGAGGGGTTGGTTGCACTCGATTGGGAAACCGATCCGCATAAACATGTGCCATTTTTTATTTCGTTTGAGCCACGCAACAGACACTATTCACACGCTAACCGAGAGACACTGACTGTATGTATAACTGAACTGAATAAAATACTTAATTGCAAAAACATCGTTCCAAATTCTTTCGCTTTTTTGTTTCCGATGCGATGAACCGGTAAGGCGGATTATATCCGTTGTTGCCAAATACGAGTACATGATATTATTATTGAGACAGGGCGGTACTCAAACTTCCAAAGGGCTATAACTTTGTTACTTTAATTTTACCAGAAAAATGGTAAAGGAAAAAAACATTTCTTTTGATCAGATCTACTCACTGTTAAAATAAATGACTCAACTTCGACTCTATAACTGGAGACGTGGTCATTGTCGTCTAGACCAGTTAGGTGAAAAATTAAAGCTTCCGCCTTTTGTTGGGTATTTCGACAAACATTTAAGCAAAGAGGACTCTTTATACTTTTTTTATTCTCTCTAGCTTTCAATGGACTTTGCTATCATCATCAGGAGCTGCAATTACATTGATAACAGTAGCAACAATAGTGTAAAATGAATTTAAATTAACTTGACTTACAGTAGTATATATATATATATATATAAGACAACTTACTCGTCGGTGAGGTTGCAGCCACAAGGTGTTTCAGAAAGAACGTAGAGAAGATCGAACTTGTGTTCAGTATAAAAACAAAAGGACGGGGACATTGGGCTTGTTAAAAAACGACAGATACCTTCGTTAAAAGTTAAGAAAAAATAAAAATTATATTAATAAACCCGAACAAGCTAAAAATATTACACGTGGGGAGACATTTTGTTGAAACAACCGGAATGCAGTCCCTAACCTTCTACTACCGCTACACGTGGAGAGGGGGAAAGGCACGGAACGGTAAAGCGTCGACAGAAGACAAGTGATTGACGCGACGGAACGTGGAAATGTACACCTCCCTGTCCAACTTTGGGTATGAACTATACGAGGGACGCTCGGTAAATCTCCACCCAAAATTACTAAAATGCTGGAATAACTTGTTTTTGAGTGCAAGAATGTGTGATATTGATACAACCTTGAAAAGATGGGTTATGTGAGTGAGAAAATGTATTCTAATTTTGTGAAGATGTTGGATCAATTTGGACATGTAGTCGTTCTAGCTTTTCGCAATTCAACAGGTAGGAATAAATGACACTGAGCTGCTTAACATCAGCCTTTTTATTCATGCAATGATCTGTCATGAAAATGTGGGACATTTCTAAAAATAGACGTTTTGAGAGTCTTTTTTCTTTATCAAGAAACTCAATAATAATAATAATAATAATAATATTTATTTACTCTAAAATACAGGGAACATGAAACGAGTAAATAAATATAATATATCCATAGGAGGACAACGCCTGTGCATGGATCATATGTATGTTGAATTGCAAAATATAATAAAATAGAGAGAAAAAAGAAATTATTGGTAAGAATGGTAGAGCATTTATTGTGTAATATTTGAGATTATTTTATTAATTTGATTTCTCCCAATTGTGTTAATAATTTTTTTTAATTTTTTTTTGAAGCCTAATGTATTGCGTAATTGTTTTAAATTATTTGGTAAATGTTCGTACAATTTTGGAGCTATATACAGGTGACATCGTTTCATTAGGGATTTGTTTGGTTTAGGAACATTTTTTGCGCGTAATTTATATCTGGTTTTATGATTATGTTTAATTATGTCGTGTTCACTAATAGTTTTGTGATAATGAGTGATGGTATGTAAGAAGTAAAGTTGTTTAGTATCATATACTTGTGCATCATTATATAAGTCATTAGTTGGGTATAATTTTGATTTGCCTAACATTGATTTTAAAATTCTTCTTTGAAGTACATCTAAATCGTTAAAGTATGTCGTGCATGCAGCACCCCACACTACTATACCATATGTTATGTGTGGCTCGACTAAAGCTTGATATATTATGCGTAGATAATATTCAGTTAATATACCGGTTAGAAATTTTATTTTATATGCTATGAATCTAATTTTCTTTAGTATGTGAGAAATATGTACATCCCATCTCAAGTGGGGATCTAGATAAATTCCTAAATATTTTGTATCATTAACTCTATTGATTTTTATATTTTTATCATTTACCTTAAACCGAAGGTGGTTATATTTTGGTAGATGATTAGATAGTGATGAAAATGGTAAAAAATGAGTTTTAGTAAAGTTAATTGTTAATTTTCGGTTATTAAACCACTGAATAATTTTGCAAAAGTCATTTTGGATAATATCTTTTAAGTCGTTCCAATCCTTACCTTTATAGAGTATAGCAGTATCGTCTGCAAAACTGACTATTTTACCAGTACTGTTAATTTTGAATATATCGTTTAAATAAATATTGAATAACAGAGGACCCAAAATTGTACCTTGTGGAACACCACATTTAACAAACATTTCTTTACTATACGAGCTTAATAATTTTACTGATTGCGGTCTATTTGATAAATAATTTTCCATTAAAGTATACATCTTTCCACGAAAACCTATTCTTTCTAAGATTTCCAAAAGTATATTGTGGTTAACTGTGTCAAACGCTTTTTTTAAGTCCACAAATACGCATATCGATGGTACTTTTCCATCTATATTTTGGGTTATTTCATCTACTATACTTAATACCCCATCTGTTGTAGATTTGCCCGCTATAAAACCATATTGATTTGAATTTAGAATTTTGAATTTATTAAGAAAATTAATCATTTTATTAAGGAGTAATTTCTCAAAAACTTTAGCTAAACTTGATATAAGTGAAATAGATCGATAGTTAGTGACGTCCGTATTATCATTAGATTTATAGATAGGTATGATGATTGCTGTCTTGAAAGCTGATGGAAATACTCCAGATTGGAAGGATTTGTTAATGATATAAGCAAGTGGTTCTGTTATTTGTTTGGCCAGTATCTTTAGATGTTCAGCTCTAATTTCGTCAACTCTAGGGCTTTTTTTATTTTTTAGAGTCATAATGGCATTGAAAACATCCTGATAGTCTACTTCAGTTAATACAAATGCCATAATTCATAGAGTGACCTGTGTTGTTAATATGCGACGCCAAAGCACATCTTTCTGGATGTAATCTGTTAATAATTACAACTGATATTTTGCGGCGAGAGATGAAGAAAACAAGCATTTTCGAAGGTCTGACGCAAGCAAAGAATCACGCCTTCCACAACCCGATAACTCTCCAGCACTGGGTGTGAAATTATTTCAGTACCGCGGGTTGAGAGTCGATGAACTCCTACACGAGAGCACCAGAAATAGCCCCAAGTAACCTCCAGCTTCCGTATTACATACAACAGAAATTATAAAAGAGGACCTTTAACGAGATCCAGACTAGAGTTTACCATGAGCAAAGCTGTCATTTGGAAGAGTGATCACTGGGGAACACCCGTGTTCACGTTGTCGCATGATAACTGTTAATTACGGATATCTTGTGGCGAGAGATGAAGAACACAAGCATTTGCGATGCTCAATCAAAGAATTACTCCCTTTCTGGCCCGACTTCAATGCGTTCACCTGCATCCTCGTTAGCTTGTAGTCTGTATAATATTATGTATCTGGTGCGACTAAATAGGCCGTGCATTCGTGACGGGCGATGATCAGGGGAATTATATCTCCATTATACCCGATACATGTTTAGTTGGCGTTGGAAAATGATGTATGCGGGCGTGGCGTCCGATGTACTTGATCATCCCATACAAGCATGCTGACGTACAAACAGTTCGGTGCTTGTGAACCGTTACACTGTATTTTGCGGCTCTCGTGTTCGACCTCGGGCTCAACTAAACATGTCAAGAGATTCGTCCTATTTGAAAATGTTTCCGAGGTGTCAAAACAGTTTTAGCGGACAATTGATCCATACCCACTATTAGGGATATTATGGCATTAGGCATACTGATTAAGGTGGAAGAGTTTGATACTGACTGTTCGATATATATATATATATATATATATATAACTTGAGACGTGGTCATTGTCGTCTAGACCAGTTAGGTGAAAAATTAAAGCTTCCGCCTTTTGTTGGGTACTTCGACAAAATTTAAGCAAAGAGGACTCTTTATACTTTTTTTTAATTCTCTCTAGCTTTCAATGGACTTTGCCATCATCATCAGAAGAGTGGTATGTGAGGATGTTGCTAATTGTTGTTTACGTATAGGATGAGGGAAACGTCCAGTAACATGGTGAGAGCTGGATAGATTGTACAATGGTCAAAATTATATAAAATATGACAAGAACAAGTTAAAAACAGATTAAAAATTATTTAAAAAAACATTAGAGCATTACATCGTGAAGCCACTAATTTGTGCAATCATCAAGTGGCTTCACGATGTAATGCTCTAATGTTTTTTTAAATAATTTTTAATCTGTTTTTAACTTGTTCTTGTCATATTTTATATAATTTTGACCATTGTACAATCTATCCAGCTCTCACCATGTTACTGGACGTTTCCCTCATCCTATACGTAAACAACAATTAGCAACATCCTCACATACCACTCTCCTGATGATGATGGCAAAGTCCATTGAAAGCTAGAGAGAATTAAAAAAAAGTATAAAGAGTCCTCTTTGCTTAAATTTTGTCGAAGTACCCAACAAAAGGCGGAAGCTTTAATTTTTCACCTATATATATATATATATATATGTTTTATATCTAATCTTCCTATCAGTACAGGAACATTTCCCGATATTCCTGATCACTAGATATTACTGTTCTACCCGGGTCTTTTGATGGTTAACAAAAAATTAACTACACCTTGATAAAATAAATTATTACAACGTTTTTCTTATTTAGAATAACAAGTCTATAGCAGTTCTTAAAAATACCGAATTTTATTTTTATAACACGACACTTCTCTTGATTTAATAATTTTATGGTAGAAACTCGTACTCTACGATCGATCTCGTTACAGGTCATTTCTATTGTAAATACGAGAGCTGACGGTGACTTGGGGCTATTTCTGGTGCTCTCGTGTAGGAGGTCAACGTCCCACAACCCGCGGTAGTGAAATAATTTCACACCCAGTGTTGCGGGGTTATCGGGTTGTGGAGATTTTGATGGAGATCGGCTTCCCTTGGTGAATTTTTTTGTTGGAGCCCTTTTCTCACCTTCTTGGGGACTTGGCCGTTGTCACAACTACACTAAACCAGCGTGCTGAGGGGATCTGTCTGCAGTGATACTCCGAGGCAAATTTAAGTAGGAATCACGTCTGTGAGGAATCCGCAAGAGGGTGAGAAAAGGGCTCCGACAACAAAATTCACCAAGGAAGGCCAATTTCCATCAGAATCTCCACAACCCGATAACGCCCAGCACTGGGTGTGAAATTATTTCACTACCGCGAGTTGTGGGCGTTGAACTCCTACACGAGAGCACCGGAAATTGCCCTAAGTCACCTGCAGCTCTTGCGTTTCCGGTCGAAAGAAATTATAAAAAATGACCTTTAACGACATGGAGAAGATCTGCTATAAAATTATTATTCTAAATACGAAAACGTTGCAATAATTTACTTTATCAAGATATCGTGAATCTTTAGTTGACCATAAAAGAAAATTGTAACACCACCCGCTTCCCAAAGGGAAAATTCCTAAATTTTCCTAAAATACAAGCAAGGGAATTTGAAAAAAAGTGAGTATATCTTGATATACGCGGTATAACACTTTGGTCGCCGATTCTGATTTGTGACCAGAAAGCGGATGACACTTTTGAAGCTATCCCGCACTCTGAATCGAATGTCTATCAACAGGATTGATAGGGGGACATACATATATATCCCCTGATATATGTGCTTCGATGTAAACCATACCGGTAAGTTGATTAAAGCGGATGGCCGCGAGGGGGCGCTACTAATCAACTTGCACCAATTAGCGCTTTGTTGTTAAATACGTCACACGAGGGAACTGCTGAATATTGCGAGGTATTCGGTTATAGCCAATTAATGTATCATTAGGCCCTAACACTCTGCAGCCAAGTGTTACCCGTTACCGGAGTATTGCTATTAAATTGGGAATTGCTGTGGAAACTGTTTGCTGGTACAGGCGGTGACGTCAACTGAGTCAGTACACAAATGATGCATCTATTTGGGATTTGTTATGCAGTTCAATCATATTTCACTGGTAGGAGAAATTGTCCAGAAAGTCCTGAAAAAGCTCCGATACTCAGTACCTTTGCATAGTGCCATGTGCAATTTTTGCGGATTTTTTTTTATACCGGAGGCTGCTATGCGGATCCCAAAGAAATTTTGTTAATCCGATTTTTGAACAAAGGAGCGGTCGTATCGGCCAGTTCTGGATGTACGAAGGTCTACACGGTTAGTATGGATGACAGGTAGATAAGATAGGGTTTACTCTGAAGCCCAAAATCATATCAATGAATATTTGTTAAATATTAGCCGCTACTGCAAGTTTCACAATCTCAAGTTCAACCCATCTAACTGCAAATCCTTGCTTTGTGATCATAGCTAAATAAAAGCATTTCTTAAATCTAAAATTGACATTCAAATGAATGTAGAAAGCATCCCCTATTCAGGACGTTCAAAATATTTGGGTTTACATTTCGATGAACACTTGTGGTTTGAAAAACTACTAACGCACTTCTGGGGCAATGTTATGGATCATTCCGTCTTTTATTGGAAACAGTTGCATAATTAATAAGCATATGAAAACGCATCCATGAAAGCTTGATATTATCGAAAATTTTGGACGGGTTAGTAATTTATTATCTGTGCCACACTCCTGCGAATAAAAGCCACCTACAGACAACAAGACACGTAAATAATTTGAAGAAGCTTGATCGCATGATAGATATATATCCAAGCTTCCCAAACTATCGGACAACTGAACTAGCAAGTCAGAGATGACACAAATACTATTGAAGCTGTGATGCTGATTCAGTGCCAAAAATACATGGAATAAAGAACACCGTATAAAATATTCTACGCCAGTATTCATGTTATTCATTTTTTAATACGAATACGTCGAAATGTCTACACCGCAGACAGTCCCTTCAAAAAACTCCAGCCTCTCTTCCCTCATATTCTGCGGTTTTTTTTGTTTGTTGCGGGTTACGTGGCTATTGATTTTGGATGAAATTGCTGAAAGCAATTCGATTCCCACTTCGGACAGTTTCCTCTCAGAATACGATCCTCAAAAGCCCAATAAAAATACACGGACGCGATACCGAACCTATAAAATGCTTATTGAAAACTCACCTGCTTCTACAGGAAGTCCCAAATTATTTGGATTTGGTGTTATTCGGCTTTCGCGATTCTTCTGTGGACGAAACATAGCTCAACTGGTCGCCTACGTTTCTCATCGACTATATAGAAAGTTTCGTGAGGAAATAGATATAATAATAACAATATTATTGACTTACTATTCAAATACAATATAAAGAATAAGTAAATAAATATGAAGTAACGGCCAATAAGAGGCATTGTCTGTACATGACCCATTTATGTTGCAGCTGTACATATTACTGAAGTACGAATAGATATGAAACTTATCAACGAATTATTTAGTGTCTTGTCAGAGAACAAATCAATTATTTCAACGTTTTCTATAAATTATTCATACAGGTATGCTCGTTGTGTTATACATTTATTTCGTTCAGATACAACTGTCTTAAGGGAACCGAGATAAGGGGCTCTGCAACATCAAAAATATCTGAATACCGCCCTGTAGCCGCGACCTGCGACATCACCGAGTGGTACAAGGTCACTGGCTCAACCCGACGACAGAACTGGGTCGGGGTCAGTGTGTCAGGTCAGTATGCAACCTTCAACCGACGGTTGCGGTCACGCGTGTAGAGGTAATCGCGTAGACGAGAATCCCTCAACAAGCACTAGAGACGTGGCTAGAGAAGTGCAAGTATCAAAAACTAAAGTGTGGCAAACGCTGCGTGAAGAGGGGCTGTATCCATTTCACGTCTAACGTGTACAAGCCCTTCAACCTGACGATTTTCCAGCAAGAGTGCGGTTTTGTAAGTGGTTGTTGCATCAACATGACAATAATCCGGACTTTTTGAAGTGCATATTGGTGACAAACGAATCTACGTTCACGCGTAATGGGGTGAATAACTTTCGCAACACTCATGTTTGGTCAGTAGAAAATCCGCACGCTGTCCGTCGGGCACATTTTCAACAAACATTTTCGGTGAATGTTTGGGCTGGCATGGTGAACGGTATGCTCATTGGACCATTTATCCTCCCAAATTGATTGGACGGGATGCAATACCTAGACTTTTTATGCAACATTTTGCCTTCCTTGTTAGAAGATGTGCCATTAAGTGTAAGTCAATCAATGTGGTTTCTGCGTCTGCTCGGTAGCGCATCAGCTGATTTCATTTTCTTTTGGAGCGGTATGATTTCGGGCAGAGACGTACTTAGCCCCTCTCGTCAACTGGAGAGTGAGTACTGTTTCCTTTATTTTTTTTACTTGGTCGTTTCACTACACATTACCTTTGTTATTTCAAGGGTAGTTGTTTCTGAAAAAGAAAACCCCAACTTTGCGGACACCCTGTATATATATATATATATATATATACTGATGTATCTAATTTTATACAAGACATATCTAACTTATTTTAAAGTATATGAAATATGAACATCCCAACGCAAGTGTGGATCCAGGAATATTCCAGGGTATTTTATATCCGATGTTCTGTTAATCTCTAATTTCGGACTATTCACGATGAAGGAGATGTGTAATTAATAATGATAGGAAGAAAATGGTAAAAAATGTGTTTTGGCGCTTAATTAATGCTTAATTTCCTGTTATTAAGCCACTGGATAATTTTGACAAAGTCATTTTTCAACTATACTTTTTTATGAAGAACTGCCGTGGCATCTGCGAAGCTTACTATTTTGCCAACACAGTCAATTTGAAATATATCATTTAATTATATATTAAGAAGCTGTGGACCCAGAGCGGTTCCCTGTGGAACGCCACATTTGATAAAAATTTCGTTGCTGAAAAACTTTGATACTTTAACAGATTGATGTCTGTTGGATAAGTAATTTTCTAGTAATGAATACATACAGACTGATCTATCCAAACACGCCATCCTAATATCACATGTCACAATCAACATCTTTCAAGCTGAATCTGTGCAGATATCAGGATCATTTAATAAAGAAATGTATATTAAGTGTGGTGTCCCGCAAGGAACTGTCTTAGGTCCGCTGTTATTCAATATATATTTAAATGATATTTTCCAAATTAATTGTGTTGGCAAAATAACTAGTTTTGCAGATGATACTGCAATATTATATGAAGGCACTGACTGGTCTGATCTGAAAAATGTAATTGAAAATGATTTTATCAAAATTATTCGGTGATTCAACAGTAAAAAATTAAGCATTAACTACTCTAAAACACATTTTTTACCATTTGGACCTTATGCTAGACATCTGCCCAATTACACAAATTTCTCCTTCAACATTAATGATCAAAAAATACAAATTAATATAGTGCCCAACATAAAACACCTTGGAGTAGTCTTGGATCCTCACTTACGATGGGAAATCCATGTCAATTATATTTTAAAGAAAGTTAGATTTGTATCATACAAAATTAAATACCTTGGGAATATATTGACAGAAAGATATCTACGAACATTATACCATGCACTGATTGAACCTCATCTCACATATGGTATATTAGCATGGGGAGCTGCATGTTCCTCACATATCTATAATTTAGAGGTTTTTCAAAAAAGTATTCTAAAAATGATATTTAAACAACCGAAACTTTATCCCACTGAAAAATTACACGCAGATGTTCGAATGTATGATATAAGACAGCTTTATTTCTTACACAGTATCACTCACTACCATAAATTTGTAAACACCGACCAAAAAATTAAACATAATCATTATACCAGATACAAAATTCTGGCACAGTAGTTCCTCAACCCCATAAATCTATAATGCAGCGATCATATCTCTATTTAGCGCCTAAATTTTATGAAATTATACCTAAAGACTTAAAAGATTTACGTTTCGGAAATTGTTTCAAAAGAAATTTAAAAAAGTGGCTACATTCTATATCTAGGACTGAAATTCATAAACTCATAAATACGAACATCAACTAAATACATAATCTACTGTAGCTAATTTTTGTCCTTTTTTGTCATTTGCATTCTACAGTTTCAACTTAAATTATTAGTCCATGTACAGGCGATGTCTTCTATTGCGCTTGTTTTGATTTTATATTTATTTACTCATATTGTTTTTTATCTTTGTACATTGAATGAATAAATATTATTATTATTATTATTATTATTATTTGATTATATGCAATATAGTCAGAATATATTATTACTTCACACAAAATATAACACTAAGGGAGACGAATAAAGTGCAATGGTGTTGTTATGCATATTAATCTTTTTTCGGAAATGTTATATAAGGAACTAATTCTTTCAAATGATAAAGATAGACACTTTATTGATTTTTAGGTCATTTGACAAGTGATGTAAGAAAAGTAAGAAAACGTAGCCTTCTATGTAGAAAAATGACACTTGTACAATAACTGAAGCCTATTGGCCAAACACTTAAGTTAATATACGTTAATACGAGGGATGTCTTTTAAGTTTTGCATATGGAAATGAAACATTACGGTAGGTAGTTTTAAATAACTTTACTGTTTTTCGAAGTATTCTCCAAGAAGATTAATACACATCTGCATGCGCTCGAACCAATTTTCGAAGCACTTATTAAAGTAAAGAAATCGTTAGGACTTAGATCGGGGCTATATGGAGGATGGTCCAATAATTCCACGTTCAACCACCAGTCAACAGGTGGGGTATCCAACGAGAAACTAATTTTCTTACTCCTAATTTTTCATGTAAACTTTTTTGAATTGAGGTCTTTGAGATCTTCAAGGACGCTTCAATTTCACGACATGTCACATGTCTGTCTTCAATGATGAGTTTGCGCACAGCATCGACGTTTTCCTGGGTGACGGCCGTTTGGGATCGTCGTGAAGACTCACCCGTCAACGTTTGAATTCTCCATACCAACGGGAAATTGTCGACTTGTGTTGCCGAAAACAGACAATTACTCTGAAAGTTGTAATAAATTATGGCGCGAAAATGTTCTCGATTGAGTTCCATTTTTCTAATGACTTAAAGATTCACTGTAGTGAGAACACTGCACGTATTGTTGTGAAACTTTGAATTTAAGTTTACTAAAGAGTGAGGTTAAGATTCAATACTGACGTTCGATCCGCGCGGCCTACTATGTTTCTATATGCAAAACTTAAAGGACATCCCTCGTATACAGTATAAAAAAATTGGATAAAAGATTAGGTGTATAAATAGATAAAGTCTATAAATGGACCATCATAAAAGTACATAAAATCGAAACGCCCAAGCAATGACATTTCAGATACTTTTAAACCATGGTACACAGAACATAACGCAAAATATATTGGTATACAATCTTAGGATATTTTAGGAGACTTTGTAGGCCTGTGTTTTGATGGCATCTATTGATAAGAGCATCAGTTACTTCATAAAGATCTCCTAACTGCGTTTGAATCGGTTTATCAATTTTATGTGAACTTCTTCCACCTATTTCTGAGAAACTAATCATGCGATTTCTTTAGACCTATGAGAAGTTTTGTTTAGGAAGGCGATAAACGTCTAATATTAGATTTTCAGACAAATTGACTGAGATCCATTTTCAGTATGTTTTGTGCGAGATCCTTTATCAATACGTCATTTTATCAAATATGCAATTTCTATATCTAAGCATCCCGGTATATTATCATGGGGTAATAAAGCGTATATGAGTATTGTTGAAGTGTTTTGCTGAGAAGCATATTCGGTCGATTAAGTTTGTAGTTCTCTATTGGCAATATCTTCTCAGGCGGTTCAAATGGGCAATTATGTGCGGAGGACCGCCGACTGTAAAACCCAACGAATGGATTTCGCGCTTATTGCTGCTAGAATGCATTTGAAATCCCGAAATCCATCGGCGTATCTAGCGCCGATTCTACTAAGCCAGAAAGTGTGCGCGGGATACAAACCCGACCAGTGTGAATCAGTTTTTCAGGTAACGGACCTTAGGAATATAGTCGATTTCTTGCAAAATATTTCTCTGAAATTGGTTAAGGCTTTCGCGGCCAGTTGATAAACTGCTGTCTTGATTCGTGTCAAAAGGCTGTCGTCGGTTGGAATTTCTTCCTAACGTTTCGCTGACACGAGTGGCAAGCTTCTTCAGAGGCCCTTCCATTCGATGCTGGATGTGGAACGTCTACATCCAGCATCGGAAATGATGAATTGAATCAATGGTTTCTTTAAAAAAACAACCTGTATCTTCGAAATGACTGAGCTGATTTCACTATAGTCAACGCCAAACAAAGTGGCGTGCACGTCATCAAGGTGGGTGTGTTGAAAAATTTACATTGTTGCCAAACTTTTTGTAAAATAATAAAATTTATTATTTACATATCTAGGTTTATAAGCAATATTAACCTCAAATGAGAACAAAAATAATAGTATAATAAAATTATAGATCTGTACTTGCATAATCATTAAGTATGACAATTATTGATCAGATGACACTATGAAACTACCATATTTAATTGATAGCTTAAAGGTACTGAATAAAAATCCAAATGGGGTCCTCCAAATTTTATGCATGGTATTTATTTTACAGAATTCATACAGAAAAATGCATTCTAAAATTAGGTAAGCTACTGGTGTAAGCTTTTTCTGTACAATAAAGTTAGTCGGAGTTTCTTTCTGTCTGAATCTGAATCTTCATCACTCTCAAAGTTGATTATTAAAGGTTCGATGTCTGGTCGATCAAAAATTCGTTCTCTTTCATACCATTTAAAAATTTCTTGCTCAGTATGTCGAACACTATTTTTCCACATGTCTGGGGTAACCATTTGTAGAGCCTCGTTCCACATATCCAAACAGTCTTTTTCACTGTTACCATCTCTACCAATATGTCTGTTATAGTAACCTTTTGCTATGCCCCAAATTAACTCAATAGGGTTAAATATACAATGGTAAGGAGGCAGGCGAAGAACTTTGTGCCCATGTTGTTCCGCCAATTCATCAATCACGTATATTATAGGTGGTTTGTTTCTAAAAAAGCAGTTATTTTAAGAATAGGAATAAACAAAAGAAATATAAACTGTCGACCAAAATATATATAATTAAGAAGCATTATGTACCGAGCAACAATACTCAATAGCTCTGTTTTAAACATTGTGTTTAAAAATGGTATGTTTTGATTTGTCAACCAGTCTTGGATATTTTTTTTTGTCCATGCATTGTTGGGCACTTTGTTCAATATCATGCTGTGATAAGGGGCGTTATCCAGTATAATCATAGATGGACTCTCCAATTTTTCTAATAACTGATGTTGAAATTATTTCAAATAATTGTCCTGGTTCATCTCTCCATGGTAATCGCTCAATTTTGTTTTCGAAGAAAATATCGCTTCACTACCCTCAATAAACCCATTTTCATTTCCAGCATGTAATATAATGTATCTAAAATATATTAGTTTTAAATTTTATAGTGCAAATTGTGTAAAAGTACATACCTTTTACCATCTGTTTTAATAGCTTTCACGCTTTTTTGGTTTCCATTTTGCCAAGAGCGACCTATGGTCCCATTTTGAAATATCCAAGTTTCATCGAGGAAAACAAACTGGTATAAGGCCTCAACCTTGGCTTGATTGTATTGCCTTAGAAATTCCACCCTTTTCAAAGCTATACTTGGTAGTTCCATGAGCCCTCGTCGCGGATTGTCCTTAAGCCACTTAAATCCAAGATCTCTAAGCAACCGCCTTAAAGACGTGGCACTACCATCAAATAATGCCCTATCTCTTAATCGAGACCATAAAGTTTGTATCGTAACTTGTTCTTCTGAAACCATGTGTAATATGACATCATAATTTAGTTAACAAATTAATGCAAATTTCTGATAAGTTATTATAATAAGATCTTACTTTTGTGATACATATTATAGATCACTTCTCGAATGGCACTTGTATCCAATGTCGCTGTGTTGGTTACACGTTTAATATAACTCCGCTTTTTCTTGGGCGATTCTAAATTTGCATCACTTTTCACACCCTCGGAAATACGACTAACTGTCCTTAAACTAATTTTTAAAGCAGCAGCAACACGCTACAAAAAATGAAATAAAATTTCACTATTATTAATATACATTAAATATAATTATTAGTAACCTACCTCTTGAACAGCATTTAAAGGCAACAAAGGCCCGTTGTTGTCCCTTTCTTGCTCAAAGTAGTGCATTAACGAGGCCACGAGTTCCTTACACCGACTATTTAACTGTTTGGGCATCTTTATATACCAAAATTGCCTTTATCTACTCGTAAAATGAATAATTTTGTTTTGAAACAAACAGTTGTTGATTTACAGTATGCGGGGCCAAAGGATTAATAAAGATTTGAAATGCCACAAATTGATTCAGTGTCAAAATTAATACAAATGTCAGTTCCCAGTTTAAATAAGTTTCAAGGTGACAATGTGTCAACGCTGCGAAATCGGTTTAGTGCGTTTACATGTCGATAAGTGATTGGAGCGTTTGCAAAACATTTTATTTCGCATAATGCGTCTAAATTTATCAGAAAGCAACTTATGTGATATTTTAATAACAATGCTTATATGACTATTAACCATAATAAGAGAGTAATGACCATTTTACAATTTATATATCACATTAATATGAAACTGCAATAGAGCAATTGTTTTGTGATAGAAACCTAGGCATTAGGTCGAGGAATTTTTATCGTGATGACGTGCAAGCCACTTTGTTTGGCGTTGACTCTATCTTAACAAACTCGGGCTAGCCGAAAGCAGCTATTCTTGGCGTGCAAACATTATAATATTCGAAGTTATGTTCCATCCTCGTCGAAGTAGATATTTAGAATACATATCGTAGTACCCTCGTAGTAGTACCCAACCCCATAATTTCAAAGCGCGCACGCAGCGAAGAAAAGCGGCAACGCGCCCCTTCCCCTACCTTCCTCTTCTCTGGCCGCCTATAAACATTCGTTCCCTGTTCTCATGCCAAACTGTTAACACCTCGATCGTCGTGCATTTCTTCGTTTTCAGCAGTGTCAAGGAACCTCTGAACATTTATGATTAGAAAACAGGACAGAAGGTTGACCGATAGATGTGCATTTTCGTCGAGGAGCAAGATTAGAAATTGGCCTGCAGGCCTCTTTTTGTGAAGGTGCGCCACCATCAGGTAACTGTCGACTAACCGATCTGTTTTAGATGCAAGTTAAATGAATATTAGTATGGATGCCTCACCGGCGCTGCAAACTGTGCCTAACAAGACGCTTGGAATAACGTTCTGACACTGTTGCTTGGGATAGCAACCTAGACCTAGCTTGTGATAGCCAACTCCATACCTAGGACGAAGAAAGACGTTTGGGATAACGCTGAAATATTGAACTCGGTTGCATGGGATATCAACGTCGACCTTGCTTGTGATAGCCAGCTCCATACCAAGGAAGAACAAAGACGTTTGGGATAACGCTGACACATTAGACTCGGTTGCTTGAAATAGCAACCTGGACCTAACTTGTGATAGCCAACTCCATACCTAGGACGAACAAAGGCGTTTGGGATAACGCTGAAATATTGAACTCGGTTGCTTGGGATAGTAACGTGGACCTAGCTTGTGATAGCCAACTCCATACCAAGGAAGAACAAAGACGTTTGGGATAACGCTGATACATTAGACTCGGTTGCTTGAAATAGCAACCTGGACCTAGCTTGTGATAGCCGACTCCATACCTAGGACGAACAAAGGCGTTTGGGATAACGCTGAAATATTGAACTCGGTTGCTTGGGATAGTAACGTGGACCTAGCTTGTGATAGCCAACTCCATACCAAGGAAGAACAAAGACGTTTGGGATAACGCTGACACATTAGACTCGGTTGCTTGAAATAGCAACCTGGACCTAACTTGTGATAGCCAACTCCATACCTAGGACGAACAAAGGCGTTTGGGATAACGCTGAAATATTGAACTCGGTTGCTTGGGATAGTAACGTGGACCTAGCTTGTGATAGCCAACTCCATACCAAGGAAGAACAAAGACGTTTGGGATAACGCTGATACATTAGACTCGGTTGCTTGAAATAGCAACCTGGACCTAGCTTGTGATAGCCAACTCCATACCTAGGACGAACAAAGGCGTTTGGGATAACGCTGAAATATTGAACTCGGTTGCTTGGGATAGTAACGTGGACCTAGCTTGTGATAGCCAACTCCATACCAAGGAAGAACAAAGACGTTTGGGATAACGCTGACACATTAGACTCGGTTGCTTGAAATAGCAACCTGGACCTAACTTGTGATAGCCAACTCCATACCTAGGACGAACAAAGGCGTTTGGGATAACGCTGAAATATTGAACTCGGTTGCTTGGGATAGTAACGTGGACCTAGCTTGTGATAGCCAACTCCATACCAAGGAAGAACAAAGACGTTTGGGAAGGCGCTGACACATTAGACTCGGTTGCTTGAAATAGCAACCTGGACCTAGCTTGCGATAGCCAACTCCAGACCTAGGACGAACAAAGATATTTAGGATAACACTGAAATATTGAACTCGGTTGCTTGGGATAGCAACGTGGACCTAGCTTGTGATAGCCAACTCCATACCAAGGAAGAAAAAAGACGTTTTGGATAACGCTGATACATTAGACTCGGTTGCTTGAGATAGCAACCTGGACCTAGCTTGGGATAGCCAACTCCATACCAAGGACGAACAAAGACGTTTGGGATAACGCTGAAATATTGAACTCGGTTGCTTGGTATAGCAACGTGGACCTTGCTTGTGATAGCGAACTCCATACCAAGGACGAACAAAGACGTTTGGGATAACGCTGATACATTAGACTCGGTTGCTTGGGATAGCAGCGTGGACCTGACTTGGGATAGTCAACTCCCGACCAAGGACGAACGAAGACATTTAGGATAACGCTGTAACATTGGACTCGGTTGCTTGGGACAGCAACATGGACCTAGCTTGTGATAGTCCTCACCAAGGACGAATGAAGATGTTTGGGATAATGCCTTAATACTGAACTCCGCTGCACAAATAACAACACGTTTAGCAACAAGGTATAGTCAAAAATCTCTTTTCAATTGCTTGTGATAACAAACTTCATCTGGTTTGTGATAACTGTAGAACAGGACTGTAGGTTTGAACACGGCAGGTTAGGGAGTCGTTAAGATATATTTTTCCTTATTGCCAGACGGATCATAATTACACGATCAAACGAACTTATCTGTAAGTGATGTTCGATCTTAATTATGTGAAGTCTTCGTCGAAGTAAATGGCTCCCTCGCTCCCTATGTATCACCCAATTGTTGCAACAACTTGACTTTGAAGAAAATTAATGTTTATAGGCGGCCAGAGGGCAGGAAAGTAGGGGGAAGGGGCACGGTACCGCTTTCCTTCGCTGCGTGCGCGCTTTGAAATCTTGAGGGTTGGGTACTACTACGAGGGTACTACGATATGTATTCTAAATATTTACTTCGACGAGGACTTCACATAATTAAGATCGAACATCACTTACAGGTGAGTTCGTTTGATCATGTAATTCTATTAGTTTCACATGAGGCCGCTAGAGGGCTTTTTCAATATTCTAACAGAGATGGTTAATTCTCTCAAAACAATTAAATGCATTGGTGAGATTTTTATCTATGAGGAGCTAAATGATGACTAATCAAGCTCACAAGAATCGCATCTCAATATACGGAGGTCCCTTTAATTTCTATTTTTTCAAACTAATTAATCAGAATAAAATCACCCTTTTATCGCTAAAAAGTAAGTATGGCATGCTAATAACAAAAGGTGTATTTTTTGTCTAAATACATATTGGTTGCCTCCTGTACATACATATTCATGTTTACATTGAATTCTGTCCGATACCCGCTTCCTAGCACGGCTATGAAATTTGCTTATTCTGCTGCCACAAATAGGAGAAAAAGGGAATAAGAGATAGCTGGCCCAATTTAGCCATTATTAATACGAAGCTGAATATCGCCCATAGGTCTCTATTTTCCCGTAAAATTGGCTAGCTGCCTCGTAATATTTTTGATAAAACTCCGTTCTCGTTGTGATGACTTCGTCAGCTCGCGTTGTTATGTCTGCGCTCGCTGCGAACCATTATGTAGAAAGGAGTTATCTAAACAACACTCGCGATATCGGCAAAGCCTCAAACGTAGTCAATCCTACAAGAGCTCAGCTAACTCTCTGTGATAGCGACCTCTCGAAAACCCTGAAGTGAAGAAAATAGCTTTGATTATACTGTCGTACTTAAGTAAACGAACTTTACTGGCTTTTTAAAATTTCCACGCCAATACATTTCTTTTATGTTTACAATTACAGAATATATCACGTTATTTAACAAAAATAGTTGTTTTCCACTTTGTCCAGTATTTCTTATTCAGGACATTTCCTAATGACAAACTTCTGTCTAGAAAATGTGATAATCGTAGAAATAATAATCAATATAGTTCCCATTGTAACAAAACTTTACTTTCATAAATAATAGTTTAAAAAAATCAAAAAAATGCTTTTATACGAGCTAAAATATTATTTATTTTTCATTTCTTAGTTCGATTTATCAATTAATTTTTTATGGACACGTGGTACTGAAATTTCTTACGAATACCGTCTAAAGATTTTGAGCAAGGTGAGAATGCACTACCTTGAAAAAGTATCTGCCTCCGCTGTGTTGTGCCGAGAGCCCAAACCAACGGAGAGTAAGTCCGAAATTGCACGCATGCGCAGATCGCGCGCTAGCTCTATCTCTCTTACTCTTATAAAGGATCTATAAAAGAATTGTTCGATCCTGGCGGTCCTATACTGTTATCAAATTATGGCATTGTTATCGGTCCTTGATACATACATGTGCGGAGTTTCAAATTATTGAAAATTATGCTCAAAGATTTCGTTTCATCCAGGCCAAGCTGATAAAAGCGTGTTAAAAAGCGTGTTAATTTGGTGTGTCAGACCTAAGAAACGTTCAACTCTTCAAATGTTTTTGTTTTCTTCTGGAGTGAGTCGCACCCAGCAACGCGCCCACAGACTAGTGTGGACTGTGTAGAGATCGTAATGACAGAAGGAAATGGAGACTTGATAAATTGGAGCGATATGCAGGATCCACAAGGAGTGCGGTATCCAGATGACAAATTTTAACGGACCTGTAAGGAGTAACGCATACGTGGAACAGAGTGTTACAAACAAAGGGTGGTTTAAAGTGCGCTGTCAAGAAAATTATCACATTGAAACAACGATGATGGGATCCGTGTGTGTATAGGTGCGTTGTCGGTGCAAGATATGTTTTTATCAGCACATCCACCATTAATAACTGCACTATTTGACATTAGTGATGTAAAATATACTAAGTGACATATAAATCCGAACACCCAGTTTATATGGCTTTATTTTAATAAAAGTTGGTGAATGTATTTATCTTACTGTAAATAACAAGTGAAAAAATTTTCAGCCTTATCAGTAGGACATTCCGGTTTTTATACTGCTTTTTTTTAATTCACTAACGCTCTAAAAATGAATATTTCAGCCGCAGTAAAGAATCAACGTCGGCGGATTTTGGTTCTTGACATCCGTTACGATCGGTTACGATGCCTAGAGTACGGAGACCTGTACGATTTCGTCAACTTAGTGAGTTTGATAGGGGCCGTATAGTGGGACTTCGGGAAGCTGGACTTTCTTTTCGGGCAATTGCAGTTAGAGTGCAAAGAAGTGTAGACACTGTGGTTAGGTGTTGTCAGGCATGGCTTCGAGAAGGCCGTATGCAAAGAGCAAGGGGCACTGGACGCCGCCGTAGAACAACAGACCGTGAAGATCGCCGCCTAAGATTATTGGCCTTAAGGGACCGTTTCTCCACTACCAGGTCCATTGCAAATGAATGGTTTGCAGAACACGGAAGACCTATTGGCATGCGAAGTGTTTACCGACGAATGAGAAGTTTTGGCTTGTTTTCATACCGGCCACACTGGGTCTTCCCTTTAACTCGAGAACACCGACGTAATCGCCTTGAGTGGTGCAGACAACGGTCACTCTGGGATCAGGAATGGAGTAGTATTGCCTTTAGTGACAAGTCTCGATTTTGTTTAGGCATGCACGATGGTCGTGCCAGGGTTAGAAGGCGACGTGGTGAAAGGAGGAATTTTTGTTGAAAGACATGTTCATCACACTGTTGGAGTTATGGTTTGGGCTGCTATAGCTTATGGTTCCAGGTCACCTTTAATCTTCATCAGAGGTAACATGAACACGCAGCGTTATATCCACGAAGTTCTAGAACCCCATCTTTTACCCTATCTTGACACCCTGGCAGATCCAACTTTCCAACAAGATAATGCCCGACCACATGTTGCAAGAGTCACAATAGACTTCTTTCAACATAATGATGTCACATTGAGCACGTGTGGGATATGATGGGTAGGAGATTGCTCAATTTGCAACGTCCTCCTCAGACTCTAGAAGCACTTCGAGAGGAGTTGGTGGTTGCCTGGAATGAGATACCACAGGAGGACATTGACCACCTGATCAGAAGCATACCTAGGCGCGTTGGAGAATGCGTAGCACATCAGGGTGCATCCACACATTATTAAAGGTCAAAGGGCTTTGAAGCAGTGCAATCATTTTGAAATTTTTATGATTTACTTATTATGCTTCATTAAGTACTTTATAAAAAATTTTACTAAAATAAAATCGTTTAAAGTGGGTGTTCGGATTTATATCTCACTTAGTATATTTCCGCTCTCTATGACCGCATAAATACGAAGTGGAGCCGATTCGCTTCCAACAGACGATTTGATGAGTTTTCTCTTATCGAAGGCGTGCGCTCTATCCTGAAATTGATTCCTTTTATCTCCTAGCGTGCTGTAAATCGACAATCCGTTGAATCAATCCTCCTTTACTAAATTATTGAGCGGATTTTTCTTCAAGATTCGAAATCACAACCTTTGTTCGGCCGGGAAACCTCACTAGACTTCCGTTGTCTTTACGCGAAGAACATATCGCTCGCTTTTCCGCCATTGGCAGCCTGTAACAAGGTGCGACGACAGGAGTTGGATTGGCGATGAAATTGTTACTGATGATAACAAATGTAGCAGATAGAGGAAGCGCCAGCAAACGCTGAAAAGATTCGATTTTGTCCCAAAATCTGAAGACAATGAAAGCTGTGTCGCCAACAAATAAGCCATTTTCTTGGCATATGTCTGGGATTAATCTAATATTTGGGTTCTGAAAGTTTCAAATTACAAATAACTTCCACAGATCTCTAATACTAATAATGAAAAATCCAGGAAAACTGTTAAAGAAAACGTTAGGCTATTTTTTTATTATTATTGGGGTCATTTTATAGTCGGATAGACTGTACATCACCAAAAACATGTCACCTATTTCCTTAGGTCTGTCTGCCGGTCATATTGTGTCCCTGTCTGTTCGCAAATCCTTGACCCATTTATAAGTTGTTTATCTATTATGTTCATAAATGATATTTCTGAAGTTATCGATGTCGATTTTCTTATATATGCTGACGACATGAAACTTTTCTGTAGAGTCTCTAACATTGACGATTGTCATCGCTTGCAATGCAACATTGTAAGGGTTGACAACTGGTGTCGTGAAAACAGACTTGCTTTGAATGCTGCTAAGTGTCACGTTTTGTCGTTTACTTCAAAAACAGGGGTAATGATGTATGAATATAGTATTGGCGACAGGAAACTTGACAGACCTAGTAAAATCAATGACTTGGGAGTCACATTTGACAGAAAACTTTCCTTCTCCTATCACATTGAAAATGCTGTTGTGGCTGCATCAAAGGCGTATGGTTTTATTGTAAGAAATACCGGTGATTTCCACAACTCCCTTACACTGAAAATACTGTACTATGCTTATGTAAGATCTAAGCTTGAGTATGCGTCCCTGGTATGGTATCCTCATCACCAATTATATATTGACTGCTTAGAGTCACAAAGAAAGTTTTTAAAATACCTCTCATACAAAGCTGACGGGATATATCCCGCTATTGGCTTTCCTCATAGTGAGTTGATGGCGAGACACAAAATCTATAATTTAGAGAGCAGACGCAAAATGAATTCACATAAGTTCATTCACAAGCTCATCCATGGCATTATTGACTCCAGTGTCATCTTAGAACAACTTAACTTCGTAATTCCTAGATTAGCGTCACGAACTAGTTTAACTTTTTACTTAGCCAGGCCTAGGACTGACATACTTAAGTTTTCCCCTGTAATGTGCCGTACTTATAATTCAGGTAACAGCGTTTTAGATATATTTTCGTTTTGTGCGACTCTGGGAGACATTAATGCTTATTTTCGTTAATGCTTGCCGGTGTGATTGTTGAGTGCTGGGTAGGTAAAGCTAGAACGCTTTCTTCTTCCTCCCAGTTCTGTTTTGAGGTTTTTTTTGCAGCGTTTTAGCTTCCTCTACATACATCCACAACATGCATTTGTTTATATTTTCATGTTTATCCATCCTGTAATTGGCTATGGCTGTTGGATGTTGCTAAATAAATAAGAAATAAATAAAATAAATAAATAGGTACTTCGTAGATTTTGATGACATTTCAAAATAAGGTTACTACTACCTCAAGGAGAAAAAGATTTGTAGTTTTTCAAAATCAATCCAATAGCGGCGGAGCTGATATAAATAAATCGAAAAATAATTTTCCCCCTGTTCATTTTCAGACACCTTTTTGGGGGTTGAGGGTTGTGGCTTGGGGATTGTAATAGATGGATTACATCTATAAGAAGCTCCTAATGACGGTAATATTACGCATATGTTAAATATGATAGTTATACGAGCCCCTTCCCACTTCAGTTGGCCCACTTCAAGATTTGTACCAAAATATGCCTTTAAAAACTACACATGACGATACTATTTAGTTCAAAAACAATTTATTTTCTCAAAAACATTTTAGATACACTCTAGTCGTAAAAAATACATATTTGAAATCACTTTTTTTTTGACGTCATCAACTTCTATGGTTATTAGCTGTATTCAATAATATAGTGTATAATTGCAAGTGTAAGTAAAAATATATAAATCTATAGTATCAAATCTCTTACATGTCTGAGTGGTAAATGTCAAATTCCAGATATTAATCGAAAAGGATATACTATTGTCATTTAATTTCAGATTCTATTAGCAACAAAAGATAATCTCTGGTAAATGTTAGACGACTAAATTTGTCAGGCATATTCAGCAGTATCGACGGATGTGGTCATTATCTGAATTTCACGATCTTGTATGCGTTCACGTAAGTATACTAAGTGACATATAAATCCAAACACCCAGTTTAAATGGTTTTATTTTAATAAAATTTTGTTTAAGTACTTAATGAAGCATAATAAGTAAATGATGAAAATTTCAAAATGATTGCACCGCTTTAAAGCCCTTTGACCCTTAATAATGTGTGGATGCACCCTGATGTGCTACGCATTCTCCAACGCGCCTAGGCATGCTACTGATCAGGTGGTCAATGTCCTCCTGTGGTATCTCATTCCAGGCAACCACCAACTCCTCTCGAAGTGTTTCTAGAGTCTGAGGAGGACGTTGCAAATTGAGCAATCTCCTACCCATCATATCCCACACGTGCTCAATTGGGGATCAGTCGGGAGATCTTGGTAACAATGTGACATCATTGTGTTGAAAGAAGTCTATTGTGACCCTTGCAACATGTTGTCGGGCATTATCTTGTTGGAAAGTTGGATCTGCCAGGGTGTCAAGATAGGGTAAAAGATGGGTTCTAGAACTTCGTGGATATAACGCTGCGCGTTCATGTTACCACTGATGAAGATTAAAGGTGACCTGGAACCATAAGCTATAGCACCCCAAACCATAACTCCAACAGTGTGATGAACATGTCTTTCAACAAAAAACTGTGGATTCCTCCTTTCACCACGTCGCCTTCTAACCCTGGCACGACCATCGTGCATGCCTAAACAAAATCGAGACTCGTCACTAAACACAATACTGTTCCATTCCTGATCCCAGAGTGACCGTTGTCTGCACCAGTCAAGGCGATTACGTCGGTGTTCTCGAGTTAAAGGGAGGACCCAGTGTGGCCGGTATGAGAACAAGCCAGAACTTCTCATTCGTCGGTAAACACTTCGCATGCCAATAGTTCTTCCGTGTTCTGCAAACCATTCATTTGCAATGGACCTGGTAGTGGAGAAACGGTCCCTTAAGGCCAATAATCTTAGGCGGCGATCTTCACGGTCTGTTGTTCTACGGCGGCGTCCAGTGCCCCTTGCTCTTTGCGTACGGCATTCTCGAAGACATGCCTGACAACACCTAACCACAGTGTCTACACTTCTTTGCACTTTAATTGCAATTGCCCGAAAAGAAAGTCCAGCTTCCCGAAGTCCCACCATACGGCCCCTATCAAACTCACTAAGTTGACGAAATCGTACAGGTCTCCGTACTCTAGGAATCGTAACCGATCGTAAAGGATGTCAAGAACCAAAATCCGCCAACGTTGATTCTTTACTGCGGCTGAAATATTTATTTTTAGAGCGTTAGTGAATTAAAAAAAAGCAGTATAAAAACCGGAATGTCCAACTGATAAGGCTGAAAATTTTTTCACTTTATATTTACAGTAAGATAAATACATTCACCAACTTTTATTAAAATAAAACCATTTAAACTGGGTGTTCGGATTTATATGTCACTTAGTATATTTCGATTTATACAAATTCTATTGCTACATATTTCTTTTAGTTCCAGATGACAACACTAAGCTAAGGTAGGTATGATGCAAAATCATCGTTACATAAGATTCATTTAATCGCAGTTGAGAATAAGATACACAAAATTAGAATGGTTCATTTCCAAAAAGTTTTGAAATCACTTAGACCTATAACTAATAGAACATCTGAACAAATAAACAATGTGCGAATAAATGCGCGAAGTTAACAAAGCAGCACTTGAAAGATTACCATTGGGTAACATCAGCTTTATTCTCTATTACAGCTGAAGTTCTTTGGGGCATAGTGTTAACCAAGTTTTGGCAAAAATTTGGTGTAAAACAATCCCATATTTCTTGAAGCTTTTGTCTCAGTTCGGTGATTGTGCGAGCAGGATGTTATCGTAGAACCTTTTTCATCTCGTGCCACAAAGTTTCAATAGGTGACAGAACTGGACTGCTAGAAACCCATTTCAAAAGTGGTACATTATTTTCTTCCATCCATTTTATAGCCTTTTTTAAGGTATGACACGCTGCACCATCGTGCTGAAACACAAAATCTTGGCCGCATGTCAAACATTCATCACTGGTAAAAGCGATTCTTCTAAAATTGCCAAATATTTGTTTGTATCCACATTTCCACCACTAAAATGAAGTTTTCCTACTCCTTTTGATGAAATACTGCCCCAGACCATAATGGATGCTGGAAATTTCACTTTTCTCTTCAGACATTCAACATGGAATGCTTCATTTTTTTTGCGAATAACTCCACTGCGACTGTCACCAACACAAACTTCGAATCGGGCCTCATCACTCCATTGTATTGCACAGCATTGTTGAGGTGTCCATTGTCTATGTTCTTTAGCCGATGTTTTTTTTGCAGTGGAGTTAATAGTGGCTTTTCTTTGGCCTATAAACAAAATGTGCAACTTTAAGGTTTTTACTTCACTTTTTTTATAAGAAAACTGACCTTGCAAGTGCTAAGTCCCAGTTTGTGGGCCTCTCTATGAGTTGTGGACCTCGAAATTCTCCTTCCAACAGCGTCACTCCACAGAGCACTTAATTGCAAATAATTGCCACGCCTGTTTTTCACGATTATTATTCTTAATGCTCTTCGGTCAACATTTGTGATATTACTTTTTTTCACATATCGTGGCTTAATATTAACTGAACCGGTTACGTTATATCTTCTAACAATATTTCTCACACTGTACCGCGACAAGTCTAACAAAGTTGCAATTTCTGAGATTGATTTCCCAGAATTAAAAAATTTAATCATCAGTAACCGAATTTTCTCACTAATAACCTTTCCTCTACCCATTTTGAAAACCTTAACTACCCAAAACTACTTTAAACGTATTCTTACAGCTGTGATTAATAAAAACAATTGGCATGGCTTTTATTTTTCACAGCCACCTATGCGTTATAGACTTATTTTGCATTGAAATGAAACTAGGTTGATATTCTGTAATTGCAACATGTGTTATTTTTATGCTGCAAATTTGATTAGGGAGTGATAAAGTTGGTGCTTTCAACTATATATTATCGAAATATTCATTGTTAGTATTTTAAACCTATAACGCCCTGCTACATTTTTATTATTTGCGTTTGATAAGAAAGAAACTAAGATTTCAATAGTTGGGCCAACTGAAGTGGAAAGGGGCTCGTAGATACGTGAGATCAAGATCCTAGTTCAGTTTGACCCATTGGGTCACCAGATCAGTCACCATCACTCGCCCATATCTGTCATCCTCGATTCCTGGTTGCTGGTCTCTTACGTAATAGAATGTATTACTACTGAAAACCAAATTTATCTGACGGCTTCAGTTCAACGTGTATAAGCTCTAGTTAATCTAATTGACAACACAATTGCGTGGGAATTAGAGAGTCAATCTTCTGGACTTGATTTTTTGAAACGGATACACCACAAACCTTCCGCAGGCGGATACTTTCTTGACCTACGCCTCTGGTTCAGCAAAGCTGGAAGCAAAAATCTCATTATCGAACACAAACAGAACCTCATCCATCGATTTTGTTTCTTCGCCAGTGTAGGCTGTCTTTCACAACCGGGATATATAAGTTTAGTTTACCTAAGAAAAATTTCAATGCTACTTGGCAATGGAAACTTCTGTCTACGAAATGATCTTCGAACGACTACCAGCTTCCAATTTCAATCAGTTCGGAGTGCGTCTACTTCCGGACTGTTTGCTGAATATGTCAGAGGTCTCGATATAGTGCAAACGGAAGAAGTGCTTTCGGTTTACTTAAAAATCCAAGTTGGAGGAAGCTTGAACGCCCTCAACTTATATTTCTAACGATTTATAGCGGACGAAGTGTTCGTACCAAATTCAAAAGTCACAGAGTTTTTGGCGGAGAAGATTACAACTTGGCGAACTGAATACGCGCTCAAAATAATACCGCTTATAGAGCATTGCCATCTCAGGCTTCTTGTTTGAGTACTGGCTTAACGTCTATCAATAATTGGCAAATCTGTACAGTAGCAGGGACAGTGGCGACAATTCGCCACACCAGGCAACTGTGCTATAAACAAACCCTGTTTATCACTACTATTTGATAGTCATATGGTAGTTGTAGCCCTATCTAGCGGTCCATGATTTCTCTCAATACTGTTGCATCTCTACTGACAACAAGAATAGGGATTACAAAATCATTTATACAACAATATACAAACATGAAAAATATGATTTGAACCATGAAACATTAATACAGTTTTAATAGTTTGAACTTTTTTCATTTTTGGAATACTCTTATGTGGAATCCGCAGCTATTTTTCCCGAAATTTGGGTGGACTTAGATTTCTTAGAAATATGACATATTGGTATCGGCAACTCTGCGAATGGGAGAAACAAATCGCATTTGTTGAGCGCATCCGTCTAAGCAGCAGGTGCCAGCGCCCGTTCTGTCATCTCTCTTTTATCACTCTTCTACTTTACCCCGTTGTCCGTCACACTCCGACGCTGCCAGATAGGATCCTACAATCGAGTGTCTTTCACGCACCTACATACTTTTGTATATTTCCATCTCTCTCCCTCATCATAATGTATAATAATGTTTTTTCCGAAGGTGTATATCGTCAACGTTTGCCGCCATTAAGAGGAAACATTTGTGCTGTTCACCTTTGCTTGCATTGTATGCAGTAGATTTGGGGTGGATTTCACCAGGATTGTCAAATCAACAGTCCGTTATTCTCCACCTATAGGGTAACAGTCCGTCAAATGCAGCGAATCAGCTTCAAGTTCCAATCAACAAATTTTAGCAACCAATAGCTATGAAATGTTGAAAACAAAATACTGTCATAGTATGAGATGACAGCTTGTCATTGAAACATCACCAGCTTATTGAATATTAAGAAATTGCATATGCTTTAGTCAAAATTTAAAAAAGTGTTCGATTTTTGAATAAAGGTTTTTATTTAATATTGTCGATTGTTTATTCATGTTAATATTATTTGCTTCAGTTGATATGCGATTTTACTGATTCAACATCACCTACCGTGTTTTTTTCCTATAAACCTCTTGCAGATAGCCACTAAGCATCTACTTGATGACAGGCTCTACCAAAAATTTCATAGATATTGCTCGTTTCCAAATATTAATTCATTTACTTGCCGTTTATCAGTACCATTATAGCACCGTCGATTGATATACTCACAAAACCATTCAGGATTTTTGATATCAATAGATCCGTAAAGTCAAATATTTTTTGGTTGTTCGGGAACTGGACAAACATCCACACTATATTAACAGCGCGTAAGAAATACTCAAATATATAATAATAATAATAATCGTCTTTACTTATACTGTACAATTTCATACAGAGAAACAAGAGTTGCATATGGTGGCGAAGTTTACCAACATGCTACTCTTACACTTAACCACACATACAAAAAAAAACAAGTTATTAAGTAGCAGATATCGTACAAAATATACATATATACATACACATGTACATATATATATATATATATATGCATACATATATACATACATATACACACATATATACATACATATACACACATATCGTTCCCCAAAACACGAAGTGTCGTAACTGACATTTCCATAATTTTACAGGAGAGAGAAAACAAGAAAAAGGGGTCTCTATTAGAAGCTGTATGTTATACAATAAAAAGTGTTTCACAAAACTTTTTGAGCATATCATACTCAAATCCACTAGTTTTCAACTGCAGCTAGCAAAATGGTTGTATGCTGAATAAGTTTTGAGAAAAAAAATTGATAAGTCAGATACGTCATTTCGTGTTGCCAAAAATAATTCTTTAATTATGTAACGGAAGATACGACGAACAAGATGCATACATGATGGTTTATAATCAGAGGAAGGAAGAGAGAAAAGTTCTTGTTAATAATTTTTATTGACAAAGGTAAGACACTAATAAGCAAAAAATATACAAAAATTCTCAAAATCTATTTAAAAAAACTAAACCTAAGCCTTATCGTGAGGTAAGTCTTCATAAAATTTCTTTATCTCCGGTAGTCTTATCACTGGATTTTTTCCATTACATAACGCAAGGAGGTCATTATATTTCTTATTAGAAATATTTATTGATGAGGCGTATAGTGGTCTAACTGACATTTCAGTATTTGCTGCGCCTCTTTTTAATTGAATGAAATCATAATCTTCTGTTAAATGGCTCGTCTTGAAAAATATTTTATCTTGGTGTAGCTTATCAACTTTAACTTCCATGATGTCTGTCCAGTTAATTGTTCTTCCTGAAGCTGTAGTACGTAGGGATAAAATCCTCAAATTCTTTGATAAAGTTTTGAAATCCATGAAGTCTCTAAAAGTTAGGGGATATACTTTATACGGATGTTTCCGTCTTGCCAAATTGATAATCGGTAGTAGCTGAGTCGGTTCAAAGATATCTCCTGCTTTTAAAATTGCATGAGAAATACTGCTATGGGCAGAATCCCCTTCATTTTGTCCATGATTTGTAACAAAGAATCTTAAAGTTATTTCCATCAACGATGGAAGGGTACTCAAGGCATACAGGAGCATAGCGACAACTATAGTGTTCTTATTTTGACTATAGCACCCATCAGAAAATAAAACAACTTTTGTCTTATCCTGTCTAGAATATTCCTCTAAAATTTTAAAAAGGCAGGTCGCTATCTCTGAGGATCCTCTCTTACCAGCTGCTTCATGCCACACAAAGCAATAACAATCTTTACTAGCTAAATCATAAAAAGTGAAGTTGAAGTTCGATAATCTACTTTTATAAAAAATTGCATTTTCCTTACTGATTGGTAGGTAAATGACCTGTTGAAGATCAAACACACCACATAAAACTGTATTGTCAGCCATCGCTACTTCTTTAAACAGTCTCTTCAATTCTCTAACCTTAGTTTTCTCTTTAATATGCTTTTCAAAATCCTCTTTTAATTTTTGTTTCGCTGTTTCATCTCCCTCTCTAAACGAAAGACACAACGAACACTGGTCTTTCTTTGGATGATAGAAAGACAAATTTTTGGATTTGAAAATTTTCCTATACATCGTGATACAAGGTTTTCTTTCGATACTCTGCTGGCTCAGCTCTTCAATGAACATATCATACATCCTTTGCAATGTCAAATCTGGATGTAGATACTCACGCGAAGTCTTGCTTCTGCATTAATGCGATTCCATTTTTGGATATCTACCAATGTGGTCACTTATCTTGTTTCGCATTTCTTGTTCTTTTTCTAAAATCTCCTGGCATCTCTGACGACCGCCTCGGTTTTCTTTCTCTAATATACCCATCTCAGATATTCTATTAGGCACTGTTTGAACTAGTCTTTCAGAAATTCCCAAAGTGTTTAAAAAAAAGGTTTTACAGACAGGTAGACGATCATTTCCAACTGTGAAAAAATACCTTAAAGTACAGGTTCTCCGTGATTTTGTCGTGACTGTTTTTCGATTGACTTTCTCCTTAGTTACTTGATGAAGTAAAAAGTTTCGTTGCCTGGTAAGATCAGCCAAATTGTAATACTCACTAAATAGTTGTTGTCTTTGTTGGTCGTCTATTTCTGGACATTTTCTTCCAACCTTTGAACATCGTTTTGACATACATCGCTGCTTCATAGTCCTAGCAGGAACATACTTTTTTTTGAACAGACTAAAGTACGTCTGCCCACTATCTCTCAACTTTTTTGCGTCTTTTTGTTTGTTAGTTTTTTTAGCTTTCCTTTCATGATTTTCTTTTTCATTTCCTTCGACCCTAAAGTCTTCAGGACAAGCTGCTTTTATTAAACTAATATTGTCTTGATCGCGACTGCTTTCTTCAGCTGTTACATGATCAGATTTCGTGCCATGACCTAAACGTAAGCACCCGTCAGCGTCTGCCATGAAATGCTCCCAACACAAAAGAATACTGCAAACATTACATGAACTGAATACCTCTGCTTTACATCCCCTAGCTTCACAAATTCCAAATGGTGGATCCTTATCTGAGTCATAACATTCAGGCGATGATATAGGTGAATCATCAGCATATTGAGCATTATTATTGTCGTCCGGAAGATTTGTTTTCAGTGATGGAGCTAGGATGCTTGGCGGAATGTTGTCATTTTTGGATTCTTTCACTTTCCCTTTAGCGGAATATAGATCATCCGATTTAAGTTTAGCAATTTCACTAAGAGGGATGTTGTCAGAGTCATCAGAACTAATATCGTCTTCTTGCACTTCCATTATAGTACCAAAATACCATTTCCCGCAGTACAACATTCTCACGGAACTGCCAATAGCTATAGGCCCTTCTACTTTTAGGTCATTGGAGTAAACCACATTTAGTGATCCATCCTTCCACTTCACCAGTACATCCATTACTCTGAAACCGAAAACCTTATTTCACTTGTAGAAAAACTAGCAGTGGAACAAATAAATTCAGATGATTATTAAGAAATGAAAAATAAACTTTATGAGTAGGTATATATAGCTAATTTTTTATGACGGGATGATACTATATAGTATATTTCTGTAGTGACTAACAAACTGTTAATTTTTTAAATCCAATAATTCTCTAAATCATACTTATAAAGCTATATTAGCTATTTCACTATTTAAATATTATATTAGTGGATACTTTTTATTTCCTACCTCTATTTTCAATGGTGTCGCCAACAGAAGATTAGGTTTGATTTGATTTACTAAGTAGTTATGCTGATAAGAATCGATGCACACAACTTTTGATTCGTTTTTGAGGTTATATTCGCGTCCGCCACGTGATTCCCCGAAGATACGACAGCATCGCTGTAGAAGGATTAGGAGACCAGAATATCACGAACTGCCGTATCTGCAAATAAACTTAGATACGACAGTTTGTGACTTTCTTTGAATGCGCTAAGGCAGATACGTTGAAACTAAATATTAAAATTACTCGTCGATGGTTGAGAATTCGGATACGACACTTTGTGAGTAGGAAGTGACAGCTTTATATTGCTTATACCTGGCGTAACTCAAATTTTCAAAAAATGTCAGATACGACATTTCGTGTTTTGGGGGACGATATGTATACTAAGTGACATATAAATCCGAACACCCAGTTTAAATGGTTTTATTTTAATAAAAGTTGGTGAATGTATTTATCTTACTGTAAATAACAAGTAAAAAAATGTTCAGCCTTATCAGTTGGACATTCCGGTTTTTATACTGCTTTTTCTTAATTCACTAACGCTCTAAAAATGAATATTTCAGCCGCAGTAAAGAATCAAAGTTGGCGGATTTTGGTTCTTGACATCCTTTACGATCGGTTACGATGCCTAGAGTACGGAGACCTGTACGATTTCGTCAACTTAGTGAGTTTGATAGGGGCCGTATAGTGGGACTTCGGGAAGCTGGACTTTCTTTTCGGGCAATTGCAGTTAGAGTGCAAAGAAGTGTAGACACTGTGGTTAGGTGTTGTCAGGCACGGCTTCGAGAAGGCGGTACGCAAAGAGCAAGGGGCACTGGACGCCGCCGTAGAATAACAGACCGTGAAGATCGCCGCCTAAGATTATTGGCCTTAAGGGACCGTTTCTCCACTACCAGGTCCATTGCAAATGAATGGTTTGCAGAACACGGAAGACCTATTGGCATGCGAAGTGTTTACCGACGAATGAGAAGTTTTGGCTTGTTTTCATACCGGCCACACTGGATCCTCTCTTTAACTCGAGAACACCGACGTAATCGCCTTGAGTGGTGTAGACAACGGTCACTCTGGGATCAGGAATGGAACAGTATTGTCTTTAGTGACGAGTCTCGATTTTGTTTAGGCATGCACGATGGTCGTGCCAGGGTTAGAAGGCGACTGGTGAAAGGAGGAATCCACAGTTTTTTCTTGAAAGACATGTTGATCACACTGTTGGAGTTATGGTTTGGGGTGCTATAGCTTATGGTTCCAGGTCACCTTTAATCTTCATCAGAGGTAACATGAACGCGCAGCGTCATATCCACGAAGTTCTAGAACCCCATATTTTACCCTATCTTGACACCTTGGCAGATCCAACTTTCCAACAAGATAATGCCCGACCACATGTTGCAAGAGTCACAATAGGCTTCTTTCAACATAATGATGTCACATTGTTACCATGGCCACCAAGATCTCCACACTTATCCCCAATTGAGCACGTGTGGGATATGATGGGTCGGAGATTGCTCAATTTGCAACGTCCTCCTCAGACTCTAGAAGCACTTCGAGAGGAGTTGGTGGTTGCCTTGAATGAGATACCACAGGAGGACATTGACCACCTGATCAGAAACTTGTCTCCACCTCGGAAACAAAATCGACGGGTCTGAGCGTTTTTCCGAAAAAAAAAACTGAGCTGCCACTAAATGCGTCTGCTTCGTTTTCGATGCGCCACCCTGTATATACCATGATATAGTCACAGTGTTAGTGGAAGATAGTGTAGCAACCGTTATTGAATTTAATTTGTTTATTCAAATATTTATAGCTGTAGCAGCACTTCTTCCATCTCATTTCTGAAGTTTTAGATGGAAGATGCTTCAAAAAGCTTGACGTTCATTAGACATGGTGCTGCGTAAATGTAGCATTTTTTGAATCTAGACGTTGTTTGAACTGGAGGGTTGAAATAGGCAAAAAACTTTGCGGAGTCAACATCTATGAAACTTTTTCCTGCTAGAAGGTGCAGTTTCTGCAATATCTGGTTGGCGAGATTAATATGGGACACCGTATAAATCATCAGGCAATGTGATACACATGAAGTATATACAATAGGATCAAGAGCTCTAGAAGACACTCTAAACGTCCACGCGGAAGTGGCTGTTACGTGCAGTTCCTGCATTTATAATGAGAATGCACTTATGGGCTGGAACGTAAATTTTGTTCTTACAAGGTAACGGGTTGCTCCAGGGACTGCTATAACCCTTGGTACATAAATTATATGATATACATGATAAGGCTGTTTTCCTTGTTTCCTACAAGTGGGACCAATTGCAGAAATTGCTCAAAATTAACAAAGAGATAACAAGCGATTTAAGAGGTGATTCCTTGCATTATTATAAGCAAAAATGTCCGAAAATCAACCGTTTTCTTTCTAGTCATGAAATAAATTAATTTTGTACCTTAATAACTTAAATTCATATGCCAAATAGCGTACGATGTATCAATACATCCATTTATTAATTAACTGTCTCTACTAATTTTATTGCTTATAAAATACAATTTTCCGAAGAAAAACAAACAAACAAAATCCCTCACACAACTGGCAACGTCGTACTCCGTCTGTACTGCATCTATCATCGCGTGTTGTGATTACTAATACGTTTAACTGTAGCTCTATGTCATTTACGGATGTTGTTTCTTTCTTTTTTCGTGTATCGCATCGTTTCAAAGTAACTGATAATCATGGGAATTGGTGGTGTGTATCGCCACGTACCGGTAAGTTCTATCATTTTTTTAAGTAAATGTACTGTACTGAAAGCGTTATAGAATGAAAAATATTAGCCCCAAAAAAAATGCGTAAAAGTATTTAATCATTCAAGACACATTTTCAAGAAAAATATCATACTAACGTAAACATTTCGATGAATCAGTTGCGGTCGTCGTGCGGTCGTATCGCGGTTGCGTTGCAGCGTTGCCAAATGTTTGAGAAAATTTAATTATTGCCGACTCATTTTCCTCGAAAACGATTCATTTTCGGACATAAGTTATAATGAACTTTTTTGCGTAGAATAATGCAAGGAATCACCTCTTAAAGTTACGAATATCATTTCTCTAACACCCTGTATAAGGCATTGAGAATGTGTTTCGGGGCAATTTCCGTAATACCACTACACGTTGGAGCGGCAATACCACCTTTGCAAGTAAGAAGAACTTTTACAGGGAAATTTGGACATTAAGTTTCAAACAGAACAGAAAAATAGCAACATTGTCAACAGTAGACTTGAAGAATGAATACTGTATAAACAAAAATAGAAAAATAGACCATTCCTATGCGAGGAGCTTAGAAGCTCATCAGTTCATAATAATAATATAAATTTATTCACGTATAAAGTATTATAGTTTATTGAAAATAAATATGCAAGTTATGTCCATGCTCACCCTGTACATTATATAAAATTATAATTTACTTAGTAGGCACTTGATTTCTCACGAGCAATGACGCGGCGCTCAAGAATGTTATCTCGCGCCTTGCTAGTTCTCATGTTAACATCGTTTTCTTTATCATATCATATTTCTTGTATACCATGCTAGATTCATATGTTAGGAAATCTCGTCTTGTTTTACGTACCTACGTGACAAGGTTTCTCTAGAAGTCACTCTGTACCGATTTTGGAAATAAAGTTTTTTTTTAAAACATCAATCTCGGTATCAGTAATTTAACTTGCATATACAGGGTGTTTCAGTTTATTGTTGCATAACTTTACGATTCGATAGAACTTCTAAAATTAATGCATAAAGTCTATATAAACATGGGTCGAAAAATGCGTGGCTTCCGAAATACAGGGTGTTTAAATTTACTGTCTAAAATAGTTTTTTTTAAATATTTCGAACAATATTTGATGTATAACAGTGAAAATTGATATACAAGGGTTTTTTGGTACGACAAAACGAACCATGGGCATAGTTTTACTGTAGCCGCTAGAGGGCGCTCTCTACTGTACCTGTAGTGTGTTAAAATGACCGAAAAATTTTTCTTAGTGCAATTTTCTGCTTTTTGCACTTTCCAACATAAAAAAGCTCTCTTGTGAATTTTCGTTATAGTTAGCCGTTTTTGACATATTTCGATTTTTAAGGTTCGATGCATTTTTAATTATTTATGATAAAATAACGTTAAAAAATCAGTATCTAGATAATTTTTAGAAGTAGCCTGTAGCTGCAAATACTTTTTAAATTTAAAGCAGAATAAGGTTAAACTTCAATTAGTTGACATTTAGTTTTGTTGTCTGTTGAAACCTGAAACGTTTTTTTGCAATTGTGAATGCACGAAATTTAGTTTCTTTCACCTGTTTTTTTTTTTGTAAGTTTTAAAAAGTGCCATTTTTATTCTCCAATCAAGAGTTAGCGGATATTCATTTTGTGTATGGCTTTGTAAATGGAAACGCAGCAGAAGCAGCCAGAGAATACGCACCAAGATTTCCAAACAGACGACATCCAACTCGCTCAGTATTTGCAAGAGTGCGTCGCCAAATAATTGAAAATGGTTTTGGAAATCTCCAAAGGGATCAAAACATAAAGGTTCATCAGCGCAGATTTACCCGTATGATTCTGCGTGAGTTTGATAGAGATCCGACCACAAGTGTTAGGAGAGTTTCTGGTGCCTTGGGAATTTCAGCAAGCCATGTTCACCGTATTCTTAGAAATGACCATAGACGTCCTTACCATTTGCAACCTGTGCAAGGACTACAGCCAGGGGACGGAGAACGAATAATTACATTTTGTCAGTGGATTCTTGATAGAACTGATAATAATAGGGAGTTTTTAAGTAACGTTTTATTGACCGATGAGTCATGCTTCACTAGACGTGGAGTGGTAAATTTTCATAATCAACATATTTGGTCGCATGAAAATCCGCATGCAGTTCGGGAAAGAAATTTTCAGCATGAATTTAGTGTGAACGTGTGGATTAGTATCTACCGTAATCGACTATTTGGACCCTACCTTTCGCCTGCAAGGTTAAATGCTGCGACCTTCTTGGAAGGCTGAACATGCAAATATGTGGGATGATGTTATGTTAGCTTTAAGAAGATTGGCCTGGTTCCAGCTTGATGGTTGTCCAGCTCATTATTCGAGAATAGTTGGAAACTGGTTGGACGAAAATTATCCAGAAAGATGGATCGGCCGTAGAGTATCAGTCGCCTGGCTTCCACGATCCCCTGACCTAAATCCATTAGATTTTTTTGTGTGGGGATTTCTAAAAGAAAAAGTGTACCAGACTCCCGTAACCACAAGAGAGATGCTAATAGACAGAATCAGGAATGCATGTGATGAAATAAGGCCTTATTTGAATAATGCTATACCACGTTCGATCATTGGTAGATGTGAATTGTGTATTGAACAATTGGGTTTAAAATTTCGAGCAACTACTTTAAATTTTGTATGTTTGTCCTAACTATCCAATAGCATTTTAGTTGTAAATAATTAATTTAATTTGTTAAAAATAATATTGGAAAATTATACAAATTAATATCCTGTTTTTTTGTGTTTATTTGGAGTTTGGAATTATTGCTGTGTTTAGAAACAAACTAAACGATCATCCTAATTACTTGTAATGCCCAAATCGAAAATGTAAAAAAAAATATTATTTTCCCATAAATAATTAAAAATGCATCGAACCTTAAAAATCGAAATATCTGAAAAACGGCTAACTATAACGAAAACTCACAGGAAAGCTTTTTTATGCAGAAAAGTGCGAGCAATGAGTTTTATTATTCAAAAAGCAAAAAATTGCACTAAAAAAAAATTTCGGTCATTTTAATACACTACAGGTACAGTAGAGAGCGCCCTCTAGCGGCTACAGTAAAACTATGCCCATGGTTTATTTTGTCGTATCAAAAAAACCTTGTATACCAATTTTCACTGTTATACATCAAATATTGTTCGAAATATTTAAAAAAAAACTATGTTAGAAAGTAATTTTAAACACCCTGTATTTCGGAAGCCACGCATTTTTCGACCCATGTTTATATAGACTTTATGCATTAATTTTAAAAGTTCTATCGAATCTTAAAGTTATGCAACAATAAACTGAAACACCATGTATACGCAAATAACTAAGTTCTGCAAAAGTTAAGCCTTCTGAGGAAGATATCAGCTAATATTACGAACTAAAGCTGCATCATCCACTAAACGACCTTCTCCCAACAATCTTATTCAATTCTCTCAGTCTTTTTGTAAAAGACGAGACATTTTTGAGAAAATAAAATTATACTGTCAAGTCTACAGTCAACATTATTGCTACTTAGCAATTGCATGCTTTTGGTGTAGGTAGTTACGACGAAACCGGGTAAGCGTCCTATTCGCATGGTGAGGGTAATAAAAGACAATATGAGGTCGAACCGAAAAATCGATAGTTTGATTTATAGGCAACTTTCGAGAAATGTGAGATATCACTTTTTTTAGGTCAGAAAGACGCATAGAAAAATTTCCAAAATAAAAAATTGTGGACCTGATATAGCTTCAAGCTTTGCTAAAAAATATGACTTCCTTCGCCCTCTGTCAAAGTGGATAAATAAAAGAAATGTACCATGTACGTGTTCTCAAAGAGAGACAAAATTTCGAGATGTGAATATAAGTAAAATTTTCCATGTTGCAAAGCAACTATCCACCAGTTTATCATGGCATCTAATGCTCGCCGTAGCTTACAACCGTTCAATTTTTTCTGTTCATCTCCAAATATATTGTTGGCCTCGTGTTCATAAATCTTTGAACTCAAAATAGCGGTTAAGAGCTTATAAAGCGTCGTAAAACTTGTTATGCAGCGATGATTACTAGGCTGGAGCGGATCCGGTTTCTTCTAAAATAAGTATGTCTAACCCTCGGTAAACTATTTTGGGAGACCACCAAGTCATACGCCTATACGTAACATACAGCTTCTTAATCCAGATGTCCTGAATCTTATCACGATCTGTGGCCTCTTGACTGCCTGTTCGACATAATCAGTTGTGATGGAAACGTCTGTCATTTCACTTAGTGATTTTGTGGAGTCTTGTATAGTAGTGAGCCAGGACGCTTGCTCATTGTATTTATGACTTGTGCTCCATATGCCACTGCATTATTTATAGAATCTGCCTAAGTTTACATCCTTCAAAGCGGGAGTTGCGTCTTCTTCAAGGAGGGAGCTGTTTTCTGATTTTTTGCATCACCTTGTTTTGTTCTTTTCTTTACGTCATTTCGATCCTTACTTCATTTGCTGTCGCCTTTTGCGTGGTCCAACTGCAGATTTAGGTTTACTTCTGAGTTAGCTATCTTCAAGCTGTGGCTTCAGTCTCCCTGCAATTTTATTATTAAGCTTGGATAATTTCTTCCATTCATATATTCCTTAATTATGTCATCCTGAAAGTGTAGATAATCTATACCTTTCGTTAACCTTATTCGCCAAGGATGGTCGTATTGTGATTTTTTTATATTCAGAACTCTCCCATGTTGACTTGATGTTTATTCAATCGCAAGGTAGTTACAGCAGGACATAAACTATTCGCAATCTCATGAATTTCTCTTCTGTCCTGAATATGTAGCCAAAAAACCAAGTTTCAGTGACTTTTTTTTTCATTTTTGGACTACTTCTAAAAACTACAACTTTATTTCGTCCTTGGCGTAGTTGAAACCTTGAGTAAATTTTCATCCAAATTCGAGCAGTACTTTCCAACAGTGGCGGCTCGTGGCAAAATAAAACAGGTGCTCTACAAATCCGAACTTATCTATTTTTTATACGTCAGTTCGATCCTGCGCTCCTTCTTGGCAGCAAATTTTTCGATCACCTTCCCGTTTAAATTTTCCATGGTCGAAATATATTCCTTCCAGGCAATCCTAAGTCATAGTATTTCGAAGAAAGGTCTTGATTCTTTTCAAACCGACGAAAATGAGTGACTTGGTTTTGCCTGATTTAAATGTGGCATAACATCCAAAAAACGATATCCCATTTTAGAAATTTCTTGCAATTCCAATACTCCCTCGCCCAATGGCGTAGGAGGTAAATCGAGGAAATGGACCAGAAGATAAACCGACAAACTCCTTATTATTCATATTCTCAAAATGCTTTGTACAGGCAACTTCTGGAAGTGTCAGCACAAGTTGGATTCGGCTGGCGATATCTAAAAGTTTAGGAAATTGAATGCAATGCGGCCGCGTCGTTTCAGATGCAGTGATTCAGAATGCACACCGTGGAAATGCAAGTTTGTTTTATCTGATTTCGAGTAAGTGTTCACTTGAACAACTTTGACGATAGCGATAGCAGTAACTGAATCTTATTGAAAATCTGTTTTATGGACAGACTAAAATGTGCAGTAACTTTGTGTTTAATGCAGGAGACTAGCTGTAGTTTTGGGTGGAATATAATAACAATTCTTTGTTGTCCAGGAAACTTTATCATTCGATTTGTCAAGTCAAATCTCATTAATAAGCAAATTAGAATGTCTTGAAGATTATCAAACTCAGACACTCTGTACAAACACAAAATATATAGCTTCACTTCTTCGGGCAAGCTGTTGTAAATTGTTGGTTCCAAGACACTGGGCGCCTTCCTACCCTTCACATATTTTGCGAAAGTTTTTTATAGATTATACTTTTGCCTAGCATGAAAATAATGCAGATACTTGTGTAGCACGAAGTTATACACGTACACCACCAAGTCGTATATGCTCAAAGATGGCAGTGTTAAAATTTTGTGGTGCCGAAACAGATCCTTACAATTATATGTGTCATACACCTGTTTACTCTTTTCTGGCTTAAGAAAACATGACGTCCGTAGGCAGGCCTTAGTACATACCTCAGCCTGGAATCTACTTGTGCGGAGGAAACTGTAACCAACTGGTCTTGTCTTGTTGTTTGGTTGTTCCTAAGTTATTAAATATGTATGAATCTGAAGTAGACTTAGAGACTATGACATATAAATCCGAACACCCAGTTTAAATGGTTTTATTTTAATAACATTTTGTATAAGTACTTAATGAAGCATAATAAGTAAATGATAAAAATTTAAAAACGATTGCACTGCTTTAAAGCCCTTTGACCTTTAATAATGTGTGGATGCACCCTGATGTGCTACGCATTCTCCAACGCACCTAGGCATGCTTCTGATCAGGTGGTCAATGTCCTCCTGTGGTATCTCATTCCAGGCAACCACTAACTCCTCTCGAAGTGCTTCTAGAGTCAGAGGAGGACGTTGCAAATTGAGCAATCTCCTACCCATCATGTCCCACACGTGCTCAATTGGGGATAAGTCGGGAGATCTTGGTGGCCATGGTAAAAATGTGACATTATTATGTTGAAAAAAGTCTATTGTGACTCTTGCAACATGTGGTCGGGCATTATCGTGTTGGAAAGTTGGATCTGCCAGGATGTCAAGATAGGGTAAAAGATGGGGTTCTAGAACTTCGTGGATATAACGCTGCGCGTTCATGTTACCTCTTATGAAGATTAAAGGTGACCTGGAACCATAAGCTATAGCACCCCAAACCATAACTCCAACAGTGTGATGAACATGTCTTTTAACAAAAAACTGTGTATTCCTCCTTTCACCACGTCCCCTTCTAGCCCTGGCACGACCATCGTGCATGCCTAAACAAAATCGGGACGTCACTAAAGACAATACTGTTCCATTCCTGATCCCAGAGTGACCGTTGTCTGCACCACTCAAGGCGATTACGTCGGTGTTCTCGAGTTAAAGGGAGGACCCAGTGTGGCCGGTATGAAAACAAGCCAAAACTTCTCATTCGCCGGTAAACACTTCGAATACCAATAGGTCTTCCGTGTTCTGCAAACCATTCATTTGCAATGGACCTGGTAGTGGAGAAACGGTCCCTTAAGACCAATAATCTTAGGCGGCGATCTTCACGGTCTGTTGTTCTACGGCGTCGTCCAGTGCCCCTTGCTCTATGCGTACGGCCTTTTCGAAGCCATGCCTGACAACACCTAACCACAGTGTCTACACTTCTTTGCACTCTAACTGCAATTACCCGAAAAGAAAGTCCAGCTTCCCGAAGTCCCACTATACGGCCCCTATCAAACTCACTAAGTTGACGAAATCGTACAGGTCTCCGTACTCTAGGCATCGTAACCGATCGTAAAGGATGTCAAGAACCAAAATCCGCCAACGTTGATTCTTTACTGCAGCTGAAATATTCATTTTTAGAGCGTTGGTGAATTAAAAAAAAGCAGTATAAAAACTGGAATGTCCAACTGATAAGGCTGAAAAAATTTTCACTTGTTATTTACAGTAAGATAAATACATTCACCAACTTTTATTAAAATAAAATCAATTAAACTGGGTGCTCGGATTTATATGTCACTTAGCATATAACTACAATGAGATTTAATGCTTAGGGACTCATCAAAATATAAGCCTAAAGATGTAGCATCTCTCGAGACATTCAGGTCAGTGTCGTTTATTTGAAAATTAAATGGTGTGAAATGTCTTTGTTGATACTGAAGATTTTCCAGAAATTGACGTTTTCTCAGTTCATTATGCTTATCATTTCTTGTGTGTCATGCGTTGTGACAAATTATAAGTCGTCTCTCGGGGCTTTAGATGTTATTAGTATGTATTTACTGAACTGAAATAGCCGGCGTCTAAAAATTTCCTGTTTGCCACTCCTATGCATCAAACGTATGCAGTCACCGATAGAAACGCATCAACGAAAAAAAGGTAAAATTGACGTCATCCGCGAACGGTGAGTTCCAAAGTAAATAAAAAACATCCAGCATTTCGAACCGTCAACGTTCTGATCACCTTGAAAACGTACAGAAATAACACACAGGATGATGACAAGGATGTAGGTATTGCTATCATGAAGACTAATGGTTGTTTAATTATTGTTCCAGCTATCATTTGACACTGTATATTCGTACCTACTTGATCTTACTATACGTCGCATACAAGCTCGATGACTCAAGGCTCGAATGTGTGTGAACTGGACGCAGATCATTAGAATAATCGATCTACTGATGGTCATTAATGTTGATCGTTTTCCATGTTGTCTATTTTTGACGCATACGTGTACTATTTGAAGTTGGATCTATCAACGAGCAACTTGAACTTGTGCCTTCTGAGCAAGCAGCCACTCAACTAGAATGTTGAAGCTTTATCTGTCTATACAGAGTGCTTACAAAGTTGAGTCGTTTATTTTAACAGCTTATAGAACTCGTCGAAAGAAAATGAAATACAAAAAATCACCTACATGAAAGGTGCATAATAAAAGCAATAGTAAAAGGTTAAAAATTTTATTAAATAACCAGGAATGATGAAATTAACAGTCCGTTATTCTCCACCTATAGGGTAAAAGTCCGTCAAATACAGCGAATGAGCTTTAAGCTCCAATCAATAAATTTTAGCAACCAATAGCTATGAAATGTTGAAAACAAAATACTGTCAAAGTATGAGATGATAGCTTGCCATTGAAGCATCACCAGCTTATTGAATATTAAGAAATTACATATAATTTAGTCAAAATTTAATGTTCGATTTTTGAATAAAATTCATGTTTTTATCTAATATTGTCGATTGTTTATTCAAGTTTATATTATTTTCTTCAATTAATCCTATAAACCTCTTGCACCTACTTGATGACAGGCTCTACAAAAGATATTGCTCGTTTCCAAACATTCATTCCATAAAGTTGAACATTTTTCGTTGTTAAGGAACTGAACAAACATCCACACTATATTCACAGCGATTAAGAAATTCCCAAATATATGCCTTAAAGCTACCAGCAAACCTAAAACCTGCAAAAAAAACTACAAATTTGCCATATTTTTCTTTTTTCATGAGTACACATTCTAGGTTATATTTATATTAGACATTATTTGAATACGGCTGATTATTGCATTTCAAGGAGTGACACATGTGTGGAATCTGTCAACTCTTGGTACCAGTCACAAAACTCTAAAGATTTAATTCCATGCTATTCAATGACAACACGGTGACTTGTGTGGTTGTCGGCGGCCATTTTGTGAGGGTGCGACAGGGTTGCCAGATTGTGCATTAATATCTCGTTTCACCCTCCTGGTCCCAGTAGAGTAAGTTCCGCCAACTGTTGAAAGATACTCTACTATGCTTTATAAGACTATTTGTGACATTTTTTCCAAAATCATTGCACAACACTTGAAAAAATGCAAATGAATATTTAAAATTATTGCCATGACGCCGTAAAATAGCTCCGTCGGTACCTTGGGTTATACATCTTGACAGTAGGGATGTTCGATACGATTCTATATTTAGAAGTATCAATACATTTCACGAGTATCGTCATCTTTCGATCTGGACTGTGTCAGAAAGAGTGACTGCCATTTGGCTGCGTCCTTACCCTGCCAAATCAGACATATCTTTCATCATTTTCAAAGAAATTGTACAAAACCATCAGTTGCTGCCGTGATATTCACCCCGACCACTGCATCCCCACGGCTAGGCGACCTGTATGTTAAATTTGTATTGATAGGGCAGCGGGTTATGCTATAAATCATATGTCACAGTGTTTGTGCACTGATTGCAACAGTTAGATGATACCAAAAATATTTTCATAAATAGGAGACCTTTCCCATTCCGGATCGAGCAATCTACCAAAGATGCTTATAATTATGATACCTAGTAAATTTACACGAATAAAATTCAAAACCAGCAAATATCAAAGATTCATTTCGCACCCTCCACCACGGGACGTGATCGTCGTTAGACTTGACAACCCTGTGTGTGTCAAAAAAAAAAAATAAACATTACTAGTTTTTTTGATTTTTGGACTTGCAAGTCATTATTTGTGAAACATTTTTCATAATTTTTTGTCTATGTCCATAGTAATTGCATTATGCATCAGGGAGATGTAGGGATTGACACGTATTACACATATTATCTGTGTTTTAGGATGGAGAGGACATAATGTTTTTATTGCGTTGAATAAATTCATTAACCCATAAATTAATAAATGATTACTATTATGACGTAAAGGAAGATGATGAATAGGATGGAATGTATTTTATATTCTATTTTCTTGCATAATACACACAAATCCACACTATTCAACAGGTATGTAATGGTTATGTCAAGTCGCTGGTTTTTCGCAACAAACCGACAACAATTCACCAACCGGAGAACAACATCATTCAAACCATTCGTGAAATCCAACCCGACTTATGCAGCAGAGTTTTACAAAGTTGGACCTCTCGGATGGAGTCCTGTAAACAAAGCCTCGGGAGCCATTTGAATGATGTAATTTTTACAATGTAATGGTATTGAATGTAATTTAATACGCAATTAAAGTTTCTATCATATGTCGCACACAACTCGTTCTATTCAATTTTAAATTTCAAATTTCAGACACACTTAATAACAAAAACCTTTGGTAGATCAAGGTAGAAAGATATAGAAATATGTTAGAAGCAAAATGAGACCATCTGATATCTTATTATGCTGCACATGAAATATCGATTATAATAATTGTAGACTAAACTCAATTAACTAATCATTTCTGAAGTCAACTATTTTGCAGAGCTAAACTGACAGCTGTGTTTTTTCTGTTTGAATGTTGAAACATCGCAGATTTTCATAGAGAAATTTTCTATTACCAATTTAGGCTGGCTTGTCTTCAGTGTTGGTTTAGTTATGCACTCATATCCTTGAACAGATTTCTAGCAAGCCTTCTTTATCTGTCAGTTCGGTCAATTGAACTTCAATGGTCAGTGGAATGTTATCTTTTGGGGACCGTTTTCCAAATATATTTTGAAAAGTCAAAAAAAATTAATAATGCCTGATTTTTTGCTAGTATCTTTTTGGCAACACTGTTTTTGACAGATGACGCGTGAATCGTGTCTTGTGTCATTGTCAAACTTGTTCAGTTTGGTCTATAATTTAACCATGAATCGACTTACGAACGAACAACGCTTGCAAATTATTGAATTTTACTATCAAAATTCATGCTCGGTTAAGAGAGTGCATCGAGCACTGCTTCCAACTTGTGGGCAATTTGGCCGGCCTACTGAGGGAGCTATTCGGAAGCTTGTGACTAAATTTCGAATCCAGTTTACATTATTGGACATTAAAGCACCAACGCGCAGACGCAGAGTGAGGACTGAAGAAAATATTGCGGCTGTATCCGCCAGTGTTAGTGATGACCGTGAAATGTCGATTCGCCGCCGTTCGCAGCAATTGGGCCTCTATTAATCCACTACGTGGAAAATTTTGCGACAGGATTTGGGTGTAAAACCTTGCAAGATACAGCTGGTGCAAGAGTTGAAGCCACACGAGCTCCCACAACGTTTCCCATTTGATGAATGGGCGCTGGCAAAGTTGGAGGAAGATCCACATTTTTATCGAAAAATTGCGTTCAGCGACGAAGCTCATTTCTGGTTGAATGGGTACGTTAACAAGCAAAATTGCCGCATCTGGAGTGAAGACCAGCCAGAAGCATTGCAAGAGCTACCAATGCATCCCGAAAAGATCACTGTTTGGTGTGGATTATGGGCCGGTGGCATCATCGCATCAAAGACGACATTGGCCGGAACGTAACTGTGAATGGCGAGCGCTACCGTGCGATGATAACAAACTTTTTTTTGCCCAAAATGGAAGAGCTGGACTTGGCTGACATGTGGTTTCAACAAGACGGTGCCACATGCCACACCGCACACGATATAATGGCCCTATTGAGAGGCGAGTTCGGTGAACAGTTTATCTCACGTTTGGGGTCCGTCGATTGGCCGCCTAGATCGTGTGATTTAACGCCGTTGGACTATTTCTTGTGGGGCCACGTTAAGGCTAATGTCAACAAGGATAAACCAGCAACGATTGACGCACTGGAAGCCAATATTGAAGCATTTATTCGTGAGATACCGGCCGATATGTTGGAGAGACTGTGCCAAAATTGGACCTTGCGCATGGCCATCTAAAGCGGAGCCGCGGCCAATATTTACATGAAATAATCTTTAAACATTAAATTATATCGACCGTTCTATCGACTCAAGTAAAGATTTAATCGTGTTTCAAAGTTTTTGTTTTTTTTTTAAATCAAATCCTATACCTTTTAAAAAATCACCCGTCAAATGCCACATTGATACACTCATCTTTTGTTTGATCTTACAGCATGCCACTGCTATAACCTAACACAATTGTTGTGTAGACGTTTATATAACACTATTAAAATTTTTCGTTTGTATTTTTGCTTGCGTTCTTACAACTACCTGATAGAGCAAAATACTGAATTGTCTTACCGGCAATTTGATTAAAACAAAATTGCCTCCTAAGAGCGGTAATTAAGCAATCATAAAATAATAAAAACAGAATAATTCTATCTGCGGTCAGTTCCAGATCCAACCAGAAATTCCAGCACTCTCTACTTCAGCTCTGCTAAAGGTGACATGATGCACCGGCGTGCTGTGAAACCGAGCGTCGTAATAGAACATTAACCATTTAGAAGACGCGACCTTGCCGCTGGCAGAACGGCGACCGCTGCAACGCGACAGCAATTATTCCCTTTGAACCGTACAAGGAATTAATTGATTGCATCTGACACCGCATATTAAGTAGACCTGCGTCTAATGTGCTTTTTCCTAATGATACTGCCGTCGTGCCATCGCATCGCCAGCGACAAGTACAAAGTTCCGTCGGAATATACCCGTGTCTCGCTATCGATCGCGGAGGAGTAACTGCACGTATTCGGTTAGTCTCATAAAATATGGCGGGGAATAGGTCGATTCTGCATTTCGCACGTAACGCCGCTATCAGTTGAAGAGTACAAGAAATGAAACTCAGTATGGTTTCGGTTCGAAACTATAGCAGGAACTTTATTGGATGAAAACAGGATGACAACAACGCTAGTTACATATCATATTCAGTTTATAAGAAGTAAAATATAGCAAAATGCAAAGTCAGGAATGTTCTCACAAAGATAACACCTAACGCTGTAACTAGAAACCGGATGGACGGCGCTAACGACAAGGGCATCGGGACGGCGTTAGCCGTACCGTTGAAATGGTAATCATCAGGATTCCATAACTCCTCCCTCCTCGGAAAGATTGGTCTCCAATCTCAAAAATTGATTTGAAGTTTTAATTTGAAGGAGAAGTTTCTTAAATATCACTACTTTGAGGTGGAGTTTTAGTATCCTTTACATAACGGTATCTAACAAAAATTGTTATAAATAACACCAATAAAATAATTACAGTAGTAAAAATAACAGGATAACTTATAGTAGAATGAAACTGTAAATCCTCAAAATGAACTTGAAGTGCAGTGAGATTTTTTTCGAAATAAGATTCGAGTGAAGTGTTTGTTTTCTAAAATGAATATTTATCGTTGTCACCTCTGAAGGATAATTCTAATTCAATTTCATAATTAGAGTCAAATTCTAATATTTGATCATTAATAAATGTATGACACTCTAAAATTATGTGAGTAGTAAAATGAATAAGATGGATTCCTTTACAATCCTTGATTTTTGTTAAAACATTAGTGTCGATTACATAATTGTGCTTACTTAATTCTAGGATTCGCGTGTAGTTTACTAGACTTTCAGACTCACAAGTGTCTAACTTAAGTGGTTGACATGGCGACTGGAAAGTATTCGTGCAAACATACAGCTGATTGCTTAACTCTATAATATTTTTGTAATAATAATACACTACGTGACATATAAATCCGAACACCCAGTTTAAATGGTTTTATATTAATAAAAGTTGGTAAATGTATTTATCTTACTGTAAATAACAAGTGAAACAATTTTCAGCCTCATCAGTTGGACATTCCGGTTTTTATACTGCTTTTTTTTTAATTCACTAACGGTCTAAAAATGAATATTTCAGCCGCAGTAAAGAATCAACGTTGGCGGATTTTGGTTCTTGACATCCTTTATGATCGGTTACGATGCCTAGAGTACGGAGACCTGTACGATTTCGTCCACTTAGTGAGTTTGATAGGGGCCGTATAGTGGGACTTCGGGAAGCTGGACTTTCTTTTCGGGCAATTGCAGTTAGAGTGCAAAGAAGTGTAGACACTGTGGTTAGGTATTGTCAGGCATGGCTTCGAGAAGGCCGTACGCAAAGAGCAAGGGGCACTGGACGCCGCCGTAGAACAACAGACCGTGAAGATCGCCTCCTAAGATTATTGGCCTTAAGGGACCGTTTCTCCACTACCAAGGCCATTGCAAATGAATGGTTTGCAGAACACGGAAGACCTATTGGCATGCGAAGTGTTTACCGACGAATGAGAAGTTTTGGCTTGTTTTCATACCGGCCACACTGGGTCCTCCCTTTAACTCGAGAACACCGACGTAATCGCATTGAGTGGTGCAGACAACGGTCACTGTGGGGTCAGGAATGGAACAGTATTATCTTTAGTGACGAGTCTCGATTTTGTTAAGGCATGCACGATGGTCGTCCCAGGGTTAGAAGGCGACGTGGTGAAAGGAGGAATCCACAGTTTTTTGTTGAAAGACATGTTCATCACACTGTTGGAGTTAGGGTTTGGGGTGCTATAGCTTATGGTTCCAGGTCACCTTTAATCTTCATCGGATGTAACATGAACGCGCAGCATTATATCCACGAAGTTCTAGAACCTCATCTTTTACCCTATCTTGACACCCTGGCAGATCCAACTTTCCAACAAGATAATGCCCGACCACATGTTGCAAGAGTCACAATAGACTTCTTTCAACATAATGATGTCACATTGTTACCATGGCCACCAAGATCTCCCGACTTATCCCCAATTGAGCACGTGTGGGATATGATGGGTAGGAGATTGCTCAATTTGCAACGTCCTCCTCAGACTCTAGAAGCACTTCGAGAGGAGTTGGTGGTTGCCTGGAATAAGATACCACAGGAGGACATTGGGCACTTGACCAGAAGCATGCCTAGGCGCGTTGGAGAATGCGTAGCACATCAGGGTGTATCCACACATTATTAAAAGTCAAAGGGCTTTAAAGCAGTGCAATCATTTTGAAATTTTTATCATTTACTTATTATGCTTCATTAAGTACTTATACAAAATTTTATTAAAATAAAACCATTTAAACTGGGTGTTCGGATTTATATGTCACTTAGTATACTTTTCAAAGTATAAAATATAATCACTTGGTAATTTTACTAATTCTTATTTGACTGTGATTGAAAATAACTTGAATAAGGAATAAGTTCTAACATCTAAAATGGGAAACTCAACTACAAAAATAAGTTGGTTTTCTAAAAGTATAGGTGATAAAAGGGAAAGATCATAAATCTCAAATAAATGTATTTTGTCGAATGGCAATAATTCTTTATAAATGGATTTTAAATGTTCAATAAATAAGGTAATCTGATGATGAGATAATTGTAAGGTGTTGAGACCTGTTTGCTGGTTCAATTGTAGAACTAATAAAAGTGAATTTAGATATGAATTAAATCGTTGCAAATTTGTAATAATTGAGATCTGATGGATCGTCTGGTGTGATAACAAAGACTGATGTTCAATAGTAATAGGATTAGTTTGTTCTGTAAATTCGGCAGGTTCACCTTGTAATCTAGACTTAATAAATGTCCTTTATAGGAAATAGGTAAAGCGTTATAAAATTCTGTAGACTTTCTTAAAAATGTAGAAATATTGTTTGAATAGCCATCAAATATGGGAATTGAATCTTTTAGCATGTTAAAAATTAATTGAGGATTGCCGTGCTGAACGACATTCTGTTGACTTGAGGTAGTCATTCTCAAAGGAGATCTTTCTGTTTCGATAGGTACAAAACGATTAACAAAAGGCATAAAATAAAATGTATAAAAGATGCAAGATAAAAATGAGTAAAAATAGGTGAAAACAAAACTTAAAGCTATGCACAAAATTAGATTTCAATTGAAAAACGCAAACTTGGATTCTTCAGTAAAAATCTTCTTTGTAGAAATGTGTTTTTTGATAAATTCTTCTTATGGTTACGTATTAAATCTTCTTAGTTGCAAAATCTTCTTAATAGTAATTCTTAACTACTTACAAGGACAGTAACATCAATTATTGCTTCATTCAGGGGCTGGTCATCTTGTCTTCGATTCCAAATCAATGGTTCTGGATAGTTTCTGGTAGAATTCCCAGTAAGAGAATAGAAATTCTTACTTGATATTGGCACTCGGAGAGTCCAAGTAGAACAGGAGGGCCTTCCCGACGTCTGATACTAACTCTTGGCTTTCGCTGGTACTAACTTCAGTTTTCTCAGGAACTCACTCTTTGGCTTCCTCGGAGACCATTACTGTTTTTGATATTTAGTAATGACCTCTGTTGAATGTGAACGCCTTTGCTTTGCTGACGACCTAAACATTTATTCGCAGATAAATACTCCTGATGATTGTATCAAGCTACAACACCAATTAAATTTTGTGATGTCTCTGTGTGTAGAAAAACAGTTGGAGCTTAATGTGGGGAAGTGTAAAATAGTCAGCTATACCAGGAAAATTAATGTTTGCGAATATCCGTACTCTATTGATGGGTCTGTGATAGAAAGATGCTCTGATGTAAGTGATTTAGGTATAATCTATGATAAAAAGTTAACTTTTAGTCAGCATATAAATAAAAAAGCATCAGAAGCATTGGCGGCTTATGGTTTCATAGTAAGGAATTGCAGGAATTTTCATAACATAAAGTCTATTATGCTTATGTTCGATCCAAAGTCGAATATTGTAGTATTATTTGGAGCCCTTACTATGAATGCTATAGCACATCTATTGAAAGAGTACAACGGAAGTTTATGGAGTTTGTTCTGTTTAGGATTGATGGGACATATCCAGAGAGAGGTACAAGTAATTAGGAACTATGTAGTCGCTTAGACATGTTGACTTTGAAAAAACGTCGGTACTGTGCCTCAATGATATTTGGCTACAAAATGATCAACAATTTAATTGATTGCCCCTTGATCCTGGAACAAATCAAGTTTCGTACTCCAACGTTTGCATCTCGCAATCACAAAATATTCGGGCTTAATAAAGCTAGGACAAACATTCTTCTCAAGTCACCGTTATATGTAATGTGCTCTAACTTAAACAGAATTGGATGTTACTGTGACATATTTACGACAAATGTTAATTACCTGCTAAAGGCAGCTAAGGCTTATTCGGACCAATAGCTCATGTTACAAATTTATACCTGTGTTGCATTTGTTGTTTTCTTTTCGCTTTTTTTTGCTTTTATATTATGTTTATAAATTGTCCTATAAATGGGAAACTGTTGGACAATAAAGCTATTATTATTATTATTATTAATATAGGCGGCATGTCCTTGTCTCTCGTACTGGTGAGGAGGTGTAGTTGTAATACGGTTCATCTACGTTTATTATTAATAATCAAGTCATATTCTGTATTTCAAGATTCACGTCAAAAAGACAGCACGGCAATGCTAGAGCTCGTCCAATAAGGGCTGTGAAGGCAAACGCATATACCAAAGTCGCGAAACGGGGCTTCATCGAGGCGTTCTTGCTAACCCTGTTATTAAGAGCACTTCAAAGGGCTTAAAACCACTGAGTCTTTAGTTCGTTCCGTTACAGCGTGCTAAGAGTCATTGATCTTTGATGGTGACAGAAGTGTTTGAGTTTCATACCCTTGCTTGGAAACGGATTCCTTGTGACAATATTTTCATTATCTTTTGTCGTGAAAGCAGTAGCGTACAGCGCTTTCCTACTTGGGGGTTAGTTACACCTATCAATAATAGAGAGGAATAGATAATATTTTGAATATTAACTCCACAAACGCGGTATTGGAAAGTTCATCTTCATGGCATGGAGGAAAACAATAGTATCCTTTTAATTTTAGTCTAACTTATTGTACAGGGTGGCCAATACACAGGGTGTTCCTTAATGGAAAATGGAAGTTAATTAATATTTTCAGAACCGATTCAGATATTTCACTGATATTTAGTACGTAGTGGAAGTTAATAAAGTTGCATATTTTTCAAATCAAAAATGTTAACTTCGGAAAAACTTATGAATTTTTAAAATCAGTGAGGAACTTTTGGCCCACCCTGTAGATAATAATCATTCTGTTGCTCATGGAATTAACTTTTTAGGAGGAGGTGAAAAACGGTCGTGCCAGTCCTCTTTCCTTTTGGAATGTTGTCGTTTTTATATTTTATATGTAAGTTATGTACCAGTCTATAGAGAAGAAGATGCTGAACAAGGACTTTTGCTTCCACGTTCCTTTCTTATCAGTTTCAGTATTGTATTTCATTTGTTCTTTACTTTGGTTTGTATAATGCACTTTGCAGTCAGTCTCGATTCAGAACTCATTCAACTAACATCGTTGTATTTGGTTTTTCTCAAAAATAAATCTTTTTTAAAAACGTTTTCGTTGAAGAAAGATATTTGAGTTATATCCAGGGTGACTTCGAAGTTGAGCCATTTATTTTAACAGTGAGTAGATCTGATCAAAAGAAATGTTTTTTTCCTTTACCATTTTTCTGGTAAAATTAAAGTAACAAAGTTATAGCCCTTTGGAGGTTTGAGTACCGCCCTGTCTCAATAATAATATTATGTGCTCGTGTTTGGCGACAACGGATATAATCCGCCGTATCGATTCATCGCATCAGAAACAAAAAAGCGAAAGAATTTGGAACGATGTTTTTACAATTATTTTATTCATTTGTATACAGTCAGTGTCAGTGAATAGTGGTGTCTGTTGCGTGGCTCAAACGAAATAAAAAATGCCACATGTTTATGCGGATCGGTTTCCCAATCGAGTGCAACCAACCCCTCGTGCCTTTGTTAATGTAGTACAACGGGCTCGTGAATCAGGTGACGGCATGCCGGTGCTCCAAGACCTCACGATCAAATACAGGTCCGCAAATACTTGTCGGGAGGATACTTTATAAAACAAGGTAAAATTTTTTTTAATTTTTTTTTATTTTTCCACACATATTTGGGTTTATCTTCCTTCTACAATCATTATCTGAAAATTAATGACTCAACTTCAAAGTCACCCTGTATATACTAAGTGATATATAAATCCGAACACCCAGTTTAAATGGTTTTATTTTAATAAAATTTTCTATAAGTACTTAATGAAGCATAATAAGTAAATGATAAAAATTTCAAAATTATTGCACTGCTTTAAAGCCCTTTGACCTTTAATAATGTGTGGATGCACCCTGATGTGCTACGCATTCTCCAACGCGCCTAGGCATGCTTCTGATCAGGTGGTCAATGTCCTCCTGTGGTATCTCATTCCAGGCAACCACCAACTCCTCTCGAAGTGCTTCTAGAGTCTGAGGAGGACGTTGCAAATTGAGCAATCTCCTACCCATCATATCCCACACGTGCTCAATTGGGGATAAGTCGGAAAATCTTGGTGGCCATGGTAACAATGTGACATCATTATGTTGAAAGAAGTCTATTGTGACTCTTGCAACAAGTGGTCGGGCATTATCTTGTTGGAAAGTTGGATCTGCCAGGGTGTCAAGATAGGGTAAAAGATGGGGTTCTAGAACTTCGTGGATATAACGCTGCGCGTTCATGTTACCTCTGATGAAGATTAAAGGTGACCTAGAACCATAAGCTATAGCACCCCAAACCATAACTCCAACAGTGTGATGAACATGTCTTTCAACAAAAAACTGTGGATTCCTCCTTTCACCACGTCGCCTTCAAACCCTGGCACGACCATCGTGCATGCCTAAACAAAATCGAGACTGGTCACTAAAGACAATACTGTTCCATTCTTGATCCCAGAGTGACCGTTGTCTGCACCACTCAAGGCGATTACGTCGGTGTTCTCGAGTTAAAGGGAGGACCCAGTGTGGCCGGTATGAAAACAAGCCAAAACTTCTCATTCGTCGGTAAACACTTCGTATGCCAATAGGTCTTCCGTGTTCTGCAAACCATTTATTTGCAATGGACCTGGCAGTGGGGAAACGGTCCCTTAAGGCCAATAATCTTAGGCGGCGATCTTCACGGTCTGTTGTTCTACGGCGGCGTCCAGTGCCCCTTGCTCTTTGCGTACGGCCTTCTCGAAGCCATGCCTGACAACACCTAACCAGTGTCTATACTTCTTTGCACTCTAACTGCAATTGGCCGAAAAGAACCCACTATACGGCCTCTATCAAACTCACTAAGTTGACGAAATCGTACAGGTCTCCGTACTCTAGGCATCGTAACCGATCGTAAAGGATGTCAAGAACCAAAATCCGACAACGTTGATTCTTTACTGCGGCTGAAATATTCATTTTTAGAGCGTTAGTGAATTAAAAAAACGCAGTATAAAAACCGGAATGTCCAACTGTTAAGGCTGAAAGTTGTTTCACTTGTTATTTATAGTAAGATAAATACATTCACCAACTTTTATTAAAATAAAATCATTTAAACTGGGTGTTCGGATTTATATGTCACGTAGTATACATTCGAATAAAAATTATTATTTATTATTATTATCATCATTATTATTATTATTTGCACAGAGTTCAGAAGATTTTTAAAAAATGGCATCAAGCAGGTTGACTCTATTTTTTTTTTCTATTAAAAAGTTTGACATGGGAGCTTAGTCACGCTATTTTTAATGAACAGATTGTTGTGGCCATCCATCGAACTTGATGCATGGTGCCGAGCGGTCGAGCCTTATTTGTTTTCTGTGTATCTCTGCCAAGGAATATTACTGAAAGTTCTATTAATTCTCGATATTCGTCTCTAGCAACTTCTTTGGCTGAATTCCTGTCGATAAAATTTTATGTTTGAATCCAGATGACTCATCTCAGCTGCAATGTTTCCAGACCTCAGACTAAAAATATAAATAGACAAATAATTCCCTACAAAATATCGTCGTCAACATAACTGTATTTACGGTAAACAAATATATGCGACGCTGCCACTTCTCCATACTGAAAAATCTATTGAAAATGGAATGAGATATTGGTGTGCACTCCGCCCGAAATGAAGGTGGACTTAAATAAGGTGTGGACGCTCCGGTCGATCGTGGGTCGATCAAACAACTGCTCCTAGGCAGTTGTCAACGTCAATTAAAATTTTAAAAATTTATTTTTTCTTTTCATATTTGTTTATACTCGCAAAAACGGTCACAGAGGTGGCCGACACGCCGTAAATTCAATTCAAAAGGATGCAGGTTCATGTTGGGTAATTCACAGCGGACATTACATATAATATCTTGCCCAGTCAGTTGTTTGACTGGATTTGTTCCACCTTGGACGAAACTTGCTCTCATTCGAAAGTAGCACATTTCTACCGACTTTTTGCCGAACGTGGCAACGGTGTTCAACGGCAAGTGGTGGATGCGTACACAGAATTTACAAACATCTGGTGTTTGTTGTTGTGCACAGTGAATTTATTGCGAGTATTCAAAAGTGTTTTCAGGTTGTTTTAGCGGCAATTATAGCATTGTTATCATTGATAGACAATTTTCAAAGACAATGGGACGTCGGAAGTGCATTCTTTGTGGAGTTAGCAGTGAAAAAACTGAGACAACCTTCCACAGGTGAGTTAGAGGTTAGGGGAGGACAAGGGCGTAGCGCATGGGGATGCGTTGTGATTTTTAGTATTAAGAAATAGACATTTTATAGTTATTGGTTGTTTTTACACTGTATGTGTGGAGATTTTCAAAAAATACTCTTCTGTTAGACACGTTTTTGATCTTTCAGGTTTCCTAGTGATAAGAAAAAACAAGAAGAATGGTGCACTATCCTCAATATTGAGATAAATGATTTACCACTTCATGCCTTTATTTGCGCAAATCATTTTCACAAAAGTGATTTAATAGACGGCAAAAGAACTCAACTAAAGCATTCAGCAGTTCCATCAGTAGAGCCTTTAAGGCAAACAGAGTAAGTCCTTAATTATATTTAGCTATTAGATGAAATGGAATATTTTGTTGCTATACTTTTACTTATCTACTTTAAAGTGATTCCAGTGATGAGGAGAATGAAATCAATCTTGCCCAGGAAATTGCCCTAAGCCATTCAAATAGCGAACAACTGGAAAGCAGGGATCTACCTAGGTATGAAATTAAATAATCTCCAAAGTATCTAGAAGTTTGAATATTGAAGTGTTTACAGAGAACAAATAAAGTCACCAGAAGTAGCAACAGAAAGGGTATGTGAATACAGTTTTCCTGAACAAGATCGAACAACAGATAGTGTCACCCTATCAGCTTCGTTGTCAGGCACCCAGTCATTATCTGAATCCGCTACATTAAGTGCTTCACAATCAGGTACTGGAAGTATCCCAGTGACACCACAGTCCCGTACCCATGCCTCAGAATTAGATATGATGTACGTACCTATCTACTTTTATTTTCAAGTTCAGCCAGCTAATATCAGTCTTTATTTTAGTGCATTGTATCTTCATTATTTCAGGATTTTAAACACATTCATAGAAGCAAAAGGTGACAATGAGGAAGATAACCTCAAAGAAAATGATAGTGATGGTGAACCTCCACGGAACTGGTATTAAGCTTTTATTTTGATTCTTCAAGTATAGTCTGGTGGTGATTAAACCTGAAGTAAAGCTAAGTTAAGCTTTGAATGTTTCAGAATGAAAACAAAACCTATTCGATACTTCGGCGATATACGTTATACTGATTTGGAAAACCCACTTAAAAGGCCAATTTGCTGGAAAATCATTCAAAACACGTATAAGAAACAAAGAAAGACAATTGACTGTTTACAAGCCAAAACAAGAAGACAAGCAAACAAAATTTGGTCTCTTCAAGCATTGACAAACCATTTGAAGCGAATAAATATGATATCGGAGAATGCTCAACACATGCTTGATGTAAGTGATTACATGTTTATTTTTTGATTGTTGTTAAAAATCCTCATTTCTCAGGGCTCCATTGCAGAAGACATTTTCAACAAAATTCAAAGAGGCCGAAAAAAAGAAAAATATAGTGCAGAACTGCGTCGCTAAATGGCTAAAATGGCTATCAGAGTCTACAGAGTACGCTAAATCCCCAAGTATATCGTTTACCGTTATGTATAAAACGATTTATAATCCAACTTGAGCTCCACAATAAATGTAGTCTCAAAATCTTCCTAAACAATATTTCATAGAGGGTTGACCAAACAGACTATTGTACAATATGCAATACTCGAAAGACCGAATCTTTAGGCCATCTCCTCTTGGAATGTCCATTATACAATCCATTGAGAGAGCATATTCTGTCAGATCGTTTGAACCAAATCTGTGTCTTTGCTTGCCTAAATAAAACGAATGAGTTCAATTTATGATACAAACTTTTTAAATACTTTAGGGAACTATTTAAGCTAAGATCTTTCTTAAGGAATGAATAGTTTTTTTGTGCGTTCAATATTAAAACAGAATATTTAAATTGATGCGTCAATTATTTATTCTTTTTCTGTTTGTTTATATATTTTTTTTATATACAACTTTTGATCATGGATTCTATCATTTTCTTACTATTTTTTTTTTGTATTCATACTCTGGACAGGAAATTTTCTACTCAATTCTTATTATTTACATAATACTCTCTCTCTTGTTTATATACCTTTGTACTAGGTATTATGAAACAATAAACCTGATAATTAAGTTCCAATAATAAAACCTTGTTTACTTCTCTGTTTATTCTTTTCACTGCCATGGAAGGTGATACTGGGTGTATTAACCAGAACACCATTACAAAAAAGCACCTACGCCACTGGTGGAATCAGCTGTGATCTGCACATACACAGCTTATTGTTTGTATTTGTTTTGAATTGGGTTTGTTTGTCTTCATGCATTACAGTGCCGTAAGAATGGTAAGTCTATTTATATTTTTAGTCTGAGTTCCAGACTCCCAATCATTAACATTTCTGATCAACCTTTATCTTAATTTTCTTGTATGACTCACGTTATTCCTAAGGTTCAGTTGTTATGATCCCCGAAGGACATTCTTCCTTACAATTGAATGCAAATAGGTTTTGTTTATACAGAAATTTGGTATCCTGTTTTGCTGTCATGCATCATTCACTCGAACTTAATGAATTTCGATAAATCAGCATAGCGGGTAAACAAAAATACCGGAAGGCGTTGAATCGTTTTTAACGTACGCTGCGGTTAAAAGCGACAGTAAAGGTGCACTACGTGCCAATCTCACCAACATTAATAGTTTACTTGAAACGCAATTTGACGGAAGCTGTCAAAGCTCTCCGAATATCAGTGATTTCTATTGAAATATTAAATAAAGTTTCATAGAATTTAAAATTTGTATTATTTCGAAAAAGACGGTCAGTTATTTAAATGGAGAAATAATAGTTCGATTTTCTAGCTATTATATTTAGTAGGATGTTTTCACTGTTTTTGATGACTGTTCATGCATGGCAATCTAGTTTTGTATGTATATCAGGTACAGGGTGTTGTATATAATACGTACCTCTAGAAATATACCGATTTTTGTTATTTTGCAAAAAAAGGGATATAAAACGTATTCCAACCGCTTCATCTTTTGTTATATCAAAAGCATTTTTTGCCAAATTTATGATCTAGAAATCCACACCAAATGTAAACAAATAGCACATTCTGCATTTCTGGGTCCTAAAACATCGATATTTGTAAAAGTTTCCCTATTATTTATCGTCTAGATATTATAAGTCACAATCAAAGATACCTATTTATGAAAATATAACTCCAAACATTGTTATATTTTCTTGCTATTTCTATTATTATAACACTGGGATATCAATTACTTTTAGAGTGATCTGCACACAAATATTATATTTATTATATGTAATTTCCTAATATTCAATAAGCTGGTGATGTCTCAATGACAAGCTTTTGTTTTCAACATTTCGTAGCTACTGGTTGCTAAAATTTGTTGATTGGAACTTATAACTGTTGATTTAACAATCCTGATGAAATCCACACTACATGCAGCAAATAATTTCGTATATATTTCCATATCCTGATATTTCATGACGAAGTTTGAGTGATGAATCATTGAATGCATGCAAAAAAATATAAGTAACACGTGTACTCTCGGTGTGGCTGGGTAGGCGTTCGCAATGTAGGAAAAAATGTAATCATGTCATTGTGAAATTCGTCGAATATTTTTGTTGCTACTATCATTGCATTCGTTGTTAATGAGAGATTACGCGGAATCGCATACTATACGGGACAATATGCTGTTTAAAACCCACGTATCCCTGCTGACCTATAGCTCTGCTTTTTGTTATAAGTAGGGTGATTAAATGGGGAAAGCTTTTGGACTACCTCGAACGTTACAGCTTGATTAGCGACAAGCAGTATGGTCCCTGCACCAGCGATCTACAGCAGACCTCACGCAATTGTGGAGTGAACTCTTATGGTGAGTGTCATGTCGTTGCTCTTGATATCACGAAAGCGTTCGATCAGCTGTGGCACGCTGCCCTTTTATGCAAATTTCCATTCTATGAGAAGCTTTGGAGATCATTCGTCATAATTGAAGGGTTCCCCTCTTCATCCCATAACGTCAGCACGGGTGTTCCCCAGGGACTGGTCTTGGCTCCGGCGCTGTTCCTCTCACATATCAACGACCTCCTTCATGGCAGTTGCATCAGTACGGAAAAGATCGGACTTCAACACTGGGACCTGCAAAACGCGAATACAAAGTCGCTTAAATAGGCGAAGGCAATTGGGCGGAGATTCACCCAATAGCGGAGCGAATGTTGCTGAGCAAGGTATAGAAGAGCAATAACAGAACAAGTACCCAACAATAGTTTTCTACCTTAATGATCTCTAACTTAAGGTGTTTCCTCGCCTAACGAAACACCCCATGTGAAGCACTACTACTTGATACAATTTTTCTGCATCCCCTAATATGGATTAACCTTTCTACTTCCAGACATTGTATGCGATTTCTAGTCCCTACAAATATTCAGACGAAGCGGAGATCCATCGCGAAACGAAGGAAGAGAAATCGCTTGGGAAATCATCCGATGCACAAGAATACAGTGTATAAGCGTTTGGCGCTACAAAATAGCCATGACCGCGAGCTCTGAAGGCGCAAGGAAGGTGCAAGTTAATAGCGTTGAGATGCACCTTTTGTATCGAGTACAATAGGGTAAAAAATGAAAGTTCTTTTTTCAAATGTGTAGGCTCTAATTTTGCTTGAACAATGTCAAAACAGTTGTAAATAAAGTCAGGGTGGGTCATAAAGGTGTTGGCAATTTCAATATTCAATTAAAAAGTAACTACGCAATATACAAGAAAAATAAATGGATTTTTAAAAAGTAGAAAGATAGGAATTTTTAATTACTTAAAAATAGTGTTGTTCGGCTGCTTGGAACTCTTGAAACCGAAGCTTCATCTTCTTCCAACTTTTCGTCTTCTTCACCTTACGTTTTCTCCACCAAACTACTGCTGATACCTTCAGACGAAGCCCTGACGACTTTTCCACGCCCTGCCCTGTAATGAGAGTTCCAGGCAACCCCTGAGGAAGGGAGCTGATTCAGCTGTTGCCAAAGTCCACAGACGCCATGTGCTGAAACCCCGTCGAACTGCATCTATACTAAGTGACATATAAATCCGAACACCCAGTTTAAATGGTTTTATTTTAATAAAAGCTGGTGAATGTATTTATCTTACTGTAAATAACAAGTGAAAAAATTTTCAGCCTTATCAGTTGGACATTCCGGTTTTTATACTGCTTTTTTTAAATTATAAAGGAAGGGAGCTGATTCAGCTGTTGCCAAAGTCCACAGACGCCATGTGCTGAAACCCCGTCGAACTGCATCTATACTAAGTGACATATAAATCCGAACACCCAGTTTAAATGGTTTTATTTTAATAAAAGCTGGTGAATGTATTTATCTTACTGTAAATAACAAGTGAAAAAATTTTCAGCCTTATCAGTTGGACATTCCGGTTTTTATACTGCTTTTTTTAAATTCACTAACGCTCTAAAAATGAATATTTCAGCCGCAGTAAAGAATCAACGTTGGCGGATTTTGGTTCTTCACATCCTATACGATCGGTTACGATGCCTAGAGTACGGAGACCTGTACGATTTCGTCAACTTAGTGAGTTTGATAGGGGCCGTATAGTGGGACTTCGGGAAGCTGGACTTTCTTTTCGGGCAATTGCAGTTAGAGTGCAAAGAAGTGTAGACACTGTGGTTAGGTGTTGTTAGGCATGGCTTCGAGAAGGCCGTACGCAAAGAGCAAGGGGCACTGGACGCCGTCGTAGAACAACAGACCGTGAAGATCGCCGCCTAAGATTATTGGCCTTAAGGGACCGTTTCTCCACTACCAGGTCCATTGCAAATGAATGGTTTGTAGAACACGGAAGACCTATTGGCATGCGAAGTGTTTACCAAGAATGAGAAGTTTTGGCTTATTTTCATACCGGCCACACTGGGTCCTCCCTTTAACTCGAGAGCACCGACGTAATCGCCTTGAGTGGTGCAGACAACGGTCACCCTGGGATCAGGAATGGAACAGTATGTCTTCAGTGACGAGTCTCGATTTTGTTTAGGCATGCACGATGGTCGTGCCAGGGTTAGAAGGCGACGTGGTGAAAGGAGGAATCCACAGTTTTTTGTTGAAAGACATGTTCATCACACTGTTGGAGTTATGGTTTGGCGTGCTATAGCTTATGGTTCCAGGTCACCTTTAATCTTCATCAGAGGTAACATGAACGCGCAGCGTTATATCCACGAAGTTCTAGAACCCCATCTTTTACCCTATCTTGATACCCTGGCAGATCCAACTTTCCAACAAGATAATGCCCGACCACATGTTGCAAGAGTCACAATAGACTTCTTTCAACATAATGATGTCACATTGTTACCATGGCCACCAAGATCTCCCGACTTATCCCCAATTGAGCACGTGTGGGATATGATGGGTAGGAGATTGCTCAATTTGCAACGTCCTCCTCAGACTCTAGAAGCACTTCGAGAGCTGTTGGTGGTTGCCTGGAATGAGATACCACAGGAGGACATTGACCACCTGATCAGAAGCATGCCTAGGCGCGTTGGAGAATGCGTAGCACATCAGGGTGCATCCACACATTATTAAAGATCAAAGGGCTTTAAAGCAGTGCAATCGTTTTGAAATTTTTATCATTTACTTATTATGCTTCATTAAGTACTTATACAAAATTTTATTAAAATAAAACCATTTAAACTGGGTGTTCGGATTTATATGTCACTTAGTATATATACTTAAGCAGCTAATTTCACTTAATATGAATTATTTATCCTAACTTCACAGCTGGTGTGATCCTGAGGTATGCATACCCCCGGAAACTTGGTAAGTCACTAATGTTCGTTTTCATTTGTTGTCAGGTGATCGATTAACCATTGCAAAGTGAAATTTTGAGCTCACTGTGATCATTTTGAATACTTGAAAATCCGTCAGGTAGTTTGTTGCAAACTTTGTAATAGCACCCTTCAGGTGATTTATTAAAAATAGTTACATAGATTTTGGGCAAGCTCTGGAAATTCATCGTGCAGGGAAGTGCATCTACAACCACCCCCCTGGCACGAGGGTAACATATGGAAAACTCGTTGAAAAGTTGTTCTCGGTAGTTTGTTACTTTCCTGAGCAAGAGTCCTTTTCAGCTGCTCTAAATTAGTTGGATTATTCTCTCCCTCACCGATTTGAGGTAGCCCCATGAGAAATAATCAATATCCCCCCTTTTCGAAATGAGTTTTCCGGAAAAGACATTTTTCAGCAGCTCTATAGGTACTCTAACTGTATGACATGTGGCCCCATCTTGTTGAAACCACGTTCTAGAGGTATTGCCTTGGAGTTCTTGCAAAGCTGGCACCAAAAAGTATGTTACCATATTGCAATAATTGCTACCTTTAATTGTCATCGCTTGCCCTCTTTCGTCCGCAAAAAAGTACGGTATAATAATACCGATTGACGTAATTCCAGCCCACACGACTAGTTTAGGGCTGTGAAGTGAAGCGTCTGGGATTAGTTTTGGACCAGAACTGACAATTTTATTTGTTAACATGGCCGTTGAGGTAAAAATTGGCCTCATCACTAAACATCACGTTGTTAAAACTGTTGAATCGGTCGAGCATCAAATTGACAAAGTTAAGTCGCTTATTGGCATTAGCTGGTTTAGTTCTTGGACTAGTTGAATATTATATGCCTTCAGATGCAAATCACGCTCCACAATTCGACGCAAGCTCGTCCTTTTGATGTCCAGAGCCTGACTTCTCTGACGTGTTGACTGCTGCGGATTTCGCTGAGCTGAAACACGAACACGCTCTACATTGTCGGCTGATCTTGCAGAAACTGGATGACCACGAGCTGTTATGGCTACTGTCGAGCCGGTTGTTTCGAACATTCATTGGCGCTTGGAACGTCTCTTAAATCGTGTAAACCGTGCTCATGTCGATACAAATGTCGTGCAGAAATAACCGATATATTGTTTTCATAATACGGCTCCATGGCGACTAAACTTCCAGGCAACGTCACGGCTAACAGCTTATCCCCCCCGCCAACCCGCGCCTCACGTGTCCGAGACCTTTAAGATTTGAACAGTCTTATGACCCACCCGGTATTATGTGCCTAGAATCGATGAAAATAAATGAATCGTTGCCACCTTTATATACTAAGTGACATATAAATCCGAACACCCAGTTTAAATGGTTTTATTTTAATAAAATTTTGTATAAGTACTTAATGAAGCATAATAAGTAAATGATAAAAATTTCAAAATGATTGCACTGCTTTAAAGCCCTTTGACCTTTAATAATGTGTGGATGCATCCTGATGTGCTACGCATTCTCCAACGCGCCTAGGCATGCTTCTGATCAGGTGGTCAATGTCCTCCTGTGGTATCTCATTCCAGGCAACCACCAACTCCTCTCGAAGTGCTTCTAGAGTCTGAGGAGGACGTTGTATATTGAGCAATCTCCTACCCATCATATCCCACACGTGCTCAATTGGGGATAAGTCGGGAGATCTTGGTGGCCATGGTAACAATGTGACATCATTATGTTGAAAGAAGTCTATTGTGACTCTTGCAACATGTGGTCGGGCATTATCTTGTTGGAAAGTTGGATCTGCCAGGGTGTCAAGATAGGGTAAAAGATGGGGTTCTAGAACTTCGTGGATATAACGCTGCGCGTTCATGTTACCTCTGGTGAAGATTAAAGGTGACCTGGAACCATGAGCTATGCACCCCAAACCATAAATCCAACAGTGTGATGAACATGTCTTTCAACAAAAAACTGTGGATTCCTCCTTTCACCACGTCGACTTCTAACCCTGGCACGACCATCGTGCATGCCTAAACAAAATCGCGACTCGTCACTAAAGACAATACTGTTCCATTCCTGATCCCAGAGTGACCGTTGTCTGTACCACTCAAGGCGATTACGTCGGTGTTCTCGAGTTAGAGGGAGGACCCAGTGTGGCCGGTATGAAAACAAGCCAAAACTTCTCATTCGTCGGTAAACACTTCGCATGCCAATAGGTCTTCCGTATTCTGCAAACCATTCATTTGCAATGGACCTGGTAGTGGAGAAACGGTCCCTTAAGGCCAATAATCTTAGGCGGCGATCTTCACGGTCTGTTGTTCTACGGCGGCGTCCCGTGCCCCTTGCTCTTTGCGTACGGCCTTCTCGAAGCCATGCCTGACAACACCTAACCACAGTGTCTCCACTTCTTTGTACTCTAACTGCAATTGCCCGAAAAGAAAGTCCAGCTTCCCGAAGTCCCACTATACGGCCCCTATCAAACTCACTAAGTTGACGAAATCGTACAGGTCTCCGTACTCTAGGCATCCTAACCAATCGTAACGGATGTCGAGAACCAAAATCCACCAACGTTGATTCTTTACTGCGGCTGAAATATTCATTTTTAGAGCGTTAGTGAATTAAAAACAAAACAGTATAAAAACCGGAATGTCCAACTGATAAGGCTGAAAATTTTTTCACTTGTTATTTACAGTAAGATAAATACATTCACCGACTTTTATTAAAATAAAGCCATTTAAACTGGGTGTTCGGATTTATATCAGATTTATATCACTTAGTATATTATACTCAGAAATAATTCATTGAACAGCGACAAAACAAAATAAATACATGCGCATAATTCCGATTTAAATAAGACATGGATAAATGTATAGAAGACACGTTAAATCGGTTAAATCAGTCTGATGTTTGTTTTTATACCGAAGCAGCCACGCAGGCAGAAGCCGAAATGCCGGCGCACCGCGGCTGCTATGACGATCCCAAAGAAATCTTTTCAATACGATTTTTGAATTGACTAAGGTTAGCAGAGTAGTGCGAATAAGCTAAACAAATAGCCTAGCTTTTTCCCAGCAGCTGCCGCTATTGACGGTGATCTGGACTCCGACCAGCCGAAATGAACGGCTCTTCGGCAGTACTCGGCCATCCATCGAAACCGGATGAGCGCTAGCACGCTTTTTGTTCATCAAAGTACAGTACTGTGTTTTGGAAGAATTTAACTGTACAGGAGAGGAAGTGGTCGCTAGTCGTCTTTTTTCCAGCTCAGCGGCAGAGATCGGCTTGTCACTCTGATCGTGCAGGAAAGGAGGTCGGTGATATGTAAAAGGAACAGTGTCGGAGCCACGACCGATCCGTAAGCAACACCCGCGTTGGTGTTGTGGGATGAAGAGAAGAACCCGTCAATTACGACGGATATCTTGCGGCCAAAGGTAAAGTCAGCCACTCATCTGCAAAGATTTTCTGGGAGGCCATAGGTTGGAAGTTTGTTTATGAGGGCAGCGTGCCACATGAATGAATGATTCTTGAAATTAGAGGCATTCCGGCCACCATAAGGAGCCAGTGCATAGGCCGCTTAAGCGGGCCCTTATGCACCTCTACAATCCTTAGATCACAAGCCTCGTCCTTTTAGCGAAGTTGTGAATCGCCCTGAGTCCAAGCTCCTTAACGTCCAAAGTAATGGACCCCAGTATAGTCTGCCTATAGTAGCTCAGAGCTTCACAGCGACACAAGACGTGCGCCGAGGTCTCTTCCTCTACCCCGCAGCGTTCACACAAGGGATCCTCAGCCATCCTCATCACGTGCAGGTGACGCCTTAACGTGTTATGGCCAGACAACAGTCCCACCAGCAACCTTAGGTTGGCTCAATCCAGAGATAGGCAGAAGCGTCCATCCTTAGCACTGGGCCCTTCAATGAGTTCCCGTGGCTGGCGGAGATGTCTGTCCATTTCTGAGAGTGTTGTCTTGCAACCCACGTCTCCATTTTCCTCCTAGCGTGGCACAGCTGATCGAATGCTTTCGTGATGTCAAGAGCAACGACATGAGCCTCACCATAAGACTGGATGAGTTTACTCCACAATTGAGGGGTTTCCGGGAAAAAAAAACATTAGTCACTTTTTGTTGAAATTGTGTTGGCAACGCTGTTGTGTTCTACATGTTTTAATGCTGCTTTCTGATGTTTAAGTTTCCCGTCAAAAGCACACATCTCCGTCTAAAATGCGTTAAAGAATCGTCGGTTCCATAAGAACGACATTAGTCAACATAGGTTTCCCATCAAAACAACACTCGTCAATGACATGTGTTGTTTTTTTTGAGAAACGTTATATTATACAAAGTTAGGTTGATTGTTGGTTAAACGTGTCTTGTGTCAAATTAATATTATTTTATTATCACAAATATGGAACATGAAAGACAAAAACCAGCGAACAATACTGAAATACCAGAAAGAAAGAAGCCAAAAACCAATAAAAGGACATTGGACAAAATAGCCACGGTTAAAGGTGAACCTTTTTTTAATAATAAGGAAATAGCCAAGCAAGCTGGAGTTACTGGACCAGATTGCAGGTTAGTTATGACTTTAGAAATATATTTTATAGCTTTGTTTAAATATTACATATTTTATAGATCTGCTCGATTAAAATAATAATGATAATAATAATAATAATAATAATATTTATTTACTCAATGTACAAAGATAACAAACAATATGAGTAAATAAATATAAAATCAAAACAGGCCCAATAGAAAGCATCGCCTGTACATGGACCAATAATTTAAGTTGAAACTGTAGAATGTAAATGACAAAAAAGGACAAAAATTAGCTACAATAGATTATGTATTTAGTTGATGTTCGTATTTATGAGTTTATGAATTTCAGTCCTAGATATAGAATGTAGCCACTTTTTTAAATTTCTTTTGAAACAATTTCCGAAACGTAAATCTTTCAAGTCTTTAGGTATAATTTCATAAAATTTAGGCGCTAAATAGAGATATGATCGCTGCATTATAGATTTATGCGGTTGAGGAACTACTGTGCTACGAATTTTGTACCTGGTATAATGATTATGTTTAATTTTTTGGTCGGTGTTTACAAATTTATGGTAGTGAGTGATACTGTGTAAGAAATAAAGCTGTCTTATATTATACATTCTAACATCTGCATATAATTATTCAGTGGGATAAAGTTTCGGTTTTTTAAATATCATTTTTAGAATACTTTTTTGAAAAACATCTAAATTATAGATATGTGAGGAACATGCAGCTCCCCATGCTAATAAACCATATGTGAGATGAGGCTCAATCAGTGCATGGTATAATGTTCGAAGATATTTTTCTGTCAATATATTCCCAAGGTATTTAATTTTGTAGGATACAAATCTACTTTCTTTAAAATATTATTGACATGGATGTCCCATCGTAAGTGAGGATCCAAGACCACTCCAAGGTATTTTATGTTGGGCACTCTATTAATTTGCATTTTTTGATCATTAATATTGAAGGAGAAATTTGTGTAATTTGGCAGATGTCTAGCATAAGATCCAAATGGTAAAAAATGTGTTTTAGAGTAGTTAATGCTTAATTTTCTACTGTTAACCCACCGAATAATTTTGATAAAATCATTTTCAATTACATTTTTCAGATCAGACCAGTCAGTGACTTCATATAATATTGCAGCATCATCTGCAAAACTATTTTGCCAACACAATTAATTTGGAAAATATCATTTAAATATATATTGAATAACAGCGGACCTAAGACAGTTGCTTGTGGGACACCACACTTAATATACATTTCTTTACTAAATGATCCTGATATCTGCACAGATTGTGGCCGATTTGACAAATAACTTTCGATCAGTGAGTACGCGTTTCCTCTGAAAAAAATTCTCTCCAATGCTTCTAATAATAATTTGTGATTAACTGTGTCGAAAGCTTTCTTTAAATCAACAAAAATGCAGATTGAAGGGATTCTGTTATCAATATTTTGATATATTTGATTTACAATTTTAGTTATTGCGTCCGATGTAGCCTTCCCTTCTGTAAATCCATATTGATTTTCACTTAAAATTTTGAATTTTGTGAGGTATCGAATCATTCTACTAGATAAAACTTTTTCAAAAACCTTTGAGAAAATTACAGAAGACAAAAGAAATACCACTTTAATAATATGCTTTAATAGTAGGTAACTTATAATACATTTTTTTAGGATTAATATCATTTGGCCCCCCACGGCAAAGACGTCGTTGTAGAAGACATCAGGATGTGCCACAGGATAATGAAAATCATGAAGTGGAAGATGCTGTGGGTGAGCCTTTACTACAAAAACATCAACATCTAGCTTCTTATAAATACAAAATAAGATATGGGGTCAATGAAGTGCTGGTGTGTGCCAAAGCATTTTGTAACTTATATTATCTCAAAAGAAAGATTGCGACGAATAAGGTTATGTATTGTACAAACGGGAAAGTCTCCAAAGGAAATAGACCTCGGAAAACTGACAGAAGAGTGTACACTACTATTCGTGATCATATAAAATCTTTCAAGTGTCGACAGTCTCATTATTCCCGCAGAGATAATCCAAATGTATACTACTTACCAGAAACTTTAAGTTGCAAAAAAATGTATAAAATGTTTTGTGAAGGAATTGCAGATATGCGAGTCACTTATAAAGCTTATCGGGAGGTTTTTACAAGAGATTTTAAGTTGAAGTTTGGTATTCCAAAAAGTGATACCTGTGGCATATGCGACAACTTAATGCAACAAATAAAACTCGAAACAGACATAGAAAAAAAGCAAATTTAAAGACTGAAAAAAAATCTACATTTATGTAAAGCCGAAAAGTTTTATCAGCTAAAGAAGCATTTCCGAAATTTAGCTAGACAAAATCCTGACGATTACTGTTGCATATCTTTCGATTTTATACAGAACTTACCAGTTCCCCATATTCGCACAAATGAAGATTTTTACGCCATTCAGATAATAATAATAATAATAATAATAATAATATTTATTTACTCTAAAATACAGGGAACATGAAACGAGTAAATAAATATAATATATCCATAGGAGGACAATGCCTGTGCATGGATCATATGTATGTTGAATTGCAAAATATAATAAAATAGAGAGAGAAAAGAAATTATTGGTAAGAATGGTAGAGTATTTATTGTGTAATATTTGAGATTATTTTATTAATTTGATTTCTCCCAATCGTGTTAATAAATTTTTTTAATTTTTTTGAAGCCTAATGTATTGCGTAATTGTTTTAAATTATTTGGTAAATGTTCGTACAATTTTGGAGCTATATACAGGTGACATCGTTTCATTAGGAATTTGTTTGGTTTAGGAACATTTTTTGCGCGTAATTTATATCTGGTTTTATGATTATGTTTAATTATGTCGTGTTCACTAATAGTTTTGTGATGAGTGATGGTATGTAAGAAGTAAAGTTGTGTAGTATCATATACTTGTGCATCATTATATAAGTCATTAGTTGGGTATAATTTTGATTTGCCTAACATTGATTTTAAAATTCTTTTTTGAAGTACATCTAAATCGTTAAAGTATGTTGTGCATGCAGCACCCCACACTACTATACCATATGTTATGTGTGGCTCGACTAAAGCTTGATATATTATTCGTAGGTAATATTCAGTTAATATAGCGGTTAGAAATTTTATTTTATATGCTGTGAATCTAATTTTCATTAGTATGTGAGAAATATGTACATCCCATCTCAAGTGGGGATCTAGATAAATTCCTAAATATTTTGTATCATTAACTGTATTGATTTTTATATTTTTATCATTTACCTTAAACCGAACGTGGTTATATTTTGGTAGATGATTAGATAGTGATGAAAATGGTAAAAAATGAGTTTTAGTAAAGTTAATTGTTAATTTTCGGTTATTAAACCACTGAATAATTTTGCAAAAGTCATTTTGGATAATATCTTTTAAGTCGTTCCAATCCTTACCTTTATAGAGTATAGCAGTATCGTTTGCAAAACTGACTATTTTACCAGTACTGTTAATTTTGAATATATCGTTTGAATAAATATTGAATAACAGAGAACCCAAAATTGTACCTTGTGGAACACCACATTTAACAAACATTTCTTTACTATACGAGCTTAATAATTTTACTGATTGCGGTCTATTTGATAAATAATTTTCCATTAAAGTATACATCTTTCCACGAAAACCTATTCTTTCTAAGATTTCCAAAAGTATATTGTGGTTAACTGTGTCAAACGCTTTTTGTAAGTCCACAAATACGCATATCGATGGTACTTTTCCATCTATATTTTGGGTTATTTCATCCACTATACTTAATACCCCATCTGTTGTAGATTTGCCCGCTATAAAACCATATTGATTTGAATTTAGAATTTAGAATTTATTAAGAAAATTAATCATTTTATTAATGAGTAATTTCTCAAAAACTTTAGCTAAACTTGATATAAGTGAAATAGGTCGATAGTTAGTGACGTCCGTATTATCATTAGATTTATAGATAGGTATGATGATTGCTGTCTTGAAAGCTGATGGAAATACTCCAGATTGGAAGGATTTGTTAATGATATAAGCAAGTGGTTCTGTTACTTGTTTGGCCAGCATTTTTAGATGTTCAGCTCTAATTTCGTCAATTCCAGGGCTTTTTTTATTTTTTAGAGTCATAATGGCATTGAAAACATCCTGATAGTCTACTTCAGTTAATACAAATGAATTATTCAGTCTTGTTTTATGCAGATGAATATCAGCATTTTGTTTGATATTATTTGCTAAGTTTCCTCCTATACTTTGAAGTTGAGTCATTAATTTTCAGATAATGATAGTAGAAGGAAGATAAACCAAAACATGTGTGTAAAAATAAAAAAAATAAAAAAATTTTGTTTACCTTGTTTTATAAAGTATCCTCCCGACAAGTATTTCAGTGCGGACCTGTATTTGATCGTGAGGTCTTGGAGCACCGGCATGCCCTCCCCTGTGAGGTCTTAAGTCACCTGATTCTCGAGCCCGTTGTACTACATTAACAAAGGCACGAGGGGTTGGTTGCACTCGATTGGGAAACCGATCCGCATAAATATGTGCCATTTTTTATTTCGTTTGAGCCACGCAGCAAACACCACTATTCACTCACGCGTTACCGACTGACACATTGACTGAATAAAAACATCGTGATCAACGTTTCAAATTCTTTCGCTTTTTTGTTTCCGATGCGATGAACCGATAAGGCGGAGTATATCCGTTGTTGCCAAACACGAGCACATAATATTATTATTGAGACAGGGCGGTACTCAAACTTCTAAAGGGCTATAACTTTGTTACTTTAATTTTACCACAAAAATGTTAAAGGAAAAAACATTTCTTTTGATCAGATCTACTCACTGTTAAAATAAATGACTCAACTTCGAAGTCACCCTGTATATATATATAAAAGCTGAACATAATTTCAGATTGCAACCCCTAGATCTACCTGAAACGTTTATATTTAACTTTTTTCTGTAACTCTAATAGTAAAACGAGGATATTCAGCTGTGACACCCTGTATAATGTCAGCTGACGATTATACTTAACTTTAAACTTTATGTCACTCACTACACAAATGACAAAAATTAAGGAATCGAATACGCTAATGCTGTTGTCAATATGACTACTGTGAATGTGAAATTTTTGTAAAAACGGTCACGAATTAGTTGATAAATCTGATTCCCAGCACGTATAGAATTTCAAATATTTTTTTACCAATAATACATTTGTCCGAGTACTGATAGTGTCCGGGTGACTGACACATTCGCCCTACAAGATTTTGTTAGCTTCAGATTTTTGATATTCGGTAAGTCATTGTGGATATTTAAGAAAATATTATTTTTCGCTAATCCTGTTTTTAGGGCTACCAAAAATTATTCATTAATGAATATAATAGATCTAAAAGAGCTATATTTACCAGCATTTCGATCGATACCTTTACCAATAATGACTGGACTATGACAGAAATTGACGAAAACCAACAAGCAACAAAATTCATTCAACTTCAAGTAAGATGCAGGGAGTCAGCCTACTTGACCGAATTTAAGTATTTCGTGTTAGAATAGCCCTTATAATTGATATGTATTTAATATGTTATTTAGAAATTGACACAGAATATTTTATAAAGGAAGAATATCACAATATGATTTATCTATTTTTGCCATCATATGTATCTAACTGCAGTAGGTACCTCTGATGACAGTTATTAATAATTAAAATAAACGAAACTGTCCTTCTAATACAAACAGGTCTGGAAGAATTCTCAGAACTGCGTTCCGGCCAGAGCCAACTCCAAATCCTAGAAAAACGTCTGTCGTCTGGTGGTCTGGTATGCAATGTTGCAATTGTTTTTAAACAGTCTTCGCTGTCGTTTACACGGGCTTTTCGGGAGCTTTATTTTTAGTGTTTTCAAATGGAAAATTCGGTCGCACCCGGAAAAGTGTCTTGGCCTGTAGATTAAGCGTTTGTCAGTTTTTGTAGTGGTTTGCACCTTTGATTTCGCGAAGAACGAACGAAAACTTCAGAGATACCGCGGACTTCTTACACGGGCTCTTCGGCAGCGCTAATTTATGTGTTTTCAGCGGGAGAACCTTGTCGTAACTAGGAAAATGTGCTAGTGGCATGTGGAATAAGTGCTTGTGAGTGCTTGTAGTGATTTGCACCTGTGGATTACGGGAAGAATGAAGCGAAACTTCGCAGATACCGCGATACAGAAATGGCGGAAAAATTGTAAGTGCTTATTTATTTTATTCTTACTTATTTTTACAGGGTGTGCACTTCTTTTTGAAATTTGCTTATAGTGTGTTATGTGCACAGAATCCGTTTATCTTTAAATAGTAACATGATGTATCAGAAAATCGTTATAAGGTGTATCTACATTGGGGTGGGCGCTTATCAGCAAAAATCTCAAAAATGCATAGCTGACTCTGTTTGTAGTGGGATTCTAAAATAAATTGCACATTTACATTCCCACATTTTCTCCTATTCAAGATGGTATAATCAGATTCTAAAAATGACGTTTTGTCTCTTGTCCTCCAACATCAACTTTATTTTTCTTATGGGCGCCATATTGGATTTTTGCACAGATAAATAGAGGGTGCTGTTGCGTCTTCTGATTTCACTGCTTTTTCACTTGAAACTTATAGAGGGTAGTCTGATACATTATTTTAAAACAAAAAAAGTGTGGATGAAGGACGCTTTTTATGAATTTTTTTCCTAAAACACTGTATTTTTAGCAGCTATTTTCACCATTATTTCAACCACCATCAGCCATATGACATCTGTGCATAACGTCATATGAGAGGCGCTAGCCTGCGGTGTTGCCGGATTGGCTTCCGCATTTAGAGAAAAATATGAAAAGTGTAAAATTTATATACATGACTTTGAAGTTGAGTCATTAATTTTCAGATAATGATTGTAGAAGGAAGATAAACCAAAATATGTGTGTAAAAATAAAAATAAAAATTAAAAAAAATGTTACCTTGTTTTATAAAGTATCCTCCCGACAAGTATTTCAGTGCGGACTTGTATTTGATCGTGCGGTCTTGGAGCACCGGCATGCCCTCCCCTGTGAGGTCTTAAGTCACCTGATTCACGAGCCCTTTGTACTACATTAACAAAGGCACGAGGAGTTGGTTGCACTCGATTGGGAAACCGATCCGCATAAAGACTCCCCCCCCCCGTAAATAAGAATCAGGTCCACAAGTTCAGCATTTTCGTAAACATGTGCATTTTTTATTTCGTTTGAGCCACGCAACAAACACCACTATTCACTCACGCGTTACCGACTGACACATTGACGGAAAACAACTGAATAAAATTGTACATTGTAGTAAAAACATCGTTTCAAATTCTTTCGCTTTTTTGTTTCCGATGCGATGAACGGATCAGGCGGATTATATCCGTTGTTGCCAAACACGAGCACATAATATTATTATTGAGACAGGGCGGTACTCAAACTTCTAAAGGGCTATAACTTTGTTACTTTAATTTTACCAGAAAAATGTTAAAGGAAAAAAGCATTTCTTTTGATCAGATCTACTCACTGTTAAAATAAATGACTCAACTTCGAAATCACCCTGTATATAGATGTGGTACTATGTTTTTGGAATACATAATGAGGGAAACGATAATGCAACAATGTACTGCTATGACGAAACTGTTGCGAAAAAAGGACAAAACGATGTCGCTTCTCTACTTTTTCAGTTTTTAAAAAGCCATGAAGTTACCACAAAAAAATTAATTGCTCAGCGATGGGTGTGCTGATCAAAATAAAAATTATGTTCTCATGCGTTTTTTTGTATGTGTTTGCAAATGTTCGAAAGTATTATTCACATATTTCCAGTTAGAGGACATTCTTTTTTATCAAATGACAGAGAAACACAAGAAAACTGCAACCGTTGAAGTACGTTCAAAATGGTACAAGATTATAAAGGAAGCACCATCCCCATATGAACTTGTTAACGTAAACTCCATCATGATATTTGATTTATCAAGCAATATTTCTCAACACTTTCTAAAAAAACCCAAAACCACCGGTAAAAAACAGTAAGAATGCTTAAGTATGACAGAAATGAACCAGGATAGACAAGACAAAGTTATTCTGGAGAGTGGGAACGTAGTTACATACGAAATAACAAATCCTTGCCAAGAGAACTTCGTTTGACGCAAAACCACAATGAATCAGTTCCATTAAAACAATCCAAAATTGAGCATCTATCAAATTTATCAAAGTATATTAAAAAACCTGAACATATGATGTTTTATAAAAGATTGTTAAATACTAATAAACAAGATACTGAAGACAATGATGCAGAAATAGACAATGACGAAAACAGCAGTGGAAATAGTGACGTAGAATAGAAATATTGTTATACAGTTAGAATACTTTTGAAGAATACGTTTTTTTCCTGAAATACTTTAAGAATACTTTTGAAGAATATGTTGTATTTTCCTAAATACTTAAGTTTCGTTTCAAAATACTCAGCCTCCAAAAAGAACTTTGAACTCATTTATTTTGGATAAAGTCGAGCAATGTGAAGTATACACCACTGTTATGTCCTTAAAAAATCGGAAAAGTCCTGGGTTCGATGGTATTAAAAGCGAGCATTTGAAAATTATAGCCGAGGACATAACAGAACCACTCACTTACCTAATCAACAAATGCTTTGAATCTGGCATATATCCCTCAATTTTAAAACAAGGTAATATAATACCGATACATAAATCAGGAACAAAAACAGATGTTAACAACTATAGACCAATATCAATAATATCCAGTGTAGCAAAGGTTTTTGAAAAAGTTTTATGAATGATTCGATACCTCACAAAATTCAAAATTTTAAGTTAAAATCAATATGGATTTACAGAAGGGAAGGCTACATCGGACGCAATAACTAAAATTGTAAATCAAATACATCAAAATATTGCTAACAGAATCCCTTCAATCTGCATTTTTGTTGATTTAAAGAAAGCTTTCGACACAGTTAATCACAAATTATTATTAGAAGCATTGGAGAGAATTGGTTTCAGAGGAAACGCATACTCACTGATCGAAACTTATTTGTCAAATCGCCCACAACTGTGCTGATATCAGGATCATTTAGTAAAGAAATGTATATTAAGTGTGGTGTCCCACAAGGAACTGTCTTAGGTCCGCTGTTATCCAATATATATTTAAATGATATTTTCCAAATTAATTGTGTTGGCAAAATAACTAGTTTTGCAGATGATACTGCAATATTATATGAAGGCACTGACTGGTCTGATCTGAAAAATGTAATTGAAAATGATTTTATCAAAATTATTCGGTGGTTTAACAGTAGAAAATTAAGCATTAACTACTCTAAAACACATTTTTTACCATTTGGATCTTATGCTAGACATCTGCCAAATTACACAAATTTCTCCTTCAATATTAATGATCAAAAAATGCAAATTAATAGAGTGCCCAACATAAAATACATTGGAGTGGTTTTGGATCCTCACTTACGATGGGACATCCATGTCAATTATATTTTAAAGAAAGTTAGATTTGTATCCTACAAAATTAAATGCCTTGGGAATATATTGGCAGAAAAATATCTTCGAACATTATACCATGCACTGATTGAGCCTCATCTCACATATGGTATATTAGCATGGGGAGCTGCATGTTCCTCACATATCTATAATTTAGATGTTTTTCAAAAAAGTATTTTAAAAATGGTATTTAAAAAACCGAAACTTTATCCCACTGAAAAATTATACGCAGGTGTTCGAATGTATGATATAAGACAGCTTTATTTCTTACACAGTATCACTCACTACCATAAATTTGTAAACACCGACCAAAAAATTAAACATAGTCATTATACCAGGTACAAAATTCGTGGCACTGTAGTTCCTCAACCGCATAAATCTATAATGCAGCGATCATATCTCTATTTAGCGCCTAAATTTTATGAAATTATACCTAAAGACTTAAAAGATTTACGTTTCGGAAATTGTTTCATAAGAAATTTAAAAAAGTGGCTACATTCTATATCTAGGACTGAAATTCATGAACTCATAAATACGAACATCAACTAAATACATAATCTACTGTAGCTAATTTTTGTCCTTTTTTGTCATTTGCATTCTACAGTTTCAACTTAAATTTATTGGTCCATGTACAGGCGATGCCTTCTATTGGGCCTGTTTTGATTTTATATTTATTTACTCATATTGTTTGTTATCTTTGTACATTGAGTGAATAAATATTATATTATTAAAAAAAATATATTATATTATTAATAAATATATATGGAAAATATTCTTGGTTTACAAGCCTCTTTCTAAAAAATTCCTAAAAAACAACATTTGTCACCACGTTTTTGTATTTTTTTTTTATTCACAAATCCGTTTTTTTTTCTTGAAATACACCTTAATATATATAAGGTGCCTTCTTACATATGGCCTTAACACTAAAAAAATGCGTTTCACAGCCGTATAACCAACAAAATCAGTTTCTGTTAATTTGCCACATTTTTTGTTTTCTGACAAATGTTGTTTTTCCCAGAAACCCCTTAATTGCGTGACGTAAGCTAGGAGCTCCCCTGTGGATCGCTGGTGCCCGAAACCATACTGCTTGTCACCAATCAAGCTGTGACGTTCGAGGTAGTTAGAAGCTCGCGATTTATGCACCTCTCCATCACCTTACTTATAACAGAAAGTAGAGCTATAGGGCTGTAATTGTAAGGGTCGATCTTAGATCCTTTTTTTGGCATGTGTTGGACATGAGCAGTTTTCTGGGAAGGTGCCGGATTCATAAGATATCTGGAAGAGACGCGAAAGAACTGGATCAAGTTCCGCTGCACACCTCTTCAGTACAATGGCAGGAATCAAGTCCGGACCAGACCTGTTGAAAAATTCAAGTATCCCTAGCGATTTTTACTCACAAAATTAACAAGATTCTCTGAAACGACAAAAAACCTGAATTTGAACGATTTTTACTTTTTCGTTTTAACATTTCTAAACGCTACCACTGAACCGATCCTCAAAAGCTACTAAGCTGCTTCGTCATTGACTTAGTAGTAGGTCTGCGTAGAAATTTCGTGCAAATCGAAGCGGTACTTTCTAAGTTATAGAGGGGCCAACGATTATCGGACAGACAAACAGACAGACGAAACGACGGAAATGAGTACACGTCCATACAACATCGAAAAACCACATTATCTCATTTTCGAAATTTTTCTCGATCACAATTTTTCCTCGGTAGGAAGTTAAATTGAAGTAGACCTAGACGGTAACCAAAACTATGCGCAGGTCGTCGATTAGGAAGCACACGTCTCGGCGCGCGCTAAAAGGGACCCGCTGCTAAAACAGTTGACTAGCGGCGTCCGCGAAGCGAACATAGCCTCCGTTGATTGGACGTACTCCCCCGAACTTCGAGCGGTGTGTTGAGCTGTTCCAGACCGGGTGATCAATCGAAAAGCTCGACGTCGAGTCGCTATTCTTGTGAATCTTTTTTCGCGCTGTTTGACAAGGTTCCGTTGACAGTGTATTCTGAAGTGAGTGATTTTGGGGATGGTTTCTAAACTTCACGGATATTGGTGACGATTTGTGTTGTCGGCGTTCGTCGTGCTGGGAAACTCTTGAAGTATTTACCGGTGAGTACCGAATTAAACTTTCATATTCTTCATCTTATTATTTTGCATCGCATAATTTTAGTTGATTCTCTAACGTTTTTACAAGATGGATCATTTGTTTTTTTTTGAGGGGGGATTTTCATTGCTAACCGATGAGTACGATTCTTTTGTTCTTTCTAACAAGCCGATGGCGGTTGATGAATACATATATTCAATTCAATCGACATTATTTTAACAAATATACAGTAGTACAGATACAGATAGCGACGTCTGATAAATGGCAATTTATACCTAACCATGTCGTAATCTTATCGCTTCCTAAACCTAAAACTTACCCTAAAGGAAAATAACACTGGACAACAAATTTTAGTTTTTTAATTGTATCTTGTGGTAAAAGTGCACTTCTTTGTTAATTTTGGGGCGCTGAATCCAAAAATGACAATGAAATAAAAAAACTAGTTGCGGTTTAGAAAAAACTTTTTATTTTTAAGGATATATTAAAAAAAGTAACAAGATTCATATACTTATAAGAATCACTATATGCGCTGTCTTTTTGCTGTTCTTTTATGGATCGTTTCTGGAGCATCTCTACCAAGAGTCCAACAGTAGTCTGCTAGCATGGAAGGATTCCACTTTCCCTGGTATCTTTTTTTCCATTGATGAAAACATTCGCCGTGCTCATCACTTACGGCTCCGCAATTGTCAGGAAAAAAGTCCAGGTGTGAGTGTAGGAAATGTATCTTAAGAGACATATCACAGCCCATCTTTTGATACGATGACAGCATATTTTTGACAAGGGTTTTATAGTTGTCAGCTTGTCTATTTCCCAAGAAATTAGTGATCACCAGACGGAAATCATTCCAAGCAGTTTTTTCAATACCTGTTAAAGTGTTTTCAAACTGCGTATCTTTCAAAATATTTCGAATCTGTGGCCCAACAAAAATACCTACTTTAACCTTTGCCTCACTTAGTCTTGGACATTTCTGACGCAGGTATTGAAAAGCTGACCCATCTCTATCTAATGCCTTGACAAAGTTTTTCATTAGGCCCAACTTGATATGCAGTGGTGGTAATAAAATTTTTCTCGAATCTACTAATGGCATATGCTGTACATTTTTTTGACCTGGCTCTAGGAATTGACGAACAGGCCAGTTTTGTCTGGTGTAATGAAGTGCCTTTGCCCGACTGCCCCATTCACACAAAAAACAGCAAAACTTTGTGTAGCCTAGCTGCAGCCCAAGTAAAAGTGCAACAACTTTGAAATCGCCACAAATATGCCATTGTTGCTCATCGTATTTTATGCATGTCAATAGGTACTTCATATTGTCATATGATTCTTTCATGTGAACTGCATACCCTACAGGAAGAGATGGTAAAATATTTCCAATATGCAATAACACTGCCTTTAAACTCAATGTTGAACTGTCTATAAACAATCTCCATTCTTCTGGGTTATAGTTTATATTTAAAGCCGCCAGTAAGCTGTTAATGTTACTGCAGAAAACCAAGTTATTCTCCATATTGAAAAATGGTTCTAAGTCTTTGTGGCGTTTACGAAAAACACATACCGAAACATCGTCTTCTAACAAGTTGCACTGCTGCAGTCTTGATCCAAGTAACTCTGCCTTACATTTTGGAAGTTCTAAATCTCTTACAAGATCATTTAATTCTGACTGTGTTATTTTGTGCGGTTGGTGGCATGACGTGCTCGGTATAAAATCAGGATCACTTGACGTTGATGTCATATCTTCTTTCTGACGAATCACTCGATCGGCATGATCTGATTCGTTTTCTGATTCGCAAGTGTAGGATTCTGGGGGTTTTGGAATAGGATTTTCGTCACTGTGAGGCACATGACTCATCGCAGGTGGTATGTGTGGGTAGTTTTTTTTTCTTGGACAGACCTGTGGCTTGTCCAACACAAGGTACCATGCAAAAGTAACAATCATTAATATGATTTGTAGGCTCTCTCCAAACCATTGGGACAGCAAAGCGCATAGACCGTTTTTTGCCATTTAACCAGCTCCTCAGACTTGAAGCACATGTATTACAGCAGATGTGGGGTGCTCACTGTTTGTCTTGATCACCTAGTTTACAACCGAAATAAAGCTGATATGCCTTTGTTATTAGTGGAGTAATAGACCGTCTCTGAGACGCAAAAGTCACATCACCACACACGTAACAAAACTGATCTGGATTGTTTACACACTTTCGAGACATCTTGCGTGAACGCTGTCAGCCAACTGAGGAAAAAATGGCTAATATAAAACAATATAATGTACACGTATGTATAACGTAACACAATCATGCCGATTACATCATCTTTCCTTGCCGAAAATAAAAATGTAGCACGTGCATTCTTGTGAATTACAGTATATTAACACTGTCACAGCAGGAACACATATAATCGTTCCGGCTTTAGCACATTAAAAATAGTAATATTTTGTTGATTTTATTTAGGATACTTTTTGGCTGTTGATCAGTGATAATCAGTGATAGAAAAAAGTGATCAAAAATGTATATCGCCTAGTCAGCATTTGTACCAACTCCAGGAAGAGTCATAAGAAGAACATAAAAAATAAATAAAAAACAATTAAGCATTTAATAAACAGACCTTACAGTTTTTTATATTTCTAAATCTACTTCTGCATTGTTTGTTGTTATGACCCCTAGATATTCAAATTGATTTACCTTCTCGAAACACTATTCTCTGCAACTACTTTTTATTGTTAACTTTCTTTCGTCGCTTCCTTTCATTTCTAGGTATTTTATTTTGTCTTCATTCATATGAAGCCCAAAACGTTTAGCAGTTTCTTATAACGTTCTAATCGTCTTTTTAAGTTCTGATTTGGATCTCGTTGTTATCGCTATATCATCGGCACAAGCAATCAACTGATGTTTTCTATAGTTCACAATTCCGTGGATTTGTATACCACAATCACGTATGTGTGTGATTATATCGAAAAATGTTCTAGGTTCTCGAGTTTATCTAGCACTTCATGAAATGTCCATTATTTCTTAAAATATTAGCATCACAAAAGCGAAGCTCTTGCGGGCATTGCATCAGTTTTGAAGTTTGTAAAGAGATACCATACGTGGATAGAGTTACGCTAGCTAAGGCTATTTGATTTTCAAAAACTAGCACTGCCGGGAAAAATAAAAAGTTATTTTTCGTCTTCAAAGTGATCTTTGGAACATAGTCAAAATGTTTTTTAACGGGCCAAAATTCAACTTGGGTTATATGAATGATACTCAAATTATTTATTACTATTGCTATTATTATTACAAATGAAGCTACCGACTAACGCAGCATTGGCCACATTTTCTGGTAAGCTGCTCCAAGGTCTATAGTTTCAAGTGTTGAGTACGCGATTGCGGAGAAACCACTGACGCACTATCTTTCTAAACGTCTCCTCTCGCAGCTTAAAACTGTCACCGTGGAGATTGCTGAGCGACAGTAGTATAGATTGGTGATAAACACTGTATGAAGTATTCTAAAACACAGCGCCAGCAAACTCAATCAAATTCTTTAATGAAACTCTTCAGCATATATAGAAGTTTATTTGCTTCCGTTGTATCGCTGTCGATATGCTTTGACAAGAATAAACGATCGTTGGATACAACACCAGGATTGGTATGACTAGAATTTGCTTCGTTGGTTTCCACTTTAATAGGTTTAATGGTAGAATCAAACTGTCTGACCATTGAACAATCTAAAGATCCTGCTGAAGCAAAGCAGGATATGTGTCGTAAGTTTTCGTGTCATCGTCACAAGCAGAACATGAGGAGTATAGCAAGGAAGCAAGGTCCCTTGTGTACAAAAGAAAAGGTATTGTACCCAAGACTGAGCCTTGAGGAACTCCGCCTGCCACACGATAGAGGGAAGTTTGGCTACCACTGACACGCACAGAAAAGGCTCTCCCTTTAAGGCAAATCTCGATTGACTACCCAACGCGCCTTTAACTCCTAGACACTCCAACTAAAAAAAGTCTTCTATAGGGATGCTATAGAAAGCCCTAGAGAAGTCTAGATATTGTATGTCAACTGGAGAGTTCGTTTCCAGAGATTGCGTCTAATCCTCAAGACAGCATAGAAGTTTGCTGATTATTTATCGATCATCCAGGTATAAATCCTTGCTGGTTATTAGGGATGAGATCATTTAGATTCTTTCAGCTACCTTGGCAGCAATAGGGACCAGACATATTGGACGAGGATGTTTGTAATATGAATTTCCAAAAAAACAAACATTTTTTTGCCTCAATCAGCTTCTATCACTTTTCTCTAAAATTGTCCCGGCTACAACAGAATCTCGAAAGTTATTTCAGACTTTTGGTCGCAATCAATAGTGGCCTAGAAGACGTAACAAAACACTCTAAATAATCTACGCCGCACAGCGGCAATCTTCTAAAACGTAACTTTTGCTGGAGTCAAGTTTTTTCCATATCGAGGATGGACAGGATGAAACGTTATAAAGGTCAGAAATTGAATTAGTTTCCTTGCCATTCCATCCTCTTTTCGTGAAGTTTCTGAAAGTTTCGTTGACACGCGGTGTGGTTCAAGATATATCGCCCTTACATGTCTCATGTACTCGCAACGACTAAAGCATTAGCTCATTGGTATTCACAACTTTCCAGACGATCTGAGTCTGAAGGGCCAGGTGGCTTGTAGAGGAGTGACCTTGGATTTGAACCTCTGAGCCCGGTTTCACTGGATAGATTTTTGTAATTATTATTGGAAAGCATTTAAAATACTGAATTTTAGAAACTTTACTCATCGAGATGAGGTTGTTGTGTCCCCAAACAGTGAAGTAGCTGCTAGTCTTCTTTTTTCCAGATCACCTGCATTCCTGCATGTAGAGTGATATCATCTGCAAAGCTGTTGATCGGGTTAACCCTGCAGGAAAGGAGGTTGTTGATATACAGGGTGTCCCAGAAGTCGACGTCAAGCCGAAACCGGGTGATAGGCAAAGTCATAACAGCTATCCGAAAAATATTTAAAAAAATTTTATGTATGTGTTTTGAAAATTATAGGTCTTTGAAAAAAATATAGAAATTTCACACCCTACGGCAGTCTGTCGACTCCTGTTTCTACAAATATTAACTTTTTTTCGATTTTATTTTTACCATTATCATCCATACCGCATACAGCGTGTTCAACCTCTTCTGCCCCGGGGTTATGAGCCCTGAGTTGCTTTTTGTCGCACAATGTTAGAAAGACACAGGAAAGATCCACAGTTCTTTGAAAAAATGTTATGGTCGGATGAGACCACATTTAAGAAAGATGGGTACATGAACCTGCATAACTTACACGAGTGGCACGTAGCAAACCCACATTTGATGAGAGAAGATAAATCTCAATATCGCTTCAAGATAAACCATTGGACAGGAATTTTAAATGGTAAAATAATCGGTCCGTTTGAGTTCCCAGAGACTTTGACTGCCGAGGTTTATTTAGGTTTTTTGCAAAATCATTTAGAAAATTTATTGGAGGACGTGCTACTGAGTATTTACAGGGACATGTGGTTTCAGCATGATGGCTGCCCAGTGCACTATGCACTCTCAGTGAGAGAGTATCTCGATCAAAACTTTCCAGGCAGATGGATAGGGCGGTCTGGTACAATACCGTGGCCAGCCCGGTCACCAGATTTGAATCCGATAGATTTTTTTTACTGGGGAACTGTTAAAGAAAAAGTGTATTTCAAGCCGATTCAAAATGTAGCTGAGCTACGGCAAAGACTATTGGAAGCAGCTGAGTTGGTTAATAACCGTGGATTCGCTCGTTTAATAACCCGATCTTTTTGATGTCGAGATGTCGAGCGTGTATTGCGGCTGAAGGAAAACAGTTTGAGCATTTGCTGTAAAGGTAAATCATCATCAGCAGCATTTTGACGCCCAGTGTTGTGCAAACAGTTATCCTTAAGGGTCCTTGTGCGTTTTCATAATCGCTGTTTAATTAGGAAATTTTGAAAAATTTTCATCAGTTTTTCTTCAAATAAAAATTGTGCATAAGTTAACGAGTAATCTTCTAAGTGTTATACCATTTTGGAATCCTTATTAAATGCGCCAACTTTTAAGGTTACTTGCCAAACTCTCGTAGTACATTTTTTTCCACTACAGCCAGTTAAAGTTGAGCAAAGTTTTACTTTGGAATACTTGGTTGGGAAATAAGTGGCAATTTTTCCTGAACGAGAAAAGTTGGCAGTAAGGTTGAGACACCGGTTTGAAGATGCATTAGTCATCATTACATTGTAAAAATAAAATCCAAAAAAAGTTAATATTTGTAGTAAAAGGAGTTGACAGACTGCCGTAGGGTGTGAAATTTCTATATTTTTTTCAAAGACCGATAATTTTCAAAACACATACATAAAATTTTTTTAAATATATTTCTGATAGCTGTTATTACTTTGCCTATCACCCGGTTTCTGGGACACCCTGCATAATAGTCATGCATCCTGAACTTATGTGTGTTAAAAATTGACAAACATCTCTCCACATTCCGTTTTCCCGATGATTTTGAGTGTGGCCGCAAAGAATTTTGAATGGGGTCAGCAGTTTAAAAAATATTTTTAAGTGTTCTCATTAGTTTACAGCGTGGCTAAAACAAGCTTTAAGGAACGCAAAAGCCTAAATAAACGTAATATTTGAAGTTGCATATCTCATTTGACTAATGACATTGTTCTAGTTGACTGGATCTTGACTGCTACATAAAAATGCTGAATAAATCAATCTCATTGGATTTTTTCTGACCTACCGACTTCTTACTGCCTCTCCTTTATTCGTAAATCGTAGCTCATCGTCATCCTTAACAAATTTTATCAAAGTTACTATATAGCGCGGAACTCCGGCAGAAAAAGGCAAACTTTGCCGGTCTCCTCACCCTTCAATACCTGAATAAAACTTCTTTCATCAGTGGTGCTTCTTCCGAGGGTTTTCCATTAACTTGACAGATGAATAGACGCAAACAAAGATAAGATGGGAAAAACCAAAGTACGTTTAATTGATTCGGTAACTGGAAGGTTCTGAGGGTCATTGGACTGCAGAAAAATTATGGTAAATAATAATAAGTGTTACTACTAAAAGGTACTCACATTAAATGATATAGGAAGTTTGTGCTAGAGACGTCTGTATACTAAGTGACATATAAATCCGAACACCCAGTTTAAATGGTTTTATTTTAATAAAATTTTGTATAAGTACTTAATGAAGCATAATAAGTAAATGATAAAAATTTCAAATTGATTGCACTGCTTTAAAGCCCTTTGAGCTTTAATAATGTGTGGTTGCACCCTGATGTGCTACGCATTCTCCAACGCGCCTAGGCATGCTTCTGATCAGGTGGTCAATGTCCTCCTGTGGTATCTCATTCCAGGCAACCTCCAACTCCTCTCGAAGTGTTTCTAGAGTCTGAGGAGGACGTTGCAAATTGAGCAATTTCTTACCCATCATATCCCACACGTGCTCAATTGGGGATAAGTCGGGAGATCTTGGTGGCCATGGTAACAATGTGACATCATTATGTTGAAAGAAGTCTATTGTGACTCTTGCAACATGTGGTCGGGCATTATCTTGTTGGAAAGTTGGATCTGTCAGGGTGTCAAGATAGGGTAAAAGATGGGGTTCTAGAACTTCGTGGATATAACGCTGCGCGTTCATGTTACCGCTGATAAAGATTAAAGGTGACCTGGAACCATAAGCTATAGCACCCCAAACCATAACGCCAACAGTGTGATGAACATGTCTTTCAACAAAAAACTGTGGATTCCTCCTTTCACCACGTCGCCTTCTAACCCTGGAACGACCATCGTGCATGCCTAAACAAAATCTAGACTCGTCACTAAAGACAATATTGTTCCATTCCTGTTCCCAAAGTGACCGTTGTCTGCACCACTCAAGGCGATTACGTCGGTGTTCTCGAGTTAAAGGGAGGACCCAGTGTGACCGGTATGAAAACAAGCCAAAACTTCTCATTCGTCGGTAAACACTTCGCGTGCCAACAGGTATTCCGTGTTCTGCAAACCATTCATTTGCAATGGACCTGGTAGTGGAGAAACGGTCCCTTAAGGCTAATAATCCTGGTGCCCCTTGCTCTTTGCGTACGGCCTTCTCGAAGCCATGCCTGACAACACCTAACCACAGTGTCTACACTTCTTTGCACTCTAACTACAATTGCCCGAAAAGAAAGTCCAGCTTCCCGAAGACTCACTATATGGCCCCTATCAAACTCACTAAGTTGACGAAATCGTACAGGTCTCCGTACTCTAGGCATCGTAACCGATCGTAAAGGATGACAAGAACCAAAATCCGCCAACGTTGATTCTTTACTGCGGCTGAAATATTCATTTTTAGAGCGTTAGTGAATTAAAAAAGCAGTATAAAAACCGGAATGTCCAACTGATAAGGCTGAAAATTTTTTCACTTGTTATTTACAGTAAGATAAATACATTCACCAACTTTTATTAAAATTAAACCATTTAAACTGGGTGTTCGGATTTATATGTCACTTAGTATATTTCATGGCAAGATAAATCGATGTGTAAAGAATCCTTGAATTTTAATAAACATACGTAGCTGTTAACCTTTTCTGTCACTCAGTATATCCAATTGTCAAGAACTGATGCGACTCGAGTCCCGATGGTGGTCACTATCGTGTACATAGCGAACACGTAACTACAAATGTCAAACCAAAACTTCATAGGCAAAAAAACCAACAGCAAATACAAGTCTTTTCTACATTGGGAGGGCTAATAGAAACAGTAGACTGTCTCATGAAAGCCGATGCCTTGATTGAATGTAAACTGAATTTACAGAACTTATAGTATGTCACATTACCGCAATTTACCATCAAACAAAGGAGGCACTGAAATACAATCCGACCTTTAATGGAAATACCAACTTTCAATCAAACTGGATACTAAGTTTCTTCAAAAATAAATAAAAGGCGCTCGCAGGCCAAACCTTTTAGTCTTCGCTATTAGATATAAGTTTGGACACATGACAAGGTGAATTTAAGACAAAATATATTCTTTCAGGAGGTATGATCTTGATTACAACCGCTTTTTAAAGTGTCCGTTTTTAAAAAGCCATATGGAGTATTCGCGAAACATCCACGACTTTATTATATGCTGTAGTCAAAGCTTTCTGGCAGTGACGTGTTATGAAGAGACTGAAAGGGCGATGTTAAAGACGGCTATGAGACTTTGCAAGCACTAACATTATCTTATCATTTGATCAGTCGGAGTTTTGTTGATATTATTTTCTGCTTTTTATTAGTTTTAACCATTAAAACCTTTTTTTTTTTAGTTTTCTTAGGGCCAGGTTCACCAACAACAGTCCGTTATTCTCCACGTATACTAAGTGACATATACATCCGAACACCCAGTTTAAATGGTTTTATTTTAATAAAATTTTGTATAAGTACTTAATGAAGCATAATAAGTAAATGATAAAAATTTCAAAATGATTGCACTGCTTTAAAGCCCTTTGACCTTTAATGTGTGGATGCACCCTGATGTGCTACGCATTCTCCAACGCTCCGAGGCATGCTCCTGATCAGGTGGTCAATGTCCTCCTGTGGTATCTCATTCCAGGCAACCACCAACTCCTCTCGAAGTGCTTCTAGAGTCTGAGGAGGACGTTGCAAATTGAGCAATCTCCTACCCATCATATCCCACACGTGCTCAATTGGGGATAAGTCGGGAGATCTTGGTGGCCATGGTAACAATGTGACATCATTATGTTGAAAGAAGTCTATTGTGACTCTTGCAACACGTGGTCGGGCATTACATTGTTGGAAAGTGGGATCTACCAGGGTGTCAAGATAGGGTAAATGATGGGGTTCAAGTGTTTTGTGGATATAACGCTGCGTGTCCATGTTACCTCTGATGAAGATTAAAGGTGACCTGGAACCATAAGCTATAGCACCCTAAACCGTAACTCCAACAGTGTGATGAACATGTCTTTCAACAAAAAACTGTGGATTCCTCCTTTCACCACGTCGCCTTCTAACCCTGGCACGACCATCGTGCATGCCTAAACAAAATCGAGACTCGTCACTAAAGACAATACTGTTCGATTCCTGATCCCAGAGTGACCGTTGTCTGCACCACTCAAGGCGATTACTTCGGTGTTCTCGAGCTAAAGGGAGGACCCAGTGTGGCCGGTATGAAAACAAGCCAAAACTTCTCATTTGTCGGTAAACACTTCGCATGCCAATAGGTCTTCCGTGTTCTGCAAACCATTCATTTGCAGTGGACCTGGTAGTGGAGAAACGGTCCCTTAAGGCCAATAATCTTAGGCGGCGATCTTCACGGTCTGTTGTTCTACGGCGGCGTCCAGTGCCCCTTGCTCTTTGCGTACGGCCTTCTCGAAGCCATGCCTGACAACACCTAACCACAGTGTCTACACTTCTTTGCACTCTAACTGCAATTGCCCGAAAAGAAAGTCCAGCTTCCCGAAGTCCCACTATACGGCCCCTATCAAACTCACTAAGTTGACGTAATCGTACAGGTCTCCGTACTCTAGGCATCGTAACCGATCGTAAAGGATGTCAAGAACCAAAATCCGCCAACGTTGATTCTTTACTGCGGCTGAAATATTCATTTTTAGAGCGTTAGTGAATAAAAAAAAGCAGTATGAAAACCGGAATGTCCAACTGATAAGGCTGAAAATTTTTTCACTTGTTATTTACAGTAAGATAAATACATTCACCAACTTTTATTAAAATAAAACCATTTAAACTGGGTGTTCGGATTTATATGTCACTTAGTATAATAATGATAATTCATTTGTCTGATTAATAAACAGCCACAGGCTATAAAAAATCAAAGTTCCAAGGGTAATGGTAGCAAAAAACACATTTGATCCATGTGAGAGAACCGCCAGTAATCTGTATCTACGTAGTTTTTGTAACAATATTTCATGATTGATGCAGTTAAATGCCCTGCTGAGATCACAAAAGATCCCAACAGGATAATGGCGAATTAAGAAATGGTGAGTTTATTCTGTAGATGATTTTTGGCATAATTTTTAAGTTACATTTGTAGGGTTATTGTATGTTTTTTTACCAAATAAAACTAAACTGTGAAAATTTACATTTTTACAATGAAATGGACTCACAATTTTCTTGTCCGAAATTCCGTTGAACCACCGTTCCCTAGTAATTTTTCATTTAGCATGTATTGCTAAGAAAGTGTTCATAATTATTTTTTGTAATGCTTATTAGTAGTGACTAGAATGTCTCGTTTGTTATTCCGTAAAATTGTTAAAGTCTCCCAATTTTTTGCGAACTTTATTTATTTCACCTCAAAAAAGGAAAAATTAAGTAACGTACTTATTCTGTTTTGTTGATTACCTTGGATGGAGCGGTCACTCTGTCGAGACTATGCATCTCTAGAAAATTATCGGGTTTTCCGAAGTTTCGAACAAAATATTCTTGCCTCACACACAGGTATTCGTCGTACTCGTTTGCACAGTTTCCTTTAACGGTAGTTGAAACCCTAGAGGAAATGTGATTTACATATTTAAGGCACACCGTGTGCAAGCAACAAGAGATGGAATTCCTTCAATATAAGTTTGCGCGAAATACGTTTTATTTTTCTATTGCTAGGTGGTGACAGCGTGTTCAGCACCAGGTGCCGAATAAATTGATAAAACCTCCTTTGAATTCTTTCGAGTTTTAAGGGCATTTGCGGTACTTTTCCAAATGGAAGGCATAGCACAGAAAATACTGCCAAGGAATGTCGTCAGGTGGGTTGGCTCTGAGTTCTTTCCTCCTAAATTCCTGATCACTCTCAATGCATAGCTATACTCAGAGACACCCAATGCAACATCCTTAACATGCGCCCCCAGTCTAGTCTCCTGTCAATCCTAACACCCAGGAAAAAATGCTTTCCGATGTTCCAATATATGTATTAAATTTCCATATATAATACAATTCAAGAACGTCACAAGCTTCAGAACACCAATCAAAATGATTTCAAGATTTTCTTTACTAAAGATTAATGTTGTATCGTCACCATAAAGAATTGTTTGCTCAGCCGTCATCCCCGGCAGTTCATTGGTGTGCAGGATGTACAGCACTGGTCCAAGTATAGAACCCTGAGGAACCCTACTGGCGACTTTTATCCTTTCAAGCAATAAGCCTGTCCCGGGAATCATTTTCAACAACCTGTTGTGTGCAGAATTATCAAATTTTTCAACAAGTATTTTGTGGCTGACACTGACAAAAGCTTTTGACAAGTTAACGCAGCATTTGTTTTATTTTTATCATTTAGTGACTTTAAAATGCTAGCTATAGATTGATAAATAGCCCGTTTGGTCACTTCTTTCTCCTAGAGCCGTTCTGGCGGTCTGAAATTAATAAAAATAAATAAATCTACTATATAAAGGGTTGTCCAATAGGGACGCAGGAAAGTAAACGTCAATTTGACATAGACGCCATCTTTGTTTTCTGTCACCGACATGTCATTTTGTTAGTTGAATGTTTACCATTGATTGCTATGGAGTCGTATTCGATTGAAGACCGCATTAAAGTTATTCAAGAGCACTACAAAAATGGTGCAAAAATAAAAAACGCGTTTCGCGCGCTTCGTGAACATGTCGGTCGCAACAACTGCCCAAACGAAACAACCATTGGTCGTCTGGTGCGTAAATTCGAGGCAACAGGTTCTGTGGCAAATATGCCAGGCTCTGGCCGACCAAGGAGCGTTCGCACACCGGAAAATATTGCTGCTGTGAAGGAGAGTGTGAGAGACGATCCGAAACAATCAACAACGCGTCGATCCCAAGAATTGGGCATTTCGAGAACCAGTTTGCTCAGCATTCTCCACGAGGATTTGAATGTACACGCCTACAAGATCAAATTGACGCAAGAGCTGCGTCGGGCCGACCATTTTTCGCGCCGAACGTTCTCAGATTGGCTCCTTGAACACCGCCAAATTGATGCCAATTTTTCATCAAAAATCATGTTCAGCGACGAAGCGCATTTCACTTTGAATGGGACGGTAAACAAACAAAACTGCCGCATCTGGGCAATCGAAAATCCCCGTGAGTATCAAGAGCAGCCGATGCATCCTCAAAAAGTGACTGTGTGGTGTGCATTGTGGTCAAAAGGCATCATCGGACCTTACTTTTTCGAAAATGCGGCCGGGGACGCCATTACCGTCAATTCTGAGCGATATCACGTGATGATAGAGGACTATTTTTTGCCGTAACTTGAAGGAATGGATATGGACGATGTTTATTTCCAACAAGACGGTGCAACATGCCACACAACCAACGTCAATATCCATCGATTGCAGTCCTTCTTCGGCGATCGCGTGATTTCGCGCACAGGAAATGTGCCATGGCCACCAAGATCGTGCGATTTGACTCCCTTGGACTTCCTTTTATGGGGATATTTGAAAAGCAAAGTCTACGTCAACAAACCAGCCACCCTCCAGGAACTCAAAAACAACATCATTGCCGATATAAATGCCATAGAACCGACCATGTTGCAAAATGTCATTAAAAATTTCGACCATCGCGTGGACGTCTGTAAATCCAGTCGTGGTGAACATTTGAGCGATATTATTTTTCATACATAAATGGTATAAATGAACCTTCAAAATAAAGTACCCAACTTGATTTTAATATCAATCTTTCTTGTTTTAATATGCGTTTACTTTCCTGTGTCCGTTTTGTACAACACCATATTATCTTTTTAAAAAAAATTACTATGTTTGAAAGAGGTTTGTTATTTTTTCATCATTAACTTCACTTTTTCTGTAAATATCATTTACCATCGCATTTTTTAGATGATCTGGAAAAGTTCGTTTAGTGAAACAGATATTTATAATAAAACAGCTCTCCGATATAGTCTGCAATTTCTTTTATTATTTTAACTGGTAAGTTGTCATGACCTACTGATTTTTCTTCTTTATTAGTTAGAGAAAAAAAAATGGAATGTCGTAATATCGATTTGGCAGGAAACTTTCGCTGTAATTTTTTTAATTTCCAGACATACATTTATAAAATACCCATTCAATTTTTAGTGGATCTTGATATTTATTGGAAAAATTCTTGTTTTATCTATTTTTTTTTGTTTGTTATTCTTTTCACAAGTTACCAAATGACTTTAATTTTATTAATACCATTGTTGATAAAAAAAATTGTTTTAGTTCCTTGATTTTGATCACATCTTTCAATATTTTGCAATATTTGTTATAAAAATCACTTGAGGTATTGCCGTTTATTTTTTTATAGTATAAGATCCTCTTATTTCTAGTTCTAGTACCATTTGTTATACGCTTACCATGTCCATTCACATAACTTTATTTTTCCATAAAGGCTTCAGGTTCACTTTTAATGCGATTTATCTATATAATTCATTACCTATGAAACTAAATCTTTAACATTTGAAAGCCTGAGAAAACATATCAAGAATCTGCTTTGAAAACGCCAAAACTAAAATGCTTCCACTTCGGCCAATCAAACAGTATAGCTTCTGATTGCGGATATTCTAGATTTATATAATGGTTCCTTTATGATAAGGGTCTAAATAATTCGAAAACTATTCCACCTGTAATAATATCTGTCCAATAGCCGATAAAATAACTTCCTAACGAGAACAGACATAAGAAAAATCTGGTTTGTCCGTTGTGTGACCTCACTATTTGTTGTCGGTATACTTTGCTTTTAACTACCGCTAAAAGACATAACATTTGAAATGATACGCTCGGTGTATATTCCAAATATTTGCGTTTCCTCGGAAGTGTCAGGGTCCTAAATATACTGACGCAGAACTACCTTTTAAGTTTTATTTTACGAGTTAACGTTTTTGGGTGTTTATTTTGAACTTAGTTAAATACACACTGAACAGTAGCGAATCTACAGTATGCATACATAGCGTGGTCCCAATGATAGCGGAATGTAATTTCACGGAGAAATCTAGCAGAAGTATCGGAAAGTTTTAATATGTCCAGAGTTAGCAGAAAAGAAATTATGCTTCTGATCTCAGCAATCGAATTTATGATTTAGTTTTATGCCCAAAATTTAGGTATCGCTTCGCTTTATAAGAAGATTGACTTACATTTACAATTGCGTGTTTACAATATGTTATCAAACCTACGACTAAGTGATTTTACAAACACAATGTAGCTGCTCAAGATGTTAAAAAGGAGCTTATAGATGATTACAACAGATAAGATATACCTATACAGTATATTCATATACGGGGTACTTCGAAGTTGAGTCATTTATTTTAACAGTGAGTAGATCTGATCAAAAGAAATGTTTTTTTCCTTTACCATTTTTCTGGTAAAATTAAAGTAACAAAGTTATAGGCCTTTAGAAGTTTGAGTACCGCCCTGTCTCAATAATAATATTATGTGCTCGTGTTTGGAAACAACGGATATAATCCGCCTTATCGGTTCATCGCATCGGAAACAAAAAATCGAAAGAATTTGGAACGATGTTTTTACAATTATTTTATTCAGTTGTATACAGTCAGTGTCAGTCGGTAACGCGTGAGTGAATAGTGGTGTCTGTTGCGTGGCTCAAACGAAATAAAAAATGGCACATGTTTATGCGGATCGGTTTCCCAATCGAGTGCAACCAACCCCTCGTGCCTTTGTTAATGTAGTACAACGGGCTCGGGAGTCAGGTGACTTAAGACCTCACAGGGGACGGCATGCCAGTGCTCCAAGACCTCACGATCAAATACAGGTCCGCACTGAAATACTTGTCGGGAGGATACTTTATAAAACAAGGTAACATTTTTTTTTTATTTTTTTTTATTTTTACACACATATTTTGGTTTATCTTCCTTCTACAATCATTATCTGAAAATTAATGACTCAACTTCAAAGTCACCCTGTATATATATCTAAACAAAATGTAGGAAAATAATGGGCAAAATCCGCAAAAAGGAGGAAAGTGGATCCGAGCAGAAAATAGGATAGGTAACCCGAGCGATACGCATTTATCAGCAAGATAACCAATAAATCATCTGCATCTACATCTACCCCAGTTTGCATTGTCGGCCTAGTCACAAAAATGCGCACTGGGATCCAGTTCCAACAGACAACTTGCTGTCTTCACCATCGCAGTGATTGATTCTGGTAACAGATGGATTTTTGTGCTGTCTTATTTTGATAGTCCCTATACTCTGGAAAGGAAAGAGTTGCTCAGATTCCATTCAATGTTCTACCTGAAACCAAGCCTAGATCATGCTGAGGTGTTGCCAAATAGCATGAAACAGCTATTCATAGTTCGTCTGATGAACGAAGGCCTTATTATTAATTCATTTAATTAGAATGATTATAGGATAGGTCTGATCTTGACTTTTATTTGCATCTGTAGTAGAGGAGTACTTATTTGTTGTGGTAATAATAATAATCTATTTGCCAAATACGAGTACAGTTATAAAAGTACAAATTTCAAAGATTGTTGCCACAAAGGAGTATCAATGACAAATAAAAGTAATGCCACGTAAAAAAATCTTGTGTGTGGTCATCCCATTTTGATCATTTGTATATCCTCAGTTATGAATCAAGTCTATAAAATATTTGGTAATGCACTATGCGCTACTACACGCACGCACCGACATACTTCGTGTTACAGGATGACTGGCAGAAACGACAAAACTTTAAGCTGACGGCAGTACAATTAATAGCTGACGTCAGTTGTTTTAAAAAACGAACTGATGTTTTGAATAATCCACTGTAGCTGACGCTACTTGATTAATGTCTGCATCCAGAACGACAGTCTTTTGTTTTTATTTGTTGCGCCATAGACCAAAAAATTATTACGCTCCAGTACGGTTTCAATAACGAAACGCGGAACGTATATTTCAAAGGCTATCCATTCTGTGATGTGTCTGCTTCCTGCTTCGTCTTGCTTATTAATCTTGTCAAAACTCCGCGGCGGAGCATACTTCATCATCAATATACGAGGGTTGCTCCAAAAATAGCGTTCCCACTGTGTTTGGGCACAAGAAATTTTTTGTTTGATAAAACGAATGCACCATTGGAAACGTTGATCTTTAGGCTATTATTCTAGGTGAGTACAACAAAATTACAACTCAAATTGAAAAAACTGAAAATCGCATATAATATCGGACCAAACAGTAATTGAAAGCTCACCTTTGCCCATAGTGGCAGCTTCTTCGACCATCTAGCGCCAAATTTCGGCATTGCGATACCATGCGATGGTAAAATAGAGTATGCCGTTATGAGGAGTTCAGCCCTTTTTAATGCTTATCACCCATCTCTGACTGCATTGGTTGCTTTCATACTTACTAAACGTCGTAAGTAGGCGCTTCTTGTTGGGATCGGCGATGGGGGAGCCGACATACACGACGGCGTTGCCAGATTTCGCTTAGCATCGCGCGCTGCAAAGTTGCAGCGTTGCGAACGTTATTTTGGAAACAACCCTCGTACGTAGTAGAAAAACCATTATCTCTGAATTTATTACTTTTCAGAATATCATCCGCGAAGTGCATTATTGCTTTGACAGTTTTACAAACGCCGTCGCTGCTTTCTAAATTACCGCTCCAGAAGAATGGGATATTTCTCGCACTTCTAGAAGACACGTCTTTGAAATCGTGGCGTCAGTAGGTCGTTACTTGGGGTTGATTAATGAGTAGACTAAGTTTGAATATTTGAAATGGTTTATTGGAGCAGATGATTTTGGTTAGTTAGTGTATGGTTCTCGTAGATTGAGAAACGATTAGATAATCTTAGATGATTAATATCTGGCAACGTGAAGTATTTAAGTACCTAATAAAAAATATCCATAGTTAGTACTGACTTTAGCTCCGTATAGTTAAAGGAGTATTATAAACTGAGATTTTGTTGCAAATGCCCCTATTTCTACGAGGGACGCTAGAAAAGAGGTCTACCTAGCCATTAAAAAAATATACAGGGAGACTTCGAAGTTGAGTCATTTATTTTAACAGTGAGTAGATCTGATCAAAAGAAATGTTTTTTTCCTTTAACATTTTTGTGGTAAAATTAAAGTACAAAGTTATAGCCCTTTAGAAGTTTGAGAACCGCCCTGTCTCAATAATAATATTATGTGCTCGTGATTGGCAACAACGTATATAATCCGCCTTATTGGTTCATCGTATCGGAAACAAAAACGCGAAAGAATTTGAAACGCTGATCACGATGTTTTTATTCAGTCAATGTGTCAGTCGGTAACGCGTGAGTGAATAGTGGTGTTTACTGCGTGGCTCAAACGAAATAAAAAATGGCACATGTTTATGCGGATCGGTTTCCCAATCGAGTGCAACCAACCCCTCGTGCCTTTGTTAATGTAGTACAACGGGCTCGTGAATCAGGTGGCTTAAGACCTCACAGGGGAGGGCATGCCGGTGCTCGAAGACCTCACGATCAAATACAGGTCCGCACTGAAATGCTTGTCGGGAGGATACTTTATAGAACAAGGTAAAATTTTTTTTTTGTTTTTTTTTTTATTTTGGTTTATCATCCTTCTACAATCATTATCTGAAAATTAATGACTCAACTTCAAAGTCACCCTGTATATAGCAGGTATTCTGGCCATTCTTGCAAAGTTAATTTTGATAACTATTTTCCAATTTACCAAGTGAATTATGAGACAAGTGAGTAGTTTAAGATTCGAGTATCGCAGTGTCATAAAATTTCTGACAAAGGAAGGTATCAGCCGAAAACAATTCTTGAGGGAATGGTGGCAGTTTATAGGGATAATGTACCATCTTATTACTCAATTTTGGTCGAAACAGTTTTGATAGAGGTGTTAATCTATAGAAGATGATTCTAGAAGTGGAAGACTCAAAACAGCAACAAATAATGAAACGACTTAAACAGCTGAAGCCATGGTTCTTAGATGTCGTCACGTGGATGTATGGAATTGAATATATCGAAACGCAGCATAAAAACCATCATGCAAGACAATTTGAACAAAAACTGCGTAGGTTGAAATCTTCAGGAAGTCACTTGGAAACTTTGGTCGACGCTGTTGACCCTTTGGCACAAATTGTGAAGGGTGCATCATTGGGATCCTGAGACAAAGCAGATTGCAAGCCGTGTGTTCCTAAAAGCGTCTCCACTCCCCAAGAAGGTCGCAACCCTCTACTGGAAAACTGATCTCGACAGTTTTTTTGGGACATCCTTTTCATTTGATACATTCCAAAATGGCCAAATATAAATGTGGACGACTATGCTAAAATGCTAAAAAGTTTACGTAAAACAATCAACCAGAAAATACCTGATTATACCATCTGGAAAATGACCAAGGTATCTCCCGTGTTTAAAAGTGGCGATTGGTAAGATTTTTGAGGTTATTATTTATAATGTACCTTCTCTTCTAACCACCATGGTTTTGTTGCTGGCAGATCAACAGTCACCAATCTGACCTGCCTGACTCAAACTATTTCTGAGGTATTAGATAACCAGGGTCAGTTGGATGTCATTTATACCGACATTCAAAAGGCCTTTGATCAGGTAGATCATTACTTGCTTCTTGCTAAGCTGGAAATGATTGGGTTGTCTAAATCTTTATTGAAGCTTATCAGATCATATTTATTTGATAGAAATCTGTACGTTGAGTTTGGTGATTTTAAATAATAATAATAAAATGTCTTTATTAGGCACATTATATACACTACAACATAATGTGACCTCTACGTAGGCGAAGTCTAGCTCTTGGCTACTCTACTTAACCTACCCAAATACTAGATTGAAACACTCAATCAAAGGAAACTTTGACAAGCAAAAGACGCTTCAAAACAACGAGCTTGATAGCTTCCTAGCATACATATATACACACATATGTATATTACGTAAAATAAAATAAAATGTAAGAATTAAAAACTAATTTTTCCAGAATTACTACAATGACAAATAAATCTGTTTCACATGCTTACGAAATCTGTTTACTGGCCAATCCTTTATATTGTCATCTAATTCGTTATAAATCAGGATAGCATTGTAAGTGTATGAACTACGAAATAAAGTTGCTTTATACATAGGGATCTCTAGTCTTTTTTTGTGTCTGAAATCAATGACTGAATTATTTCGTCTGAAAACAAATTTCTCATAAAGATTCAAGGGGGATCTAGAAGATATGATCTTATGTGTAAACACTGCTATATGGTACTTGCAAGCATTTTCTATACACATCCAAACAAGCTGAAATCTCTTTAAGGAAACATGATCATACTTCTTGAGATTAAATACAAATCGACAACAAGTATTTTGGAGTTTTTGGAGTCTTGCTTTTGTGATAGAATCAAGACAATGATAGAACACAGTGCTACAGTAAAATAAGCTTGGAAATATAATAGCCTCACATAACTTTTTTCTAACTTTAAAATTCAAAATAGAGCGATTGACATAAAAACACTTCAACGTTGCATAACATTTTTTTAAGATAGACGAAACATGCTCCTTAAACCGTAAAGTATAATCAATAATCAACCCTAAATTTTTTTTAGTATTTACGACAGCTAGACGCTCCTTGTCAATTTTTACATCAAGAGAATACAATATAGTGTTTGACAGCAGGACAAAAAAGCATCACTGAGCACTTATCCTTATTGAGCTTAAGATTGTTACCATTTGAGTATCCTACTATTGCCTCCAAATCATCATTAAGCTCATTGATTGAAGTATGCAAAGTGTTACTATTAAAGCTCTTATATATCTGTGTATCATCGGCATAGCACATCACAGAAGAGTTTTTCACAGAGCTACCCAAGTCTATAGTATAAATTAAGTACAACAAGGGCCCTAAAACTGAACCCTGAGGGACACCTGATGTCATATCAATCGGACTAGATATAGTGTTGTCTATCTCTACTACTTGTTTACGATTTGAAAGATATGTTATAAAAAACATTAGAGGTATGTCTGAAAAACCAAAAAACTTCAATTTAGCACATAAAAGCTCATGATCTATTTTATCGAACGCCTTAGAATAATCTAATGATACAAGTGCTGAAGCATCTCCCTTATCAAGCGAAGCAATGATGACATCTAAAACCCTTGCTAAAGCTGAAGTTGTACTAAAACCACTGCGGAAACCAGATTGACACTTGGGAAAGAAATCATTATTAGAGAAATAATGATAAACCTGATGTTTAATCAATTTCTCCAATATCTTCGACATAACAGGAATCAAAGTTATAGGTCTTAAGTCTGAGAGACATTTTGGATTTTTACATTTAGGTAAGGGCTTGACAAGAGATAGTTTCCAAGCATCAGGGAAATACCCAGCCTCCAGGCAACAGTTCAATAAATGCGTCAGGGGTAGTAATACTCGAGGCAAGCAAAGCTTCAGCATTGAGACTGTTATACCATCCGAACCTGCTGCATTAGATTTTAGGGACAGAATAATGTCTAGCACATTTTGTGGGGTAGCAAAATTAAATTCAAATCTTTTGGTACTATTAAATTTATCAACTAGATCCTTGCAATTGCCCGAAGGCGTGAAAACGGAAGAAAAATAATTGTTTACTTCATCGGCATTCTTCAACTGTGTAGGTAAGGATCTATCTACATTAGTTTTGAGTTCCAATGAATGTACAGCTTTCCAGAGATGCTTGTTACTATTTAGTTGTTCATTGAAGCTTAGATATGCTGCTTTCTCCCGCCTAATAGCGGAAATGGCATCGTTTCTTAATTTCTGGTAATATTCGAGACTAGTTGGACTTTTTAAAATCTGATATTTTCTAAAGGCTTTATTTCTCTCGGAGATCAAAAATTTTATGCCACCTGTGAGCCATGGAGCATAAGGTTTAGTAATACGTGATGAAACAACAGGAGCATGGACATCAAACAAATCCAAAATATGATTAGAAAAAAACGTAGCTTTATCCTCTAAGTTACTGATGTAATATATATCGTCCCATGGGATTTTATACAAATCCACCAAAAACTGATCTTTACAACAGTGTTTAAAGTCTCTATACTTGACAGTCTTTTGAAAATTCTTAGGCCGTGTGATGTTGAAGTCACATCCGACTACATTATGATCTGACAAATTCGGAACAGGTACAGAGCTAGTTGAAATTAATGATTCAGCTAAGTTATTTGTTGTACAAATGACATCTATGGAGGTTGCCGTGGTTAAAGTTATCCTAGTTGGTTGGGTGATGTGAGATACCATATCGTAGCATGAAATGCAATCTAGAAAAGAATGGTCAGTAATTTTATCAACGTTTATATCACCCAGCAAGCATATATTATCATACTGAGGAGACACAAATGAGAGAAAGTTGTCTATATGATCAATAAAACTAAATAAAATCTAATTCTTATACAGCAACATCTGGAGTGCTCCAAGGATCCAATTTGGGTCCTTTGTTTTTTGTGTTGTTTATCAATGATCTGTCGCTGGAATTGCCTGGTATGCATTTACTTTATGCTGATGACTTAGAAATTTATACTGCTATTTAGAGCTATCACGACTGTATCTCTGTTCAAAACAGCTTGAACTTGGTGCACCCTTGGTGTTCCAGAAACTCTCTCACGATTAATGTATCAAAGTGCGAAGTTCCCTCTTTTAGTAGGAAGCAAAATGTAATACGTTATGATTATAGTATCAATGATCACTCTCTCGAACGAACAGAAACGTTCAAAGATTTGGGTGTTATATTCAATGCCAAGCTGACATTCAAGGATCACGTCACTCAAATAATGAATTCAGCGTTTAAGATGCTAGGCTTTTTTGTAAGGAATTGGTAGGCTTTCCAAACATATCCACTCTAAAGCTTTTTACATTTTACATTTATTAGTATAGCTTGGTCTCCAATCTACAATTCAAGGGTTAGTATTGATTATGTGCAGCGCAAGCCTTTAAAGTCTTTGTATTACAAATGTTAAGGCAATTATCCTGAAAGAGGTTTCGACCATTCTATTTTATTAAACATTTTTGATCTAGAGTCATCACTTTCTATCCGGTTAGTGGTAATACTAATTTGATGTCTAGAGATCTCCGGTAAATATGATTTGTACATGTTTCAATTCTGTTTGCAGTTTCTGTGACTTACTTTTTGATAGCAAGAACTTTGTTATGAGGTGCTACAGAGACTGGTACCTTTGTCAGTGAGAGTTTGTTCTTCCTTTTTTTAAGTTTTTTTTGTCTTTAGCGATACCGCTGTTGCTAATTATGTAACTTTTTCTTGGGTGTTACCTGTTGGGAATAAATAAATAAAAAAAGTATCTGCGGCATGACAATGCGACAGTTATTATACAGGAATTCAGATTCTGATTCTCATCTGTTCAGATTACGAGGACGCCGTTTCGACTCAGATGATGGCCTAAAACCAGACGTCGATGTTGTTTTGCGGGTCAATAGGAATTTTTTTGGCTATAATAGTCCACTGGAGGAGAAATAGCAAAAGGGACTTCTTTTCTAGTACTCCTCGTGGTTTGCCTCAGTCCGTTGGTCTTTCGTGCTGTAAGATTTTTCATAAAGTATTATAGTTGTCTCAGTTTTGGTAACTGGTTAGCCTGGTTTGTTACGGTGTTAGCTGCTAGCGCATAGGCTCTTGGGTTCAAAACCCGGTATTGTAAGTGAAATTTCAAGCAACAGACGTTTCATATTTATTATTATTATTATTATGATAATTGAGATGAGCTGAGTACACAGTACTATAAGCTCATGCAGTAAATATAGTGTACGGACACGTAACACAAATACATCAAATAGAAAAAAAATAAAAAAAGACAGTTCATAGCTATAAAGTTTGTACAGTCCTCCAGCTATCATACTGCACTTTGAAGCTATTAACTGGAGTAGCACCAACCATACTTTCAGGTAAACTATTCCAGGTGTTGAATATGCGGTTGGGAAGAAACCACTGCCGGACTCTTGTTTTAAATGGCTCCTTATGCAGTTTGAAGCTGTGTCCGCGTAGATTGCTGCGCGACAGACGGTATAGATGCATGAGGTTGGTGCCCATCAAACCATGAAGTATCCTGAACGTAACTATAAGATCGCCACGAAGTCTTCGCTCAGAGAATGAGGTCAGGTTGAATAATTCAAGGCGATCTTCATAGCTTGGTCTTCGTGCTCCAAAAGGGATACGAGTAGCCCGACGCTGTACTGATTCGACGAGATTTCTATCGCGCAGAAGCACAGTGTCCCATACCGGGCCAGCGAATTCAAGAATTGGCCTCACGAATGCCTTGTAAATGTAGGCGCAAGTGTTGACATCGGATCCTTTGAAAGACCTCTCCAGCATGTATAGAAGTTTCTTGGCTCTCGATGTAACGTGGTGAATATGCTCTGACCAGGAAAGACGATCGTTGACTACAACGCCCAGATCAGTGTTGCTGGAAACTGCTTCGATGTATCAAGATCTCGTTGAAGCATAGCAGAATTTACGACAGTATTGTAAATCTTGGTGTCGTTGGCATAAGCTGAACATGTGGAGGAAATCAATGCGGGCAGGTCATTTGTATACAGAAGGAACAGCACTGGCCCCAAGACAGAGCCTTGAGGAACTCCACTTGCTACATGAGGAAGGTGAGACTGGCTATCACTGACGCGCATAGAGAAAGTTTTCCCAGTGAGAAAAGCCTTAATCCACAGCAACAAGTCGCCTCTTATTCCCATACATTCCAACTTAAACAGAAGCCTTCTATGTGGTACGCGATCGAAATTATTATATTTAAATATAATAATAATAATAATAAATGGAATGTATTTCGTAAAAAGTATAAAAAAGACGAAGGGTCGCTGAGAGTAGCGTTTTTCAACATAACCTTCACTGTACTGTCCAGATTGGTGTAAGGACATTGTTTGAAGAAAATGAAAGAGTACTTGGCATAAGGTAATATAATGAAGTTAGTGTAAGCACGTTGAAAAAATGATTAATATACGCATAAATAAAACGTCAGAATCTCAAGCAAAACACTTAAATAGTCACAGTGGCAAGTATCAAATCTTTGATTCCATGTTTGAAACCACTGAGACTTAATTTTTCGAGTGATAGGAAAGACCTGTTGTATAAATTAGATGATAGATTTTAAAAGGAGCTTTTAAACGCTGTTGTTTTGTGCTTGGGAATATACAATCTAAAATTAATATCATAGATGTCAGTTCTCAAAGATAGCTTTCCATGCAAGTTAAGTGGTTGTTTCCTTAGTAAAACCGAATGAGAGCAGGTGATCTATCTTTGTATCGTAAACCAACGAATACTCTTTATACATATAAGATGTGCTTTCAAATCTACTCAAGACGTATATACGAGTATATATATACTCAAACATCCTAACATACTACTGTAAGTTAATTTAAATTCATTTTACACTATTGTTGCTACTGTTATCAATGTAATTGCAGCTCCTGATGATGATGGCAAAGTCCATTGAAAGCTAGAGAGAATTAAAAAAGTATAAAGAGATTACTGGGAAAACAAAATTTAAAGAGTGAGTCACTGAGTTAAATACAACATCGGGAACAGTATTAAAAAATACTCAACAGATATGCGATGAATTTGTACAATTCTTTACTGACATAGGCGAAAATTAAGCAAGTAATATACAAGCAAATGTACAAAATACTCAGCCTCCAAAAAGAACTTTGAACTCATTTATTTTGGATAAAGTCGAGCAATGTGAAGTATACACCACTGTTATGTCCTTAAAAAATCGGAAAGTCCTGGGTTCGATGGTATTAAAAGCGAGCATTTGAAAATTATAGCCGAGGACATAACAGAACCACTCACTTACCTAATCAACAAATGCTTCGAATCTGGCATATATCCCTCAATTTTAAAAAAGGTAATATAATACCGATACATAAATCAGGAACAAAAACAGATGTTAACAACTATAGACCAATATCAATGATATCCAGTGTAGCAAAGGATTTTGAAAAAGTTTTAACTACTAGAATGATTGGATACCTCACAAAATTCAAAATTTTAAGTGAAAATCAATGTGGATTTACAGAAGGGAAAGCTACATCGGACGCAATAACTAAAATTGTAAATCAAATACATCAAAATATTGATAACCGAATCCCCTCAATCTGCATTTTTGTTGATTTAAAGAAAGCTTTCGACACAGTTAATCACAAATTATTATTAGAAGCATTGGAGAGAATTGGTTTCAGAGGAAACACGTACTCACTGATCGAAAGTTATTTGTCAAATCGCCCACAATCTGTGCAGATATCAGGATCATTAAGTAAAGAAATGTATATTAAGTGTGGTGTCCCACAATGAACTGTCTTAGGTCCGCTGTTATTCAATATATATTTAAATGATATTTTCCAAATTAATTGTGTTGGCAAAATAACTAGTTTTGCAGGTGATACTGCAATATTATATGAAGGCACTGACTGGTCTGATCTGAAAAATGTAATTGAAAATGATTTTATCAAAATTATTCGGTGGTTTAACAGTAGAAAATTAAGCACTAACTACTCTAAATCACATTTTTTACCATTTGGATCTTATGCTAGAGATCTGCCAAATTACACAAATTTCTCCTTCAATATTAATGATCAAAAAATGCAAATTAATAGATAGAAGAATAGATTTGTATCCTACAAAATTAAATACCTTGGGAATATATTGACAGAAAAATATCTTCGAACATTATACCATGCACTGATTGAGCCTCATGTCACATATGGTATATTAGCATGGGGAGCTGCATGTTCCTCACATATCTATAATTTAGATGTTTTTCAAAAAAGTATTCTAAAAATGATATTTAAAAAACCGAAACTTTATCCGACTGAAAAATTATACGCAGATGTTCGAATGTATGATATAAGACAGCTTTATTTCTTACACAGTATCACTCTCTACCATAAATTTGTAAACACCGACCAAAAAATTAAACATAATCATTATACCAGGTACAAAATTCGTGGCAAAGTAGTTCCTCAACCGCATAAATCTATAATGCAGCGATCATATCTCTATTTAGGACCTAAATTTTATGAAGTTATACCTAAAGACTTACTTAAAGATTTACGTTTCGGAAATTGTTCCAAAAGAAATTTAAAAAAGTGGCTACATTCTATATCTAGGACTGAAATTCATAAACTCATAAATACGAACATCAACTAAATACATAATTTACTGTAGCTAATTTTTGTCCTTTTTTGTCATTTGCATTCTACAGTTTCAACTTAAATTATTGGTCCATGTACAGGCGATGCCTTCTATTGGGCCTGTTTTGATTTTATATTTATTTACTCATATTGTTTATTATCTTTGTAGATTGAGTGAATAAATGTTATTATTATTATTATTATTATTATTATTATTATAAAGAGTCCTTCTTGCTTAAATTTTGTCGAAGTACCCAACAAAAGGTGAAAGCTTTAATTTTACACCTAACTGGTCTAGACGACAATGACCACGACTCATATCAAAATATATAATATATATATATATATATATATATATATATCTATATCTATTATATATACAGGGTTACAGGAAAAGTCGTGCTAGATCCGTTAAGGGCGTGTAGTACCCATCATTTCTGACTTATTTCATTATGAAACACCCTACCCTAAACTTAACCCTTTTCGAGATATTCAACTTTTAATGTTTTTATTGAAAATTGCCGATTTTTAGGCTACTAAATGTATTTATTTTTATTTTGTGTGTGTTATTATTACTATTATTGCATTTTAACATGTGTAATAAGATGCTTTAGGACGTCAATCATTAAAATAGTCCATAAGTTAATTGAATAGGCTGTAGTAGATAAGTGAATGTTAAGAAATTGAAAAAAATATCAGAAAGTTTATTTTTCTCTAAGGGATATCTAAAAAAAATATTATGGCAATTGTTCGGCAGATGTGTTTTAAAATATCTATGTTTTATCAGCTATCTAACGAGGTATAACAATCTAGGATTTTATTTAAATGCATTGAAAAAACTTAGTTTCATAGGCGACAGTGGAGAAGAAAATTGATACTTAGCCCTAAAAAGTAAAATAAAACAATAGGTAAGCATGAAATATCATTTATTAAATCAGGTTTTCACACAACTTTTTCTTACTCTACAGTTCATGTTCAACATGGCTGCCTCTGTTTCTAATACATTGTCGCATCCTTCTACGGAGACCAGTCTTTACAACTGCAGTGGTCAACGTTGTCCTTAGTTGATTTGCTGCATCGACAATCCTTTCTCTTAATTCTTCCACAGACGAAACTGGATTTGGCTCGCTGTAGACAAGACTTTTCATGCACCCCCACACATGAAAATCCATGGGGGTTAGGTCCGGACTTCTTGCTGGCCATGGCAACGGCCCACCTCGTCCTATCCATTTGTTTGGATAATTTGTGTCCAGCCAGTCTCTGACACTTCTCCTGAAATGGGCAGGGCAGCCATCATGTTGGAACCACATGTCCCTTCTCAAGTTGAGTGGCAGATCATCCAGCAAATCTCTGAAGTCTCCTCTCAAGAAGTTTTCGTAATTTTCCCCATTTAGATTGTCCGGGAGAAAGTAAGGTCCAATCAAATGGTTGGAGATAATGCCCATCCACACATTCACGCTGAATCTTCGTTGGGACCTCGCCACTCTTTTCTTATTGGGATTCCTTAGTACTTTTGGGGCCCAGTAATGGGCGTTGTGATAGTTAGTTATGCCATCGTTATCAAATTTGGATTCATCTGTCCATAAGATATTTCTTAGAAAATCTGGGTCTTCTACGTCAGCATTTAGCATAAATCTGCTGAAGTCCAACCTTCTCGCGGGGTCTCCTTCTTCAATAGTGTGTACCGGCGTGTAATGGTACGGGTATAGGCCAGCAGTATGCACTGTAAACCACACTCTCCATTGCGAAAGTCCCAGATCACGGGCAACACGATTAGTGGAAATGGTCGGATCCGCTCGAAAGCGTTGCACTATCTCATTGTCCTGCAGTTCTTCGTTGTCATAAATTCGTGGTCTTCCCAGGTCTGTATTTCGTCTCAAAACAGAGCCAGTTTGTCGAAGTCTTAGATAAACTCTGTTAAAAACGGCCACATCCGGCACTCGACGACCGGGGAAGCGAGTTCTGTATTCGTTGCGAGCTTGCGCAGATACACAATCGCAGTATCCGTAACAAATAAGCATATCAGCATATTCCTCAGGTGTGTAGGACGTCATCTTCAACACTTCCGTATCACAAGTACAAATCAGAGTCCAGTGAACAAGCACAGTATTCACAAATCAGAAGAAATAGTCCAGAATCGTAGCCAAGTCGAGGAAAAGAGCAAAACGATATCACATCTACTATGTACGAAGCACAAAAGCAGACTGACAACCAAAACAACATCCCGTGTTGGATTTCCAGCCCTAACCGGTTATTATAATATGTTTTCTTTCATTCGCACCCACATTAAATCGTCATGTCTCGCTCGCACGGTGCGTCTAAACTTGAAGGAGAATAGGCGTGGGAACTGCTACTGGAGCGTCCCAACTACTTTTTTTCTACGAAATGTAATACAAATCCTAGATTGTTATACCTCGTTAGATAGCTGATAAAACCTAGATATTTTAAAACACATCTGCCGAACAATTGCCATAATATTTTTTTTAGATATCCCTTCGAGAAAAATAAACTTTCTGATATTTTTTTCAATTTCTTAACATTCACTTATCTACTACGGCCTATTCAATTAACTTATGGACTATTTTAATGATTGACGTCCTAAAGCATCTTATTACACATGTTAAAATGCAATAATAGTAATAATAACACACACAAAATAAAAATAAATACATTTAGTAGCCTAAAAATCGGCAATTTTCAATAAAAACATTAAAAGTTGAATATCTCGAAAAGGGTTAAGTTTAGGGTAGGGTGTTTCATAATGAAATAAGTCAGAAATGATGGGTACTACACGCCCTTAACGGATCTAGCACGACTTTTCCTGTAACCCTGTATATCCTTTTGTAACAGTTTTGCACCTTGTGTAATCGCTGGGTTCCCGTTTGAGTCAAACAAGGACCATACATAAAATCTGCATATTAAGCCTTATACTCATACAGGTATATGTATTTAAACCCCAGTTAAAGGTAAAGAGATGGTCCGATCAGGAACCGGACCGTACAGTTTTTATTCAGCTTTCCAACTACGATATTTTATACTGGAACATTCCACAGTACGTGGTTGATCAGCGCAGACAGAAAGCTAATTATATGGCTAGTTCTCAAGCTTGTTCGGTAACTAAATTAATTATAACACGTCGTGAAGCCATCGAGTTTCTAATTTTACACATTAATTTTTCGACATGAACAGTGTATGCATTATCAGTCTGAAGTCTGATCGAAACAATAAATTTGTTATTATTGCTAATAGTCCTTTCATCAGGACAGTCATGTAAGTATTTATATACTAAGTGACATATAAATCCGAACACCCAGTTTAAATGGTTTTATTTTAATAAAAGTTGGTGAATGTATTTATCTTACTGTAAATAACAAGTGAAAAAATGTTCAGCCTTATCAGTTGGAGATTCCGGTTTTAATACTGCTTTTTTTTAACTGACTAACGCTCTAAAAATGAATATTTCAGCCGCAGTAAAGAATCAGCGTTAGCGGATTTTGGTTCTTGACATCCCTTACGATCGGTTACGATGCCTAGAGTACGGAGACCTGTACGATTTCGTCAACTTAGTGAGTTTGATAGGGGCCGTATAGTGGGACTTCGGGAAGCTGGACTTTCTTTTCGGGCAATTGCAGTTAGAGTGCAAAGAAGTGTAGAACACTGTGGTTAGGTGTTGTCAGGCATGACTTCGAGAAGGCCGTACGCAAAGAGCAAGGAGCACTGGACGCTGCCGTAGAACAACAGACCGTGAAGATCGCCGCCTAAGATTATTGGCTTTAAGGGACCGTTTCTCCACTACCAGGTCCATTGCAAATGAATGGTTTGCAGAACACGGAAGACCTATTGGCATGCGAAGTGTTTACCGGCGAATGAGAAGTGTTGGGTTGTTTTCATACCGGCCACACTGGGTCCTCCCTTTAACTCGAGAACACCGACGTAATCGCCTTGAGTGGTGCAGACAACGGTCACTCTGGGATCAGGAATGGAACAGTATTGCCTTTAGTGACGAGTCTCGATTTTGTTTAGGCATGCACGATGGTCGCGCCAGGGTTAGAAGGCGACGTGGTGAAAGGAGGAATCCACAGTTTTTTGTTGAAAGACATGTTCATCACACTGTTGGAGTTATGGTTTGGGGTGCTATAGCTTATGGTTCCAGGTCACCTTTAATTTTCATCAGAGGTAACATGAACGCGCAGCGTTATATCCACGAAGTTCTAGAACCCCATCTTTTACCCTATCTTGACACCCTGGCAGATCCAACTTTCCAACAAGATAATGCCCGACCACATGTTGCAAGAGTCACAATAGACTTCTTTCAACATAATGATGTCACATTGTTACCATGGCCACCAAGATCTCCCGACTTATCCCCAATTGAGCACGTGTGGGATATGATGGGTAGGAGATAGCTCAATTTGCAACGTCCTCCTCAGACTCTAGAAGCACTTCGAGAGGAGCTGGTGGTTGCCTGGAATGAGATACCACAGGAGGACATTGACCACCTGATCAGAAGCATACCTAAGCGCGTTGGAGAATGCGTAGCACCTCAGGGTGCATCCACACATTATTAAAGGTCAAAGGGCTTTATAGCAGTGCAATTATTTTGAAATTTTTATCATTTACTTATTATGCTTCACTAAGTACTTATACAAAATTTTATTAAAATAAAACCATTTAAACTAGGTGTTCGGATTTATATGTCACTTAGTATATAAATATTTTTGTGGTAATTCGCCACTGATGGGTAATGATTTGTAGTCGTATTGATTCACATCTCTCTAGGTTTTAGCCCAGACTAGCGTCACAGCTTTATCAGGTAATGCATTTTTCTTATTGTATTTTATGTTTAGATCTCCAAAAACAAATTTACTGTGTTTTATAATAATGTATTCATATTGTAATCTAATTTAGGATAGGAATCAATATGTCTTATCAATTTGTCTCTTCATGTAAGAAGAGATGTTCTATTACTGTCACTATTTCATGTTGATCACTATTTTGGATCAACCTTATAACTGTTAAATTTATCCTATGCTCTCAGGCTGCATTTAAATACAAGGTTATACGCCCGAACATTTAATTTTTGTGGCTGCTGTGTATGAACCTCATGATAAGTTCGGGGATTAGAATTGGACCAATATCGGCAGTTATGACGATTTACTACGCTATTTAAGAAAAAGGAACATTCGTCGGAAAAGCAAGTGTTGAATAGAAAATGTTCATCGTTTACAATTCCTTCACTCATATCTTCACAAAATTGTAATCGCCGATCAAAATCGTCTTCATTAAGTTCTTGTACCGGGTGAATTTTATACGGATGAAAACTAGAATCCGTTGGACAGTACATCGACTAACATCACACACAGTCTCCAATTTGCGGGTACTTAACGTAGGATCTACATAAACTTCGCCTAAAACCCCCACTTCTATTGCTTCGTTCCTTATTTTTTACATATTTTCGATGCACGTTACTGTTCTCATGTCGCTCATTAAATATTTCTGCTGTTCTATTAGCGCACTGATTATTTCCGAAAAATATTTCGATAATTTCAACTCTTTCTGCTGTGAAATATACCATAGTTAATTTATGTAATAAAGCATTACAACTTAATTTAGCAACAAAGTTTGGTCAAATCAATCGCAAACTATGTACTAAATTCCTATTTAAAATAAGTACGAGATATTTTCTTATCTTTCTTCAAGAAATAACGTTTTGCCACAAAAAAAAACGTTCCAATAGCTATTTTCAACAACATAATGATAAACAAACTATGGGCGTAGTGAAGAAAAGCATTTACTTATCAAGTAAATTCTTTTAGTCAAATTTCTTCTGAAAGTAGTACAAACTAATCTGAGGTACCTATTAAAGTCTACTTTAAGCTTTAAATCAATAAATCTTCAAAACTACTGAACTGAAGCTCATGTATTTTACATCATTATAAAGGGAATTGAAAGACCTTTAAAATAAGGTATCTCTCGACTCCCCTTTCCATTTACGATTTTAGGGTTGGTGTCACCCCCTCCCAGGGGGCTAACACGTGTTAACGTGATTTTTTGCCAAACTTGTGTCCCCTTCGAAAAAAAAACGACGGGTCTGAGTGTTTTTCCAAAAAAAACTGAGCTGACTGTAAATGCGTCTGTTTCGTTTTCGGTTTTCGATGCGCCACCCTGTATGTTATATCAATGCCATTTACATTATGATGATTTGATCGGAATTCTCATCAATATTTGCTGTGTAAGCAGTTCTGTGTGTGATATTCTTAATAAAAACATATCGGATAATGGTAACTAGCTGTCAACAGATTCTCATCTCAAATACAAATATTACTAAATAATAAATTTCCTCTCTGTCTACGCCATTTAAAGATGGCTGGCGTTTCTGAAATTGCGCCTAACATTATTGAAACTCCCCCTTGACCTGCGCTCCAATGATTCAGAAATCTATTGATGTGAAAATACGCAATAGCAGCGTTCGCCCCATCATATCAAAAAAATGAATTAAACATTGTAATTAGAAAATACGATTATTATGGATCGATCAGAAACCATTTACATATTCGATGTGTTTTTTTAGCTCGCTCGTCTTCCCTGGAACATTTGAATATAATGGAATATTTTCATTACGAGCGGCTAATTTTTGGAATAAACACTGATAGGACAGTCGCTTCCTACGAAAACAAGTATTGCCTCTTATCTCTAAAGAGGAAATTGGCTTTAAAGACATACATAAGTACATAGTATGCTTTTCTTAAATAAACACCGTGTAAATACTCACTTGACTGCCATTGTAAGTACTATACTAAGTGACATATAAATCCGAACACCCAGTTTAAATGTTTTTGTTTTAATAAAATTTTGTATAAGTACTTAACGAAGCATAATAAGTAAATGATAAAAACTTCAAAATGATTGCACTGCTTTAAAGCCCTTTGACCTTTAATAATGTGTGGATGCACCCTGATGTGCTACGCATTCTCCAACGCGCCTAGGCATGCTTCTGATCAGGTGGTCAATGTCCTCCTGTGGTATCTCATTCCAGGCAACCACCAACTCCTCTCGAAGTGCTTCTAGAGTCTGAGGAGGACGTTACAAATTGAGCAATCTCCTACCCATCATATCCCACACGTGCTCAATTGGGGATAAGTCGGGAGATCTTGGTGGCCATGGTAACAATGTGATATCATTATGTTGAAAGAAGTCTATTGTGACTCTTGCAGCATGTGGTCAAGGATTATCTTGTAGGAAAGTTGGATCTGCCAGGGTGTCAAGATAGGGTAAAAGATGGGGTTCTAGAACTTCGTGAATATAACGCTGCGCATTCACGTTACCTCTGATGAAGATTAAAGGTGACCTGGAACCATAAGCTATAGCACCCCAAACCATAACTCCAACAGTGTGATGAACATGTCTTTCAACAAAAAACTGCGGATTCCTCCTTTCACCACGTCGCCTTCTAACCCTGGCACGACCATCGTGCATGCCTAAACAAAATCGAGACTCGTCACTAAAGACAATACTGTTCCATTCCTGATCCCAGAGTGACGTTGTCTGCACCACTCAAGGCGATTACGTTGGTGTTCTCGAGTTAAAGGGAGGACCCAGTGTGGCCGGTATGAAAACAAGCCAAAACTTCTCATTTGTCGGTAAACACTTCGCATGCCAATAGGTCTTCCGTGTTCTGCAAACCATTCATTTGCAATGGACCTGGTAGACGAGAAACGGTACCTTAAGGCCAATAATGTTAGGCGGCGATCTTCACGGTCTGTTGTTCTACGGCGGCGTCCAGTGTCCCTTGCTCTTTGCGTACGGCCTTCTCGAAGCCATGTCTGGCAACACCTAACCACAGTGTCTACACTTCTTTGCACTCTAACTGCAATTGCCGGAAAAGAAAGTCCAGCTTCCCGAAGTCCCACTATACGGCCCCTGTCAAACTCACTAAGTTGACGAAATCGTACAGGTCTCCGTACTCTAGCCATCGTAACCGATCGTAAAGGATGTCAAGAACCAAATTCCGCCAACGTTGATTCTTTACTGCGGCTGAAATATTCATTTTTAGAGCGTTAATGAATTAAAAAAAAACCAGTATAAAAACCGGAATGTCCAACTGATAAGGCTGAACATTTTTCCACTTGTTATTTACAGTAAGATAAATACATTCACCAACTTTTATTAAAATAAAACCATTTAAACTGGGTGTTCGGATTTATATGTCACTTAGTATATTTTTCTCCAACTACTTATGCTAAGCATGCCTAGGCGCGTTGGAGAATGCGTAGCACATCAGAGTGCATCCACACATTATTAAAGGTCAAAGGGCTTTAAAGCAGTGCAATCATTTTGAAATTTTTATCATTCACTTATTATGCTTCATTAAGTACTTATACAAAATTTTATTAAAATAAAACCATTTAAACTGGGTGTTCGGATTTATATGTCACTTAGTATAGTAAGGCGCTTATATAGCAATCTAGTTAGATTGAAATTATCAGTTTCAGTGATGCTCAGCGGTCATCACAGCCATGTTGAGAATACAGTGCGACCGAAGAGTTTCTTGTACTTTTATTGTAATTTTAACAATTAAAAATAGAAATTATTGGTCTCCTGTGTTTTCTTCATAACTTGTTTATTATTTCTTTTACCAGTACTACTGAATGTCACATGGACCAGTGTGGGAGCAAGGATCAGCGCATAGACCGATAGACAGACCCAGAGACGGTTAAAGAAAGACGAAATCTAATGACATTGTTTTTCGTGACGTACGTAAAAGTATCGCAAATTTTTCGCGGGATACGTATGTTCGATTTTCGATCTTTTTATGGCGGTATGTTGGTACTCATGATCCTAATTTTGACAATATTGGCCATTTAGATTGTTCAGTGAGTTTTTGATAGCTATTATGCGTGGTCGTGTTTTAGCTTGTCTCCGACTTTTGTCTATTCCAAATAATGGATCAAAGAATTTGTATTAAATTTTGTGTAAAAAAACAACTTGAAGTGCTCGGACATAATCCAAATGTTCACTGTTGCACACGGCAAAGCTACTTTGGACAAAAACAACGGTTATCGGTGTTAAAAAATGTTCTCAGAGGGCCGAGAAGATGTGAGCGACGAAAAGCGTTCCGGACACCCAAGCACGTCAACAACACACGAAAACGTTGACGAGTTCTTACCGCAGGGTAGAACGGTCAATAAGGGATTTGTAAAAGAACAAAAATTGGCTTTTGCACCATGATAACGCCCCTGCTCATGCATCGTCCCTTGTGCGCGAATTTTTTTCCAAAAACAACACTCCAATAATGCCTCACCCACCGTATTCCCCAGACCTGGCCTCCTGTGATTTTTTCTTGTTCCCGAAACTGAAGAGGCCCATGAAAGGACGACGCTACGCCTTCGAGGACTGGAAGAAATGTTATCACAAGTGTATAATGTCTGATGGGGATTACTTTGAAGGGGAGGAAATGGATATTAATGAGTAAATAAATAGTTCTTGAAAAAACATGAAATTCGCGATACTTGTTGAACAAACCTCGTACATGTCATGTTAAATAAAAACCATGTCCCATTTTAGACATCTCTTGCAATTACAAAACTTTCGCGCTAGTCGGCGTGAAAAATAATACGAACTACCCACACCACAGAGGTCATTCATCATAAAAATGCGGCTTTACCGGATATTGCGTGGAGTAAATACTTCCATGGATGCGACACAGCTGGTGGAACGGATTGGATATTTTTCTGTTCGCATGTAGCTAGTTAAATTTCAATGCCGAAATGTTTATCATGTCAATAAGTGTGATCGTCAAAAGTTTGTATTTTGGGATCAAAGGTGTTTGTTCCTTTGGAAGAACTGTTGCAGATGAAGCCTGAGATACGCGCACATCCAACAGCTGACGTGGCGTTCTGTCGTCTTATTTTCCCGAAATTATGGACAGGTCAATTTAGCGTGTCGTCGGGACGACAAATTGCCGGGCTAATGAAAAAACTTTATCAATATTTGACGCACACTCCGCACAGAGCCTGATATACATCCAACATTCGACCATTTCGCCTGCGGACATTGTCAAAGTATAAAGACTTAGAAGTAGGAACACTGGCAGACGGCATCGTTCATTTTCGGACTTCTGAAGCAGTGCCCGCGACCGTCACGGAAACTGGCCATTTCTTTCTTAAAATGACACTCGTACTTACGGGCTGCTTTGTCCATCGTTCCTACAATAGGTATATGTAGGACTCTTTTATGGCTTCCTTAATTCTCATAGTTTTCTACTGTTCCGTATCAGCCTTGTTCCTCTTGTGCCAGGGGGGTGGTTGTAGAAGCACTTCCCTGCACGATGAATGTTATTTATATTATATAATCTACTGAACTATTTTTAGAAAATGCTACCGTTTTAATCATACAGAAAAGAATTGCAGGAATGAGAAGATATGTGCCAACTGTGGCAACGGTCACGAAGAAGAAAATTGTAAGCATGTATCAATAGAATGCTGCAACTGTAGATATGGAAATGAAAGATATAAAAAAAAATATAATATTAACCACTCACCTACCGACAAAAACTGTCCATCGTACAAATATTATCAGTAACAACAAAACTTAAGGATACTTTTTTAAAATTCAAGTTCATCTTTTACTACTCCTATCTCTAAAGAGGACCTGAAAATGTCAGTAAATAAATACATTAATGATTTCCGAATTCCAAGTATTGCAACAAATATAGCACAAAACGTCGATGAACTTAATTTATGTACACAAAATTCTGATGCAAAATTTCGAATTTTTAATATGAACATAAGGAGTATAAAACACAACATTGATTACTTAAAAATACTACTCGACCAAATATGGTGCAGTTTTGATCTAATAGTTTTAACTGAAACGTGGCAATTTGCTGATATTTCTTGCTTCAATCAGCAGGGATATGACACGCTGTATAACTTTGGCACTTATAACCAAAACGATGGGGTGATGGTTTTTGTAAGAAATAAACTGCAATATAATCATGATACATTCACTTTCACCGATGGAACCAAAATTTTAAACATAATGATCCAAATTAACCATAACAAAATTGAGGTATCTGCAATTTATCGTCCGCCATGTTCAGAACCCCACGAGTTTTTAAAGAATATCGAATTTTTTTTTTCAAAATCAAAATAAAGTTCATTTAAAGCAACATATTTTCTTGGGAGATGTCAATATAAATATTTTGGACGATGATCCCATCACAAATGAATACTTGAATATCCTATCAAGTAACGGATTTCTGTCCTATATAAACCTACCTACAAGGTCCATCAGTGGCACATGTATAGATCACTGCTTTGTGAAAGACCTATCCAACAAAATTACTTGTATAACAATAATCCTAGAAAGCGATATTACTGACCACTTCTCCACTATTTTACTGATATCTTCAAATGAAAAACATTCTAACATCCCTACCGTTAGTAACAACTAGGAAAATTACAAATTTTATGTCGACAATTCAAAATTAATATCAAATGTCAAACAAGAATCCTGGGAACAGTTATACTCTATAAATAATACAGACAAAGCAACGGGACTGTTCACAGAGAAAATAAAAAAACTAATAGATATTAGTACCAGTAAAGTAATAATTAGTCACAAAGAGAAAAGCAGAAATGCCTGGATTACCAAAGGATTAATAACATCGGCAATAGAAAAAGAAAGACTATATAATGTAATGAAACTTACGCCAACTACAGAGAATACCGACTGCTACAATCAATATAAAAATAAATTTATAGAGCTTGTAAGGCAAACCAAACGAAAACATTACCTAAATAAATTGAATAATAACTTAAATGATCCTAAGCGGCTTTGGACAACTATTGATGAGATTACTGGGAAAACAAAAGTTAAAGAGTGTGTCACTGAGTTAAATACAACATCGGGAACAGTATTAAAAAATACTCAACAGATATGCGATGAATTTGTACAATTCTTTACTGACATAGGCGAAAATTTAGCAAGTAATATACAAGCAAATGTACAAAATACTCAGCCTCCAAAAAGAACTTTGAACTCATTTATTTTGGATAAAGTCGAGCAATGTGAACTATACACCACTGTTATGTCCTTAAAAAATCGGAAAAGTCCTGGGTTCGATGGTATTAAAAGCGAGCATTTGAAAATTATAGCCGAGGACATAACAGAACCACTCACTTACCTAATCAACAAATGCTTTGAATCTGGCATATATCCCTCAATTTTAAAAAAAGGTAATATAATACCGATACATAAATCAGAAACAAAAACAGATGTTAACAACCATAGACCAATATCAATAATATCCAGTGTAGCAAAGGTTTTTGAAAAAGTTTTATCTACTAGAATGATTCGATACCTCACAAAATTCAAAATTTTAAGTGAAAATCAATATGGATTTACAGAATGGAAGGCTACATCGGACGCAATATCTAAAATTGTAAATCAAATACATCAAAATATTGATAACAGAATCCCTTCAATCTGCATTTTTGTTGATTTAAAGAAAGCTTTCGACACAGTTAATCACAAATTATTATTAGAAGCATTGGAGAGAATTGGTTTCAGAGGAAACGCGTACTCACTGATCGAAAGTTATTTGTCAAATCGCCCACAATCTGTGCAGATATCAGGATCATTTAGTAAAGAAATGTATATTAAGTCTGGTGTCCCACAAGGAACTGTCTTAGGTCCGCTGTTATTCAATATATATTTAAATGATATTTTCCAAATTAATTGTGTTGGCAAAATAACTAGTTTTGCAGATGATACTGCAATATTATATGAAGGCACTGACTGGTCTGATCTGAAAAATGTAATTAAAAATGATTTTATCAAAATTATTCGGTGGTTTAACAGTAGAAAATTAAGCATTAACTACTCTAAAACACATTTTTTACCTTTTGGATCTTATGCTAGACATCTGCCACATTACACAAATTTCTCCTTCAATATTAATGATCAAAAAATGCAATTTATTAGAGTGCCCAACATAAAATACCTTGGAGTGGTCTTGGATCCTCACTTACGATGGGACATCCATGTCAATTATATTTTAAAAAAGTTAGATTTGTATCCTACAAAATTAAATACCTTGGGAATATATTGACAGAAAAATATCTTCGAACATTATACCATGCACTGATTGAGCCTCATCTCACATATGGTATATTAGCATGGGTAGCTGCATGTTCCTCACATATCTATAATTTAGATGTTTTTCAAAAAAGTATTCTAAAAATGATATTTAAAAAACCGAAACTTTATCCCACTGAAAAATTATACGCAGATGTTCGAATGTATGATATAAGACAGTTTTATTTCTTACACAGTATCACTCACTACCATCAATTTGTAAACACCGACCAAAAAATTAAACATAATCATTATACCAGGTACAAAATTCGTGGCACAGTAGTTCCTCAACCGCATAAATCTATAATGCAGCGATCATATCTCTATTTAGCGCCTAAATTTTATGAAATTATACCTAAAGACTTAAAAGATTTACGTTTCGGAAATTGTTTCAAAAGAAATTTAAAAAAGTGGCTACATTCTATATCTAGGACTGAAATTCATAAACTCATAAATACGAACATCAACTAAATACATAATCTACTGTAGCTAATTTTTGTCCTTTTTTGTCATTTGTATTCTACAGTTTCAACTTAAATTTATTGGTCCATGTACAGGCGATGCTTTCTATTGGGCCTGTTTTGATTTTATATTTATTTACGCATATTGTTTGTTATCTTTGTACATTGAGTGAATAAATATTATTATTATTATTATTATTATTATTTTTAATATATCACCTGAAGGGTGCCATTATAAAGTTTGCAACAAACTACCTGAAGGGTGCTATGACAGGATTTTCAAGTATTCAAAATGATCACAGTAAGCTCAAAATTTCACTTTGCAATGGTTAATCGATCACCTAACAAAGAATGAAAACGAACATTAGTGACTTACCAAGTTTCCGGGAGTATGCATACCTCAGGATCACACCAGCTGTGAAGTTAGGATAAATAAATCATATTGAGTGAAATTAGCTGCTGAAGTATATAGATGCAGTTCGACGGGGTTTCAGCACATGGCGTCTGTGGACATTGGCAACAGCTGAATCAGCTCCCTTCCTCAGGGGCTGCTTGGCAGGGCAGGGCGTGGAAAAGTCGTCAGGGCTTCATCTGAAGGTATCAGCAGTAGTTTGGTGGAGAAAACGTAAGGTGAAGTAGACGAAAAGTTGGAAGAAGATGAAAAAGGCCTGAAACAAGAATCCAATATGGCGCCGGGTTCCATTTTAACGCAAGCCGAATTGCTTACCTCTGTTGGAGTGTAGCCTAAAAGTGTCGGCTAGAACGCCGTAAAAGCGTCGAAGACTCCCGTCTCCCACATCCCCGTAGGATTATATGAAACATAAAAAGGAAGAACGCTTAGACTTTATTTGGCGTAAAGATCCGCGAAATGCGTGCTTCTCAACAGAGCTACGACCAAAAAGTCAAGTTTCTTCAACTTGGACACGGAACACAAAGTTCGAGAGGAGCAATGGAGCAATGGAACAACAGCGGACTGTTCCCGGACTGAAACGACCGAACACTTGTCAAAATGTAACATTGAGGTTAGGAATGAGACGAAGACGTAAACAATTCTCAGATGAAGGGGCCTCAACTACAAAATGAGATAATAGGTGGAGAGTTACGTATAAACCATAGAGAAAATCTTCAGGTAGTTAAACTAGAAATATGTCTACCTTTGTTTAGTGTTTACGATTATTACAGGGTCACGGCAGTTTCTACAAATTTTGGACAAAGTTCAGTGCTGATCCCACGGACCACGATAGCACCTAGGACTTAAGATTGTGAATCTAGTCTTGGTAACCGCGCACAGTGTACAATTTTCAGCTAATAAATCTTGAATTCTGAGGTAGGAGTATGATTTCAAATTAAACCCGTAACAGCCTGACAATGCCTACAATTCGAAAAGGAAACATAACTTCACAAAAGGAGAGCACTGACGCTGACATGGAACAGTAAAAGTCTAGAAATATTCCAGACTTCCTGAAGGAGAGAAAAGACTATGGAAATCAAGAAGGCCATAAAGGCGTCCTACAATTGTAGATACGGCCCTAAGTCATCATGCGATCTTTGCTAAATCCATACCAATGCATTGCGGCACTGTGTCTGACCCCACAGAATCTTCGTTTTATCATCTCTTTTCAATGATTTCCACAACGATGTGTATGTTCAACTTCGACGCAATTTTCAATCGAGTATCGGAAATTTTGTGAGATTTCAGAAGGCCCCATCTCGATCGATATAGCACTTGCAGAGAAGCATCAGTTAATAATACCCTTCAACACCTCTTCCGGCCTGTTCCATGCTACAATCCCCACGACCGTCCAACGACAAAATATACCTACAGCCAACAGGTACTACAGACGACAGATCGTTTCATTTTCATTTAAAATCAAAAGTAATAACCGAATCCTACCACAAGCGTGCCTTTTAAACAGTTCATTAAAAATCAACCAGGTGGACTTTCATAAGTACTTGTATCAAAACCATCGGAAAAAGGTAATCGGGTACAAATCGGAGGAATTTGTCCGGAATCACGTCGTCTGCGCTATCTGAATAGCGTGCGCATTTTGAAATCGCAGCTACCAGATTGCAACTATACTAACATATAAATCTGAACACCCAGTTTAAATGGTTTTTACTTAATGAAGCATAATAAGTAAATGATAAAAATTTCAAAATGATTGCACTGCTTTAAAGCCCTTTGACCTTTAATAATCTGTGGATACACCCTGATGTGCTACGCATTCTCCAACGCGCCTAGGCATGCTTCTGATCAGGTGGTCAATGTCCTCCTGTGGTATCTCATTCCAGGCAACCACCAACTCCTCTCGAAGTGCTTCTAGAGTCTGAGGAGGACGTTGCAAATTGAGCAATCTAATACCCATCATATTCCACACGTGCTCAATTGGGGATAAGTCGGGAGATCTTGGTGACCATGGTAACAATGTGATATCATTATGTTGAAAGAAGTCTATTGTGACTCTTGCAACATGTGGCCGGGCATTATCTTGTTGGAAAGGTGGATCTGCCAGGGTGTCAAGATAGGGTAAAAGATGGGGTTCTAGAACTTCGTGGATATAACGCTGCGCGTTCATGTTACCTCTGATGAAGATTAAAGGTGACCTGGAACCATAAGCTATAGTACCCTAAACCATAACTCCAACAGTGTGATGAACATGTCTCTCAACAAAAAGCTGTGGATTCCTCCTTTCACCACGTCGCCTTCTAACCCTGGCACGACTACCGTGCATGCCTAAACAAAATCGAGACTCGTCACTAAAGACAATACTGTTCCATTCCTGATCCCAGAGTGATCGTTGTCTGCACCAGTCAAGGCGATCACGTCGGTGTTCTCGAGTTAAAGGGAGGACCCAGTGTGGCCGGTATGAAAACAAGCCAAAACTTCTCATTCGTCGGTAAACACTTCGCATGCCAATAGGTCTTCCGTGTTCTGCAAACCATTCATTTGCAATGGACCTGGTAGTGGAGAAACGGTCCCTTAAGGCCAGTAATCTTAGGCGGCGATCTTCACGGTCTGTTGTTCTACGGCAGCGTCCAGTGCTCCTTGCTCTTTGCGTACGGCCTCCTCGAAGTCATGCCTGACAACACCTAACCACAGTGTCTACACTTCTTTGCACTCTAACTGCAATTGCCCGAAAAGAAACTCCAGCTTCCCGAAGTCCCACTATACGGCCCCTATCAAACTCACTAAGTTGACGAAATCGTACAGGTCTTCGTACTCTAGGCATCGTAACCGATCGTAAAGGATGTCAAGAACCAAAATCCGCCAACGTTGATTCTTTACTGCGGCTGAAATATTCATTTTTAGAGCGTTAGTGAATTAAAAAAAAGCAGTATAAAAACCGGAATGTCGAACTGATAAGGCTGAAAATCTTTTCACTTGTTATTTACAGTAAGATAAATACATTCATTCGCCAACTTTTATTAAAATAAAACCATTTAAACTGGGTGTTGGGATTTATATGTCACTTAGTATATGTTCTAATACCTCTGAAACCACAACTATAGGCCTGCCTATCCTAATTACTTGCTGTTAGTATCGCCGTTGGAGAAAGGACGAAACTAGAGATGGGGTGACCCTACTAATCTTGAATCTGTATACTTTGGTATGGTCTTTTTCACCCTGCTCACGTACCGAATAGGTATTATTTGCGGCTCCCACGAACATCGCTTCTCCAGATATCCAGACAATATGACCTTAATTCAATTGGAAGCACATTGCTACCTCGATGAACTTGTGAGGAGGACTGCAAATGGTATCCTGTCAAAAAATTCAACCCGATCCGCAAATATTTGAGACGTGCTCTCCATTGGACTCACAGAGTACGCCATTAATAACTCAAGTATAGATTGACATTATTCCCACGGTTTGAAACCGATTGAGCACGGGTAGTGAAGAAAACGTGTTAAGCAAGGGTAAAACTTAGTAGATTATTTATCGGTCCGCTGTCTCACTTGGTTTAAAAAATGGTTTTGGATGGTCAAAGCAGTACACAGGATTATGTCACGACTCGCAGATCTTGTTTTGTTATGGGTGCCTTAACATTTGAGATTGGATGGTGTTGGGAAGTTTGCCTCTTTTTTTAGTTCCTTTTAGGAATGTAACGGGTAGTAATTTCCGGGAACCGGCCAAAACGGGTACCCGGCTCTTTAGGATCCGGCTTCATGCCCGGTTTAACCTGTTCCCTGCTTGCACGTTCTCAGATTTCCCACTACTCAAACTCAAAACATCCAAATTGAAAAAGAATTTTTTTACACTTTTTTGTTAAAGCTTTGGCAACTCTGCGAAAACCAGCTTGCCGTAGAACAAATGCAGGGAGCGACGTGAATGTTTTGGGCGAAGACCCGACGTTGTCGCGTGAATCCCCGCACTGAGAACAGATGTATTGTTCTGTGGGTGTATTATTGACTATTACTTTTTCACTCTAGTTACTTACTATCGAGCTTACTATTATATTGTTTAAGGTAAAAGTTCAGAAGTGTTACTAGAGAGTTATCGAGCGAGATTAGCCAATTTAAAAATGAGCAAAGTGTGGGAACATTTTATAATTGATAATGAAGATGAATCAAAAGCAGTGTGTGGATTGTGTGGCACACAAATTCTTCGCGGTCTTGGAAAAAAGCGAGTAAATCATCTTTGTGGAAACACTTAAAATATAAGCATCCGCTTACATTAAAGGGTCAAAGTAAAATCGAAAATAAGCAATGTTCAGGTTCAGAATCTTCAGGAGAATTGAGACAAATTGAAATTAGTGAGAGCTTCGAAAGACAATAGGACCTAAATGATTCAAGGGCAAAAAAAATACACCAGGCTATAGGAGAAATGATCGTTCTTGATAACCAACTTTTTTCTGCTGTGGAGAATAAAAGTAAAATGAAATTATTAATAATAATAATAATAATAATAATGTCTTTATTCCCACCAAAGAAAATACAAAACAAGTTGCAAAACCAGTCTTATAAGAACATATAGTGGGAGGGGCGAAGTTCGGCTTATCCGCTCTTCCACTTAACCCCTGGTTTTAGGTTTACATCATAATAAGGTAAGCATATATATAAAAATGAGATAAAGAGCATATACATATATACACATACATATACATACATATACATATATACACATATATACCCACATATACATACACACATGTATAAGCAGTATCAGAGAATGGACCCTAGCGGCTAATTTGTAAAATGGTACTATAAAAATACATAATGCCTCCAAAGTCATACCATGCAATTCCCTGCAATGTAGCAGCGTATACGTTTTTTAAACAAATCAATAGAAAGAGAAGTATACTCTCGCGGGATATTATTATAAAGTTTGCTGATATTATACGAAAAAGATCTTTCGAATAAGGTGGTAGAATGAAAAGGCGGTGTCAGTTTAGTTTTGTTGCGGGTATTGCGATTGTGAGCTAAGTAACGGAAATGAATTTTTTCGTGTAAGTAGGAAGGTAGTTTTTGTATAATAATCTTATGGTATTGTACGAGGCTGTGAAGCAGCCTGCGTTGCTTCATGTTCAGCCAGCCAGCATCAGTAAGCTTTGCTGACACTGAATCGAATTTACTCAAACCAAAAATAAGTCTCAGACAAGAATTTTGCACGCGTTGTATTTTATCTGAAGTGAATTTAGTTAGACATTTGTCATAGACGACATCACAGAAGTTAAAATGCGACAAAACAAGAGAATTGCACAGTATGACTTTAGTTTTTTGGTTGATGTAAGATTTTTGACCGTATATCGTCTTTAAATTAGAATACGCCCTTCTGGAGCACTTGTTAACATGTTCCTCAAACCTCAAGTTTTTGTCAAGGTATAAGCCTAAATTACGCGCTATCGAGCTTATTTCTAAAGTATTGTTATCGAGGTTTATTTTCACCAGAGGTTCACAATGGTTTCTCCAATTTTTTGGCCCGAATAACATGACTGTACTTTTAGCCGGATTCAAGTCTAAGCATATATTTCGAGAAGCTTTAGTGAGACGATCAAGGTCTTTATTTATCAGATCAACAGCAGGCAATGTTTGAGCTGGAGGAAATGATAAGTACACTTGTGTATCATCTGCATAAAAATGAGCTTTACAAGAGTGAAGACTGAAGTATAGATTAGAGGTGTAAATAATGAACATTAGCGGACCCAGAATGGAGCCCTGAGGAACACCAATGGTCACTTTCAATGGCGCAGAGTACTTATCATTCAGCATTACCTGCTGTTGTCGATCGCTGAAGTAGCTTCGCATTAGAGACTCTGCATCGGCCGAGAATCCGTAAAAGTGGAGCATGGCTAAGAGTAGGTCATGATGTATCCTGTCAAATGCCTTCGTATAATCTAAGAGCACCAAGGCAGTCAGGTTACCTTTGTCAGCACTGCACAATACATCATCCACCACTCCCAGCAATGCTGTTGTACAGCTATGCGCCGGACGGAACCCTGATTGTGTATCTATAATGAGGTTATTCGTTCTTAAGTGTTCTCTTATCTGAACATCCATTATTGATTCAAGCAATTTAGATAATGTTGGCAATATACTAATATTACGCAAATCCTTGAGCTCAGATGGCTGAGCAACTTTAGGCAAAGGCACAATCAAAGCGTGCTTCCAACAAAAAGGAAAATAGCGACGCAATATGCATTCATTAATGATATGTGTCATGAAAGGAATAATTTTGGGGCAGCAATACAACAGCATTTCGGTATTTATCAAATCAGCACCAAATGCTTTGCTTTTGAAGCCAAACAAAGTATCTTTCACCTGATCTGTGGACGCCAAAGCGAATTCAAACAGGGATACATTTGGTTTGACATTATTTTTATAAAAAGAAAATGTATCAGCATCAGGTTCTATACCTGCACTAGATAAAGACGTAAAGTACCGGTTCATTTTGTCAACATCAGCTAAATCAACTGGGATAGATGACCTGGGTGTCTTATTGCCAAAGTTCATAGCTTCTAAATCTTTCCATAGAGTCTTATAGTTCGTACTGTTAATTTTATGTTCCAAATGAATCTTTTTAGCATTATCAGTTGCTAATTTTACTATATTACGTAACTTTTTGTATTCCTCCCATTTCTGATCGCACCTTGATTTCCTATAGGCAGTGAATTTGTCATCTCTAAGTTTCATTAGAAATTTAATGTTATCAGTCAGCCACGGAGCTGGTTTTTTCGTAAACCTTGCCATTCGATAGGGTGCAAATCTGTCAAATAGCTCTAAAACCAATTGATTAAATATATTTAATTTCGTATCTATATCCTGACAATAAACTATCTGCGTAAAGTCTACTTCATCCAGAGCAGTCTTAAAAGATTCTTGGTTGATATTTTTGAAATCTCTGTAGCTACGTAGTACAGGTTGTTTGGTTTCTACCTCATATTCAAGGACTATAGATATCAAACTGTGATCAGACAAATTTGGTACATTACATACATCACAAGTACTTGGAATATCATCAGAGCAAAAAAAGAGATCTAGCAACGTTTCGGAGGAGACTCCAAATCTGGTCGGCGTAGCTACTATTTGATGCAAACCAAAATTATTCAACGAATCATCAAATAACTTCACAGCATTACTGTTTTTATCGAGAAAATCAATATTAAAATCGCCAGTGCAAATCATTTTGTCGTATCTCGGATATAACAAACTAAGTGAATCTTGAAACTGATTGATAAAATCATAAACGTTACACTTAGGAGGCCGATAAACGACTCCAAAGCAAAAACTCGTCGCTTTAATTTTGAATGTAACCCACAATTGTTCAACTGAAGAGGTGATGTCAATAACGCTGCATCTAATTTTGTTTGTTATATAAATCAGAACACCGCCACCTCTAGAGTCAACTCGATCGTTCCTAAAAAGAGTAAATCCATCCAAAGATATGAGATCATTGTCTACATTTTGATTGAGCCAGGTCTCAGTTAATGCAATAATGTCCCAATCCTGGGAATTGACCACAGTGTTTTTGAAATCGACAAACTTGACTAAAAGCGATCTGATGTTTAATACTGCTATTTTAAGGTTTTTATTTTTATTCATATCAGTAGATAGATTAGCCATAGTCGACTCTTTCTTTTAGGTTTTGTACATAGTTTTGGTACATTGGACAACCTCTAAAATTTGTGGCATGGTCACATTGAATATTTTTTTTCTTTGTTCTGTTATAGTTCAGGCAGTTTATACATTTTGAAACATCAGACTTACAATCCTTTAACATATGACTTCCCGAGCATTTTGAACATATTATTTCCGTGGATTTGCATTCCTTTGCCGAATGACCGAATGAGTGGCACTTTATACACTTCACAATATGAAGGTGATCGCTTACAAGAGACTTCTTCCATCCTAAGAACACAAAGCCCTCTTGAAGTAAAACTTTCCGCACTGCCGGTGTAACTTCAATGACTATGTTGACACTGTTGAAGTGTTTCAGCTTCGTGACAAATTTTATGTCAGTCTGCTGAATGTTTGCGAAACTATTTAAGGAAATAATATTGTTTACTATGTCCTCAGGCGAATTTAAGCCCTCCAAATTTACATTTCTGACAAGCATGCGAGGATTCAGCTTCCTGGCTTGGGTAATGGAATATTTTGATCCAAGTTTGTTATTGAGACTGGTTTTGAGCGTGTTAAGTGATTTGTCATCTTTGCAGTGAACCGCTACACCATTCTTTATTCGTTTAGTGGAGTTGATGCAAACGTTCAGATTAGCTGGGTTAACAGATGACGTGATTTCTTGGAAAATATTCTTGCTATCAGCATTTTCCACTGCATCTGCCTTGATCAGCAACACAGATGAACTAGCGGTAGATGGTTTCTTTAAAATATCGCTAAATGTGCTTGGATTTGGTTGCAATGCAATTTTTGGTGTCACATAAACATTATTTTCGTAAGACTTCAATAAGGTTTTCTGTAGTTCACTGGAGTACTCCAGTTCCGACATCAATCGCTTTGTAAGCTCCATTTCCCTATTTAGACATTCAACTTCTTTTCGTAAGATACTAGTCTCAGTTTTAGATGAATCACATTTCTTATATAGGAAGCAACGGCAGTCATCACAGACCCAGAGCAGATTTTCACACTCTGATATTATTTTTATCCAGCTGTCTTTGACTGAGACACAAGAAGTGTGGAATTTAGATGCGCAAATACTACAGTTAATTGCTTTAGTACTCACTATAAAATTATTCTCGCATACCTTACACAGCTCGACATCGGGTGCCATGACGAAAACATACACCCAATTTCCCTGAGCTATTTATCAGTACAGCGTGGATGAGGTTTTTGCTTCGTGGAATTTTTGTCAGAGCAAAAAAAAAAAAATATAGATGGAGTGCAGACAAAAATAGACCTTAGTGTATAACTACTTATGTAGAAATTGCAATAGATCAAAGACAACAGACGATATTCACATACCTAACTCACACGAAAATGCAGACACTACGCACTTCCACGTATACTGAAGCATAAAATTATTTATTGTCTATGTCCTCTAGAAAAATTAACTACAACGTCCCGCTAGCCGGTCCGTTGTTCTCTCGTCTCGTAATGTTATTAATTATTTTGCACTTAAATTTTAATTAACGAAAAAAGGTTTCTCGTTGACAATTTTTTTTGCAATATGGTTAGTTTTTCGTGTTATTTTATTTTAAACGTATACAGGGTGTCCACAAAGTTGGGGTTTTCCTTTACACGACGCGTAGATCTTGATAACATAAGCAATTTTTCTTAGTACCATATACACCAATGTCTTAAGGGAACCGAGATAAAGGGCTCTGCAACATCAAAAATATCTGAATACCGTCCTGTAGCCGCGACCCGGGACATCACCCAGTGGTACAAGGTCTCAACCCGACGGCAGAACTGGGTCGGGGTCAGTGTGTTAGTATGCAACCTTCCACCGACGGTTACGGTTACGCGTGTGGAGGTAAACGAACTAGTATACTCGATTAAATTTCAAAAAACAACAAGCACTAGAGACGTGGCTAGAGAAGTGCAAGTATCAAAAACTAAAGTGTGGCGAACGCTGCGTGAAGAGGGGCTGTATCCGTTTCACGTCCGACGTGTACAAGCCCTTCAACCTGAGGATTTTCCAGCAAGAGTGCGGTTTTGTGAGTGGTTGTTGCATCAACATGACAATAATCCGGACTTCTTGAAGTGCATATTGGTGACAGACGAATCTACGTTCACGCGTAATGGGGTGAATAACTTTCGCAACACTCATGTTTGGTCAGTAGAAAATCCGCACGCTGTCCGTCGAGCACATTTTCAAGAAACATTTTCGGTGAATGTTTGGGCTAGCATGGTGAACGGTATGCTCATTGGATCATTTATTCTCCCAAATCGATTGGAGGGGATGCAATACCTAGACTTTTCAAGCAACATTTTGCCTTCCTTGTTAGAAGATGTGCCATTAAGTGTAAGACAATCAATGTGATTTCTGCGTCTGCTCGGTCTGATTTCATTTTCTGTTGGAGCGGTATGATTTCGGGCAGAGACGTACTTAGCCCTTCTCGTCAACTGGAGAGTGAGTACTTTTTCCTTTATTTTTTTTTACTTGGTCGCCCTCGTTTCACTACACATTACCTTTGTTATTTCAAGGGTAGTTGTTTCTGAAAAGGAAAACCCCAACTTTGTGTGTATAGCTACACAACGGGTTGCTGTACTTTTTAAGTTGCCATATAAACTTATCGCGGATAAATTTTTAGGATTGAAGAGATTGTTTGCTGTCCTGGAACGAAAGTATAGTATACCCAGTCGGCCATATTTCAGCAAAACTGTCATTCCTGGGATATACGAAAAGTGTCAAAGTAGAGTAGCTGAAATGTTGGCAGATGCAAGATTTATTTCTTTCACAACAGACATGTGGACTTCTGATGTGAACAATAAGAGCTTTATAAGTTTAACTGGACCTTGGATATCCAGAAATTTTGAACAAAAACATTATGTGCTAAGTATTCCTGGTCTGGATGGACTGGTGAAAATATAAACAATGCTTTACTACAGTATATTCAGATAAGAGATAGACCGGATGTAAACAAAAGGTTCGGGTGATTTTCACGCTAACGCCGCCGTCTCGACGTAAAACAGGAGCCCTCATTGGTCAATTCGCAATTAAATGCCTATGCCGAGCGGCAGAGCAGTCGTATCAAGGCAGAGTCACATTCAGGTTCAGACGTGTTACGTATGTCGTGTGCATCATTGCAATTTGATATTTCTTTGGACGTTTTCGTTTGTTATCTTATTAAGTTGTTGAGTTTGTCGTTGTTATTGTTATACCTTGTTATTGATTGTTAATGTTATCAACTGCTTGCGCAAAATGCCCAGTAGTACAGATACTGCCGATGAAGTTGTAAACTCCTGTAGTCCACCTAGGAAACGCTCTAAAAAAAGACACCTGAGTGCAGAAATGAAAGAGGTCATTTTGAATATATATAAGATCGAGCGCGATGAGAACGAGGCATCAACCATCAAAGAAATTGTTGTGAAGGTTTCTCACAAAGTTGGGGTGTGTCGCGCATCAGTGTTTAATGTGTTAAGACAATACAAAAAAAAATCACACCTTTTCTGAACCAATGACCAGTAAACATCGCAAAAGTATTGTTAAATCATTGGATGAAACTGATAAGCATGCGATTAGGAGGAAAGTGCATGAATTCTTCTTTAGGAATGAAATACCTACTATAGATAAAGTACTGCAGGAGGTAAATGGAGATACAACGTTGCCAAATTTCAAACGATCAACTTTCCATGCGTTACTGAAGCATTTAAATTTCAAATGGAAAAAACGGGGTCGTAATAGTTTACTACTGGATAGAGAAGAAATTGTGCTATGGAGGAGGGATTATTTAAGAAAAATTGGGAAATATAGAAATCAAAACAGGAAGATTTATTACCTTGATGAAACGTGGGTAAACGCAGGACACACTACAAGTAAAGTATGGGTTGATGATTCTGTAACTTCATCCAGGAGGGCCTTTCTAGATGGACTGTCCACCGGATTAAAAAATCCAGCAGGTAAATACGAGTAATAGACAACAATCGGATGTTTTTCAAACCTTGGGAACAAGGTTCTAAACATTCATTCCAGGGGGCAGATAAAACATATTACAAGTAACAAAACTTTTATAACTTTCCATAAAATGCGTGGATGTTTTATTGTCATTTTCATTTGTTAGAACTTTTTTAAGCCATGTTTTTATGTGTTTTCGATATTTGAATAATTTTTTAATATAATCTTAAAATATGTCGCATATTATGAACTTAAAAAAAGTAACTAAGTTTTATATTGTGTACCGTTCCTAATATTTCTATCATTTTAATTCATACTTTAAGCTTTATAAAGTTATAATTTGTTAATATTAATATTTGCGCGTATTTCAGGTTCCTGATCATTCATTTTTTAAAGGTTTATAACTTTAAATTAAATTGTGAAGCGGTGAGTAATCATACGACGTTCAATATTCTTTCTTTCAATATGACTAAATAATCCCAATTATAGCAATCTGATACTCATGTCTCAATGTTTTTTCGCTGAATGTGATGAAAACATTTGAAAAAGGTTCTCTTATTGAAATAAATCTACACCAGTTAGTACTTCGATTTCCAGGTAAAGGGAAAAGCTCATTATCTGCCATATTGGCAGTGAGGATGGATTTGTTGTTGACGGTCTGTGGTGCTTTGAGTCTAAGAAAACTGGAGATTACCACGAGGAAATGAATGGCGAATCGTTTGAACAGTGGTTTTCAAAAATTTTACCGAACTTAGAGGAAAACGCAGTAATTGTGTTGGATAATGCGCCTTATCATTCTCGAAGAATGGAGAAGGTCCCAACAACGGCTTCAAGGAAAGTTGATGTTCAAAATTGGCTCCGCTCGGAAAATATCAACTTTGAAGAAGCAATGCTGAAAGTACAATTATTAAGAATTGTCAAGGATCACAAGGCGGAATATCAAAAATACGCCATTGACGAAATGGCAGCAAGTCAAAATAAAACTGTGCTCCGTTTACCTCCATACCATTGCGAGCTCAATCCCATTGAGCTCATATGGGCAGAGGTTAAAAATTATATAGCTAAGCACAATACAACTTTTAAATTTTGTGACCTCAAGGGACTTTTCAAAGAAGCACTAGAATTAATAACAGCGCAAAAATGGGAAAACTGTATTAAGCACGTGAAAGACAAAGTTGAAAAGAGAATGTGGGAACTGGACAATATTTTAGAGGAACAAGTCGAGCCATTCATTATTGACGTTGGTGCTTCAGGCAGTAGCGATGATGAAAGCTCATCAAGCTCATCTTTCCAATAAAAGATGTCGTTCATCAAATTCGGTAAGTTATAAGTAATTATAAAGCTACTGTATTTTTTAATTAATTATTGACATTTTTGAACCCATTTTGGCAAAACCTATTCAAGAATCTACTTTCTGACAATGTTCAACCATGCACATTTTTTTACGTTTTGAACGTTTTAATTTGGTTACATATTTACCTAGAAATCAAAAAATATACTAATCAATATTCTAAAAGCAATTTTAAGAGATATACGATTATTTTTAATTTAGGCTAATTTAAACGCCATTTTGAGATTATATTCGACTGTATTTCACCAAACATCAGGCGGCATCCGAAGCTGGAAATCGAAGCGAAAATTTTGAAACCCTTATGTATATTTACATCATTATATATTTCTTACCCCACCCCCACATGATCCTATATCCATCACCAATCGTATACACATCGAATTGTGCTAATTTACTACAAAGTTACGCAAAGCAGCATCTACTATTTAAAATATGTACTGCGTGACTCTTAATACGTCCCTGCCGAATGTTACAGCGTTCGATGATCACGTGGTCTTGTTTATGTCCGGTCTATCTCTTATCTGAATATACTGTAGAATTGTTAAGAAATAATAACATAGAAGTGGGCAGAGTTCACTTGGTTCTTCGAGATAGCGGTGTTAATATTAAGAAGACTACAAAAGATATGGGAGTCAATAATGAATCCTCAGCAGCTTGTAGTAGTTAGCTCTGTTAAAGGGCAAACATCCCTTATGGAAATTGTATTTATTGCAAGATATAAACCATTCCTCTCCATCTCGGACAAAATTAGAAGAAATTCAGAAAGACGTCAACCTACCTATCAAAAAATTGGTTCAAGATGTTCAAACACGTTGGAGTTCCACGTATTATCTATTAGAAAGACTTATCGAGCAGCGAAGGGCCATTAACTTACTTAACACGGAAGTTGATGCGGTTCCCTCTTTGACACCAAATCAGTGGGATTCGTTGGAAAAGCTTTTACGACTTTTACAACCATTTGAGCAAACTACCAAACATTTTAGCAGAGAATTATGTATAATATCAGAAGTGATTCCTACAGTTTTGTCATTAAGAAGGTTTTTAATGGAAATTAAGATTTCTGGACTAAAAAATTTACAGCAAAGTTTGCTAGAAAATTTGACTAAACGTTTTTCTGAAATTGAGAATAACAATAATTTTTTAATAGCTACTTTTTGGATCCATGGTTCAAGGATGCATTTTTCACTGATAAACATAAAACAGCAGTTGCTATTTTACAATATATTCAGAGTCTAACTGTGGATATGACACCTATTGATAACAATAAAGCTTGCGTTGCGTCAGTAGATTTAAGTTCTGATGAATCTGATGATGATGTTCCGCTTAGCACTTTATTTAAGATACGCGAAAAACTAAGTCCAAATCCTGTAAGCGCCTAATAATTCCCTGCATTAAAATCGATAGGACACGTGACCTTAGTAGCTGCTTCCAGACTAATGGGAACTGAACTCATTGTCTAAACTTTCTCCGAATTGATCAATCCTCTCCACAACTGTGACCCCGACACACCATATCCCAATTCCTTTTTTCCCTATCTCCAATCTTCCATATCGCTGACTGTTCCTGACCTTGCTTTATGTACTCCAGATTCCGCACTGATGCGCCCAGCACAGTAACTTCTGCTTTCCGTGGAAATCCAGAGCAAAAGCTTGGCCCTCTAGAGATTACCCCCATCAGCTTTATCTACCCGTTAAAGCTGCCCTTCTCCTTATCGAAACAGTCAACACACACCCCGAGGTGGTGGCATCCGCTCGGGTTCAGGATGACAATAGGACAGTGAACGTTCAGCAAAAATATACGCATCAGCTGGGAAAAGAGTTCTGATTCGTCTAATTTAAAATGATCCCGTTCTAGCGAGTCTTCAAGAACAAAATTGCGTTAAAGAATTTTATTTAGGCACTTTCCAGAAGTATTTTTGTTCGCTTCGGAAATAGTTTTTATTGGTTTCTCTGATCGTTCTTAAAAAATAGCATCCAGTAGGTTGACCCTGCACTACCAGGCGTAAACCTATGCGATTCTGGCTTACGTATCCCGTATTTTGGAGAGGAAGGGCCTAGAAGAAGAATAAACAATCTGATCTGACAGTCAGGCTGTTGCTAGAAGGGCGAACCTTGAAGCTTAGGGAATGTAATTAACCATTCGATGAATTGAAAGAATTTATACTTTCATTTGAAAATAAAACATACGGTGATATTTTGAATACTAAACTCCTTAAAAATACTTTGCACTCGATTGGTCATGTAATCTTGAATTTTATCACTAGCTTATGGAGTTTTCTCGGATACATTAAAAGTAATCACAGTTACGCAGTTAAGCATCTGATTTTGAGTTCGGTCCTGCAACCGAGTCAGTTAGTCTATCTGACAGTGAGCTCGTGAATTTACCGTATTAAAAGTGAACCATAACACAAACAATTTTCGACTTGCTACCATATAGTGCAAATCACGAACCAGGACGCATTGTGAGTAGGAAATATTGTGCTATATACCGAGAACATAGTAAATCAGTGGATCAAATACTCAACATTCCAATCTCAAGCGTTCGGGAAAAACGCGTCCACAATTTGGACCTCGAAAGAACAGGTCCGTATTCAGAAATGATATTTTTCCATACTGATATAAAACCTTAGCAACAATGACATCAACACCGATTAACCAACCCACACACTATTCCACAATTCTAACTACATATAAACATCCAACTCAAGAACAAGCTATAGTTTTCAATTCCATAGACGGAGCAAGAATACAAGATTACTTGCTCCAATTAGGACCAATGATTGACCCGAAGAACATTTTGTTTTGCTCTAGAATTTCCAATAACAGAATTTGCATATACCTCTCCAGCAAGGAATTAGTAAATAAATTCGTAGAGAACCCAGGGGAAATTGTAATACAAGGAGAAAAAATTAAGGCCCGTAAATTAATTTCACCATCGGACAGGTTAGTGCTATCGAACGTTTGCCCAACAATACCACACGCAGTTTTAAAGGAAAAACTACAAGATCTAGGCTTGAAATTAATATCTTCCATAACATTTTTGAGAATCGGAGCAACAGTACCAGAATACAATCACATATTAAGTTTCAGGAGGCAGGTATATATTACACCTCTAGAATCTAACCAAATACCTGAGTCCATCGAAATCACTCACGATAGTCTATCATATCGCATCTTCTTATCGCTAGACAGTCAGAAATGTTTTAAATGTAAACTTTCTGGTCATATTGCTTCACACTGTCCTTCTGTAAACAACACACCACTGACAAATAACAGCAACACACAATATAGTCAGCCAGAAATTTCAGCCACCGAAACCACTCAAAGGATAGAACAGAATCATAGCAAAACAACAGTTTTTCTCCCTTCATCTCAACCAAGCAACAAGGAAATACCAGTACAGACATCCAACACCTCACATGAACCACGAAGCGTAACATTCAGTAGCAGCCAGACAAATATAATAGATAAAGCACCCAACAAAAGACCCATTTCAAATATTTTAACACCTCCAGCAGCAAATACACCCAACAGTCCTACGTTCACTATTCCAAGAAACATTAACACCAAAAAGCATAAGTCGGAAACTGGACCGTCGATCATCCAAGACGATGCTTTATCTCCAGTTAAAGCATTTATAGAAAGCCATACCCCACCACTCGCGTTAAATTGTGACCAGCTCAAGAGTTTACTGGAAAACACACATGGGGTACAAGACATAACACATATCATAAACGACTTTACAGATGATATCAAGGGACTTACAGAAATGTTACTACTAATATATTCTCATATAGATGACAGAACGCTAAAAAACCGCTGCACCAGACTTCGGAAGAAACTGGAACGCATCATCGACAAAAGTCTCAATGACTCTCTTAGCGATACTTCCTCAATAGACACATCTTTTTACTAAAATAAGAATCATGTCAATATTGCAATGGAACTTAAATGGATACTATGTCCATTTAAACATGTTAAAAAAACTGATAGCTGATTATACACCAGATGTCGTTTGCCTCCAGGAAACGCATTTCCACGACACAAAATCACACTCACCCAAAAACTATGCAGGATTTTTCAAAAACAGGCAAAGACCCACAGCAAGCGGTGGAGTCTCAATATACGTCAAAAGGGAGATACCTGTCCGACCAATTCCATTGAATACAAACCTAGAAGCTATAGCTATATCTATAGACCTCAAAGATGTACTCAACATATGTAACATTTACATCCCACCAGACTACCATTTGGAACCTGCCGAATTCCAAGCTCTGTTAGAACAAATACCCAGCCCTAGAATAATATTAGGAGACTTCAACGCCCACAGCATCTCGTGGGGCTCTTTTAAAAATGATCCTAGGGGAGAATTATTCAAGGAAGCACTTGAGACGAACAACCTAGCCTTACTTAACGATGGAAGCAGCACAAGGTTTGATGCTGCTTCAGGGAGATTTTCTACCATCGACTTAAGCGCATGCTCGCCGAGCCTTCTGACGCATCTGAATTGGACCACTGCTGATGACTTATATAATAGCGATCATTTTCCTATTGTCATCTCAGATTCAAGAAATGATAGAAGTGATACGATACCACCAAATAAATGGAGATTAAAAGAGGCCAACTGGACTGATTACTCGCAATATATAGACAACAATATTAACAACATCGATTTAACCGAAAATATAAACATAATAATAGAAAAGTTTAATACCTTAATCACCAAAGCAGCACAACAACACATTGGGAAAACAAAAACCGTCAAAAAGAAAAATCCAGTTCCTTGGTGGAACCAAGAATGCGAGACAGCACTCAAAGAAAGTAAATCAGCTCTAAATAAGTACAAAAGACACAAAACGACTGAAAACCTACGTGACTTAAGACAGAAGCAGGCCAGAGCAAGACTTACAACAAACAGAAATCAGAAAAAGTCGTGGCAAAATTTTGTTGAAGGAATGAATACAAGAACACCAATATCAACAATTTGGAAAAAGATAAAAAGTATCTCAGGCGCAAATAGTTTTCAAAAAATTAAAGCAATAAAGGATGAATCGATAATTCACACTAACAGCGATGAAATTGCTGAAATACTATCGAAAACATACTATAAGCACTCCAGCAATGATAACTACTCTCAAGAGTTCATAGCTCACAAAACACAACACGAAACAATTCCAATAACAGTTGAGAATAATGAAGACACCATCAACACTCCCCTAACCATTAACGAACTGCTCGATGCCATTCAAGATATGAAAAACACATCACCAGGGCCAGACGATATTCCAACCGTCTTCCTCAAGAACCTGCCTCTATCCGGTAGGAAATGTTTATTGGACATTTACAATATAATATGGTCAAAACATGAGTTTCCGAATAGCTGGAATCAAGCAATTGCCATTCCCATAGTTAAGCCAGGTAAACAACAGCTAGATCCAGAGTCATACAGACTAATTTCCTTAACATGTGTACCATGTAAATTGCTTGAGAAAATTATAAACAAGCGCCTGGTCTGGAGCCTAGAACAAAAACACGTACTGATACAGGAACAAGCAGGTTTCAGGCCGAACAGATCGACTATGGATAATATAGTCGATTTGAACAATTATATTCAGGAGGCATTTGAAAACCAGCAACACTGTTTTGCCATTTACTTTGACATTAATAAAGCCTTCGATACGGCGTGGAGATATAAAATAATCGAGAAGCTTAAAGACTGCGGCTACAATGGACATATATTAGCTTTCATTGCCAACTTTTTGGGTGAAAGAAACTTCCAGGTTCGAGTGAATGGATCACTGTCCAAATTGAAAACACAAGAGAACGGTGTACCACAGGGATCAATTATCAGTCCGACACTTTTTCTAATTACAATCAATGACATCTTGGATAATATGGAGAAACCTGTCCAAGCCAGACTCTACGCAGACGACATGATAATTTACGTAAGAGGCAAAAATATTGAAACCAGTGCCCAACTCTTAAAAGCGCAGTTATCGAAATTAGAACATTGGTCCAATCAGACAGGCTTTTCGTTTTCTCCCAGCAAAACAAAATGCATCATCTTCAGCAAAAAATGTGAACAGAATAATCCATCACTACAAATACATGACACATCGCTAGAGTACACGGATGAAATCAGGTTTCTAGGAATAACATTTGACAGACGTCTAACATGGAGAAAACATATCACTCAGCTTATTCAGTCTTGCCAAAGGAGAATTAATGTGTTAAAATGTCTAGCACATAAGCACTGGGGAGCAGAAAGCAAAACACTTTTAACCATTTACAGACTGCTAATACGATCAAAAATAGACTACGGGTGTATCGTGTATGCATCTGCCAAAAAAACCATATTAAAGCATCTAGATGTGGTACATAATACAGCTTTACGTATCATACTAGGAGCCTATCGAACAACACCGCTGGAAAGCTTATACTGCGAAGCAGGAGAACCCCCACTGCAACTGCGACGAGACATTCTCAGTTCATCATATCATTAACACAGCATCAAACCCAGATGCTCCCACTTCTAAAAACCTACGCACCCTCATAGAATACGACAGAAATCCATTGCACATTCCACCACTACACAGAAGAGTTAGATCTCACCTAATACAGTTGAATATAAGCCAAATGCCTCAATTATATCCAGTCAAAGTCTCAAACGCACCACCTTGGGCTGTCCAGCTTCCTCGTGTAAATACCCAGCTAACAGAACTAGACAAGCATAGCACCCCTAACGAAATAATACAGAGGAATTTCTACGAAATCGTTGGTAAATATCTTGACCACAAGCTAATATTTACCGACGCATCGAAACAAGGATCAAACTGCGGAGCAGCAATAGTTACACCAACAACCATCAAGACCTTGAAGATTCCGGACTCAGCCACTACTCTGACAGGAGAGCTTTACGCGATTCTGGAAGCATTAAAATATATAGAAAGCACCGTTGACCAAAAATGGATAATCATTACAGACTCACTTAGCTCAATATACTCCATCAATAAGTTATATACAAAAAACCCGATAGCCAAGATAATACAAGAAACAATTACTCAACTCACCAACAATAACCAGATTATAGTACTTATGTGGGCTCCATCTCACAAAGGAATAGCAGGGAATGAAACAGCGGATACAAACGCTAAAAGAGCGGCAACGAACAACAGCATCTGCAACCTCCCAGTTCCAGCATCAGATATGAAGGTATATGTAAAAGGCAAAACAATAGACCAGTGGAATAGTGTGTGGAGGAACAAGCCTTCCAAGCTACAAGAAGTGAAACCCAAGCTCAACGAATTGCAAACAGTAACAGAAAAAAGGAGACTGCAAGTGATAATAACCCGCCTCCGACTGGGCCACACAAGAATCACCCACAGCTACCTCATCACCCGTGACCCTGAACCAATGTGTTTTATGTGTGAAAGCGTTTTATCGGTAAAACACATTCTAGTGGAGTGTCCAATGTTCGAACAACAAAGACATCAGTTTAATCTCTGTGGTAAAACTCTAAAAGACATAATTGGAGCCACCTGCAATGTCCGAAATCTAATGTTGTTCTTGAGCCATTGTAATTTAATACATAAAATTTGATTCATGTACACATTAAATCCGCTGCTAATAGCTAATTAGCTGATGCAGCTTATGTAAATAAAAAAAAAAAAGCATCTGATTTTAGACCTATAAATACAGGACTTTGCCATCTCTTGAAAAAGTTTTGGAAACATTTTGAATTGTTGAATATTTTGAAACCAATAATCTTCTCATTGCTAAGCAATAGGGCTTCAAGGTCACTGTTGTGAAACTGCTCTTCGAATTACAGTGACTGATTAGATGAAACTTATTGATGACAATAACTATGTAATTGCAGTCTTCCTTGATTTCAAACGAGCATTTCAAACAATAGATAGACGAATATTGATAGATAAATTAAAACAATGTGGAATTGGAGGCACTGTCCTGAGTTGGATAATTAGTTACTTGATTGACAGAGGTCAAAGGACTAAGATTGGTTCTTCTATCTCCGAAACCATTTCTGTACGTTTTGGAGTTCCTCGGGGTAGTGTTTTGAGGCCATTATTTTTTATAATATATTTGAATGATATGGAACGACATCTATATGCCGATGACACACTTGTGTAATCAGCCTGCAAAAACCTGAATGAGGATATCGATATTGTGAACCGTGCCCTTGCAAATATTGATACATATCTAAAAATGAACAAATTGAAGTTGAACACTCAAAAATCAAAAGCAATGGTAATATCAAGCAGAAGTAAAGACAAGAATATAATAAAAGCTAATATCCGAATGAAGACAGTTCCTGATATAATAATAATAATAATAATATTTATTCACTCAATGTACAAAGATAACAAAAAATATGAGTAAATAAATATAAAATCAAAACAGGCCCAATAGAAGGCATCACCTGTACATGGACCAATAAATTTAAGTTGAAACTGTAGAATGCAAATGACAAAAAGGACAAAAATTAGCTACAGTAGATTATGCATTTAGTTGATGTTCGTATTTATGAGTTTATGAATTTCAGTCCTAGATATAGAATGTAGCCACTTTTTTAAATTTCTTTTGAAACAATTTCCGAAACGTAAATCTTTTAAGTCTTTAGGTATAATTTCATAAAATTTAGGCGCTAAATAGAGATATGATCGCTGCATTATAGATTTATGCGGTTGAGGAACTACTGTGCCACGAATTTTGTACCTGGTATAATGATTATGTTTAATTTTTTGGTCGGTGTTTACAAATTTATGGTAGTGAGTGATACTGTGTAAGAAATAAAGCTGTCTTATATCATACATTCGAACATCTGCGTATAATTTTTCAGTGGGATAAAGTATCGGTTTTTTAAATATCATTTTTAGAATACTTTTTTGAAAAACATCTAAACTATAGATATGTGAGGAACATGCAGCTCCCCTTGCTAATATACCATATGTGAGATGAGGCTCAATCAGTGCATGGTATAATCTTCGAAGATATTTTTCTGTCAATATATTCCCAAGGTATTTAATTTTGTAGGATACAAATCTAACTTTCTTTAAAATATAATTGACATGGATGGCCCATCGTAAGTGAGGATCCAAGACCACTCCAAGGTATTTTATGTTGGACACTCTATTAATTTGCATTTTTTGATCATTAATATTGAAGGAGAAATTTGTGTAATTTGGCAGATGTCTAGCATAAGATCCAAATGGTAAAAAATGTGTTTTAGAGTAGTTAATGCTTAATTTTCTACTGTTAAACCACCGAATAATTTTGATAAAATCATTTTCAATTACATTTTTCAGATCAGACCAGTCAGTGCCTTCATATAATATTGCAGTATCATCTGCAAAACTAGTTATTTTGCCAACACAATTAATTTGGAAAATATCATTTAAATATATATATTGAATAACAGCGGACCTAAGACAGTTCCTTGTGGGACACCACACTTAATATACATTTCTTTACTAAATGATCCTGATATCTGCACAGATTGTGGGCGATTTGACAAATAACTTTCGACCAGTGAGTACGCGTTTCCTCTGAAACCAATTCTCTCCAATGCTTCTAATAATAATTTGTGATTAACTGTGTCGAAAGCTTTCTTTAAATCAACAAAAATGCAGATTGAAGGGATTTTGTTATCAATATTTTGATGTATTTGATTTACAATTTTAGTTATTGCGTCCTATGTAGCCTTCCCTTCTGTAAATCCATATTGATTTTCACTTAAAATTTTGAATTTTGTGAGGTATCGAATCATTCTAGTAGATAAAACTTTTTCAAAAACCTTTGCTACACTGGATATTATTGATATTGGTCTATAGTTGTTAACATCTGTTTTTGTTCCTGATTTATGTATCGGTATTATATTACCTTTTTTTAAAATTGAGGGATATATGCCAGATTCAAAGCATTTGTTGATTAGGTAAGTGAGTGGTTCTGTTATGTCCTCGGCTATAATTTTCAAATGTTATACTGTTCCCGATGTTGTATTTAACTCAGTGACACACTCTTTAACTTTTGTTTTCCCAGTAATCTTATCAATAGTTGTCCAAAGCCGCTTAGGATCATTTAAGTTATTATTCAATTTATTTAGGTAATGTTTTCGTTTGGTTTGCCTTACAAGCTCTATAACTTTATTTTCATATTGGTTGTAGCAGTCGGTATTCTCTGTAGTTGGCGTTAGTTTCATTACATTATATAGTCTTTCCTTTTCTATTGCCGATGTTATTAATCCTTTGGTAATCCAGGCATTTCTGCTTTTCTCTTTGTGACTAATTATTACTTTATTGGTACTAATATCTATTAGTTTTTTTATTGTCTCTATGAACAGTCCCGTTGCTTTGTCTATATTATTTATAGAGTATAATTGTTCCCAGGATTCTTGTTTGACATTTGATATTAGTTTTGAATTGTCGACAAAAAATCTGTAATTTTCCTGGTTGTTACTAACGGTAGGGATGTTAGAATGTTTTTCATTTGAAGATATCAGTAAAATATTGGAGAAGTGGTCAGTAATATCGCTTTCTAGGATTATTGGTATACAAGTAATTTTGTTGGATAGGTCTTTCACAAAGCAGTGATCTATACATGTGCCACTGATAGACCTTGTAGGTAAGTTTATATAGGACAGATAGATATAGTTGATACAATGAAATACCTTGGATTTATGTTGGATAAAAACCTATACTTTAACAAACATAGTGACTGTATCATTAAGAAAATTTCAAAGAAACTTTTTTTCAAGAGTTTCTAAACAGCTATCAATATCCGCAAGAATTACGGTTTACAATACAATAATAAAACCTCATTTTCAGTACTGTTCATCTTTATTATATTTCTTTAGCAACAACAAAATATGCACCTTACAACAACTTCAAAATAGGGGAATGCGGATAATTTTACAGTGCTCTAGGTACACACGAATTGAATATATGCTGGATACTCTACTGTGGTTATCGGTGAATCAACATCTTTATTTAACAACAATGCTATTTATTTATAAAACTGCGAAGGGAACATTACCCACTGATCAACAGCCAAAAAATATCCTAAATAAAATCAACAAAATATTACTATCTTTAATGTGCTAAAACCGGAATGAAACTTATTTTTTCAATATTAGTTCAAGTTTTAGAGATACGGTAATTATATGTGTTCCTGCTATGACAGTGTTAATATACTGTAATTCACAAGAATGCACGTGCTACATTTTTATATTCGGCAAGAAAAGATGATGCAATTGGCATGATTGTGTTACGTTATACATACGTGTACATTATATTGTTTTATATTAGCCATTTTTTCCGCAGTTGGCTGACAGCGTTCATGCAAGATGTCTCGAAAGTGTGTAAACAATCCAGATCAGTTTTGTTACGTGTGTGGTGATGTGACTTTTGCGTCTCAGAGACGGTCTATTACTCCACTAATAACAAAGGCATATCAGCTTTATTTCGCTTGTAAACTAGGTGATCAAGACAAACAGTGGGCACCCCACATCTGCTGTAATACATGTGCTTCAAGTCTGAGGAGCTGGTTAAATGGCAAAAAACGGTCAATGCGCTTTGCTGTCCCAATGGTTTGGAGAGAGCCTACAAATCATATTAATGATTGTCACTTTTGCATGGTACCTTGTGTTGGATAAGCCACAGATATGTCCAAGAAAAAAAAATCGGTTATTAACTACCCAAACATACCATCTGCGATGGGACCTGTGCCTCACAGTGACGAAAATCCTATTCCAAAACCCCCAGAATCCTACACTTGCGAATCAGAAAACGAATCAGATCATGGCGATCGAGTGATTCGTCAGGAAGAAGATATGCCATCAACGTCAAGAGATCCTGATTTTATACCGAGCACGTCATGCCACCAACCGCACAAAATAACACAGTCAGTATTAAACGTAAGAGATTTAGAACTTCCAAAATGTAAGACAGAGTTACTTGGATCAAGACTGCAGCAGTGGAACTTGTTAGAAGACGATGTTTCGGTATGTGTTTTTCGTAAACGCCACAAAGACTTAGAACCATTTTTCAATATGGAGAATAACTTGGTTTTCTGCAGTAACATTAACGGCTTACTGGCGGCTTTAAATATAAACTATAACCCAGAAGAATGGAGATTGTTTATAGACAGTTCAACATTGAGTTTAAAGGCAGGGTTATTGCATATTGGATATATTTTACCATCTCTTCCTGTAGGGTATGCAGTTCACATCAAAGAATCATATGACAATATGAAGTACCTATTGACATGCATAAAATACGATGAGCACCAATGGCATATTTGTGGCGATTTGAAAGTTGTTGCACTTTTACTTGGGCTGCAGCTAGGCTACACAAAGTTTTGCTGTTTTTTGTGTGAATGGGACAGTCAGGCAAAGGCACTTCATCACACCAGACAAAACTGGCCTGTTCGTCAATTCCTAGAGCCAGGTCAAAAAAATGTACAGCATATGCCATTAGTAGATTCGAAAAAAATTTTATTACCACCACTGCATATCAAGTTGGGCCTAATGAAAAACTTTGTCAAGGCATTAGATAGAGATGGGTCAGCTTTTCAATACCTGCGTCTGAAAGTTCCAAGACTAAGTGAGGCAAAGGTTAAAGAAGGTATTTTTGTTGGGCCACAGATTCGAAATATTTTGAAAGATACACAGTTTGAAAACACTTTAACAGGTATTGAAAAAACTGCTTGGAATGATTTCCGTCTGGTGGTCACTAATTTCTTGGGAAATAGAAAAGCCGACAACTATAAAAAATATGCTGTCATCGCATCAAAAGATGGGCTGTAATATGTTTCATAAGATACATTTCCTACACTCACACCTGGACTTTTTTCCTGACAATTGCGGAGCCGTAAGTGATGAGCACGGCGAACGTTTTCATCAGGATATTTCAACAATGGAAAAAAGGTACCACGAAAAGTGGAATCCTTCCATGCTTGCAGACTACTGTTGGACTCTTGGTAGAGACGCTCCAGAAACGATCCATAAAAGAACAGCAAAAAGACAGCGCATATAGTGATTCTTATAAGTATATGAATCTTGTTACTTTTTTTAATATATCCTTAAAAATAAATTTTTTTTTTCTAAACCGCAACTAATTTTTTTATTTCATTGTCATTTTTGGATTCAGCGCCCCAAAATTAACAAAGAAGTGCACTTCTCCCACAAGATACAATTAAAAAACTAAAATGTGTTGTCCAGTGTAATATTAATATACTAAATATGTTTATAACTATAACCATGAATCAATTGTTTAAAAAAACGAAAAATACTTTAATAGCAAATCGACCTAAAAATTAGTCCAAGCATTAAGTATCACCAATCAATTTCGAATAAGATAATAAAATTGAGATATTAACAAAAAATTAAATTACAGTAAGAAAGCGTGCGGTGCTTGATATTAAATTTAAAAATTACTCATGTACAAGATTTAAGTTAATCGCACTTTTCACTAAAAATTAGTTTTTTGTTAATATTTTAACTTTATACTGATCTTAATCCAAATTAATAACCCTTTACTTTTGAGTTCTATTTGTTTTATTAGTTATTTGAACTACAATTTATTTTCTGAATTTTTAGTCTGTAAACGAAAACAAAAGTACGTAAGAAGGCGGCTTTGAAGTGGCCGATTTCTTGCAAAATGCCTCTCAAAGTACAGAAAAGTTTGTATCAGGAGAACCCCTAGTTCCCATACTAAATCAAGCAGTACAACATAATAAACCACTTGGTCTTTCTTCAGAGAAAAAGTATTATATATAAGTTAATAGTGAAGAGGACTTACCTACTTTCAAAAGGACCACATTCTATACTTTACTCAAAGAACTTAATTTTGAGTATAGAAAGCGGGGCAGGAATAGTATCTTGATGGACAGCGATTATTTTATGGAGAAGAAATGATTTAAAATCAATAAAGAAATACCGCGACCAGGGCAAGAATATCTATTACTTGGATGAAACCTGGATAAATGCAGGCAATACAAAACCTATGCGTTATACACTTATTTTGCATTGAAATGAAAATAGGTTGATATGCTGTAATTGCAACATGTGTTATTTTTATGCTGCAAATTTGATTAGGGAGTGATAAAGTTGGTGTTTTTTACTATGTATTATAAAAATGCTACATTTTTATTATTTGTGTTTGATAATAAAAAAACTAAGATTTCAATAGTTGGGCCAACTGAAGTGGGAAGGGGCTCGTACTTCCAGGGAATAAAGAACTGTGAGAAGCATGTGCACTCTTTCTTTAAAAAATAATTATTCATTTTGTTAGACTATTCCAAGACCATTGAGGGAAATACGGACCTGTACAATCTCGCTTTTGGGCATGCTGTATTTTGCCTGGGCGTAAATGGACTGCGAATGGTTTATAGCTACAAGAACCTATTTTTTCATTTGCTTCCGGATACTAAATTAATGGTCATGGTCATAAAATGCACCAATAAAAAAAACATTAGCGCCATACTCGACGGACGGACCAAAGTCTGATACTATATCTAGATTGATATGTTAGTAGTGAAATATGCATTTAGTGAAAATAATAGTGTTCTACTGTAACTGTATAAAAATTAGGTATATCTTGTGACATCATCTTCTCTCTAAATAATTCTTTAAGTAAAAATATACAGAAGAGAAATGACTTAAATACCATAATTAAAAAAAAATAACCGAAGTATTTTTGTGGAGGACATACGGCATTCTTCAAAAAGTGCCTTTGGCTAACACGATCGTAGGGCAGGAGGTAGACTTAGTGTAAAACCTGCCGGCCACGCCTCCAAATAGGACTTTCATGGCAATCCTGTGCCAATTTCACATTTTTTTATTATGAAATATAGATCACAATGATAAGAATCCTTGATAATCATAAAGAAACTACGCAGTGAAAGAATTTCACACACCACATCAAATTCTAATTCTAAGCACATTCGTGTTATTATATTATCCGTCATTTGGCAACATCGCAACTCGATGAAGAAATCATGGTAGTGATGGTGGTGTAGTGATGGGATTGCTTATCTGTAATTCAAGAGATTACTACTTAACAATAAGCTATTTTCATCATTAAAACAATGCAAAGTTGCATTCTTGTGATAAATATTGTCGCAATAATATACAGTGTATGTTATATTGATATTATTTAGGGCATCCTTTAGTGTAAAAAAGCTTATAAAACAGTATTCCATTCCACAATATTACCACCCACAATGCAATTTTTAAGTTCTATGAAATAGCAAGTAGAGGTTAATCTTTAATTTTATAATAAGAAACAAAATATTTGTGATACGCGTTAAAGGGGTTTTTGAGCAGCGTTTCGCTTTGTATCAACGCATCGATACACCGACCTTGACAACTTGGCCTGTATTTCACTGTGCTTCTTATACATCCCATTGTAGCATTTGATTACCACTGCCGTTCTTAGGCTAAAATTTGTTTTTTTTTTCAGGTATCCAGGATCCAGAAAAGATTAGACCTCAGATCTGGATTCAAAGTAAGTGGGACTGTCACTATCTAAATCCCTTGTTCACATTTTTCTCTATGGCCAGAGGTATCTAAAGGGTCTAGATAAGTTTTTCATTTGCAAAGAGGGTAAGGGACGTTTTCCAATAAAAAAACCTTCTGCACACGCTTTAGGATTCCTCCGAAGAATAAAGCGGAAGGTAAGCCTTTGACGTGATATGAAGGATTTCTTTTCTCCAAAAGAATTGGGGGAGAACTTGCAATGATAAGCCTTATTCTACCGGCACCGGTAGTAACAGAATCATCCAATATTCTAAGCAGGAGCTTCAGCAGTTCGACTTTCAAAGCAAGAAGGCTAAAATTCTGAAATTAATATACCGCTTTTAGTTATATGTGATTCACATCAGTTCGACCCCTGCAAGGAAGACTATTGTAACTCAAATTTGGTTGAACTGAGATACAAGCATTAGAAGATTTTCTGATGAATTTCGTTGTCAGAAAAATGACGATCTCATCAAAAATATGTTGCACATTGCAGTAATTCTTGTATGTAGAAGGTTATATTACAATGCAAAGCTAGCGAAGATGACATTTTATTTAAAAAACGTTACTTAAAAAGTCCCTATTATTATCAGTTCTATCAAGAATCCACTGACAAAATGTGATTCTTCGTACTCCATCCCCTGGCTGTAGTCCTTGCACAGGTTGCAAATGTTAAGGACGTCTATTGTCATTTCTAAGAACACGGTGAACGTGGCTTGCTGAAATTCCCAAGGCACCAGAAACTCTCCTAACACTTGTGGTCGGATCTCTATCAAACTCACGCAAAATCATACGGGTAAATCTGCGCTGACGAACATTTATGTTTTGATCCCTTTGGAGATTTCCAAAACCATTTTCAATTATTTGGCGATGCACTCTTACAAATATTGAGCGAATTGGATGTCGTCTGTTTGGAAATCTTCATGCGTATTCTCTGGCTGCTTCTGCTGCGTTTCAATTTACAAAGCCATACTCAAAATGAATATCCGCTAACTCTTGATTGGAGAATAAATATGGCATTTTTATAAAGCTTACAAAAAAAACAGGTGAAAGAAACTAACTTTCGTGCATTCACAGTTGCAAAAAAACGTTTCAGGTTATTCTGCTTTCAATTTCAAAAATATTTGCACAGCTACTCCTAAAAATTATCGAGACACTGACTTTTTAACGTTATGTTATCATAAATAATTAAAAATGCGTCGAGCCTTAAAAATCGAAATATCTCAAAAACGGCTAACTATAACGAAAATTCACAAGAGAGCTTTTTTATGTCGAAAAGTGCGAAGAATAATTTTTTTTATTCAAAAAGCTAAAAATTGCACTAAGAAAAAATTTTCGTTCATTTTAATACACTACAGGTCCAGTAGAGAGCGCCCTCTAGCGGCTACAGTAAAACTATGCCCATGGTTCGTTTTATCGTACCAAAAAACCCTTGTATACCAATGTTCACTGTTATACATAAAATATTGTTCGAAATATTTAAAAAAAACTCTTTCGACCCATGTTTATATAGACTTTATGCATTAATTTTAAAAGTTCTATCGAATCTTAAAGTTATGCAACAATAAACTGAAACACCCTGTATACACACTCGTGTAAATAATATGACGCAATATTTATAGATAACCCGTGGTGCTGCACAGCATATGCGACCGATAGGCGGTTCCTTTGCTGACAATATTTTTCTAAATTTTGAGGGCAATAAAAGGGGAAATATGTCGTGAGTGAAATATGTCTAATAGGTAGATAGGTAGAATTATTGGGTTTGAAAGCGTATTACTTACATCAAAGAAATGCAATACCCATGCATGACTTTAGTCTGTTCCAATTTAAGTGTAATGGGGTTGCTCACATGACCTATTTCTGTACCTCAGAGCCAGACTAAGTTAGGTTTATTTATGTCAAAAATGAGCTTTATATGTTAAGTTCATGATGTGTGGGTGTGTGTCAAAGTATTGGCATTGGAAACTGGAGTCCATTTGCCACAAAATGTTGTCAATGGATTTATATTATCTGATCATTGTGAGAGACGGTAAGAAAGAAAGAAAAGGGGTGGATATAACTGAATAGTTACGAATTCCAGACAAGGTTTATTTTATATAGTAATATTTGCCTTTTTAAGGAATTGAATTAGCGCTAAATAAATTTTTATATCCGGTAAATGGTAGTCAGACTTAAAGGTAGTTGGAAGCCAAGTTTAATCATCTAAGCGATTAATTGGTTGGAGATATTGGTGAAAGATTACAAGCAAAAAATATGTGATTTGGATCGGCTATAGAAGATTCATCACAAGCACAATTTGGGGACTCTATTACACCTATTCGATGAAGATGAGCAGGAAAGCAACCATGACCCAATCTCAATCTCGTTATAATTTTGGAGAATTTAAGTTCATGATAATATTGTAAACTTGCAGCAACCTACTACCCCTGTAATAATAAGGAAGTTACAACTTTTCAAATCAAGTCAAGTCGCATAGCATACAATACAGGAAGAATATTTCAAATACAATTATCTCAAAACTACTTACTTGGACTCGACCTAGTCTGGCTCTAAACACGTTTTCAGTATTGCCAGTTCTAATCTAATATTCCTCGGCCATTACCGTACCAACGGACACACTCCCTTAGGTGGTGGGGAAATTCCAGTCAGATTGCAGATAACGTTGACAGGATAAATGGAACACTGTATAAATTCAATAGCGAGCACAGATGTACGTGATATGCGGCCAGGGCAGTAGAAAATGGGAAATTGCCGAGTCAGATTTCAATATACTGTTTGTGCAACGGGCTCGACTAACCAAACTATGTTTGCGGGGGTGGCGTTGCTAATTGTTGCTAATGAATTTGCGGAAGGTCCAGTCTGGACTGTGGTACGAACTTGAACTGATGTAGTGTAAAAAAGGTCACCAGTGAACGGTATGCAGGAATGTGTGAGTCTTCCTGTAAAAATTGACGAGGGATGCAGTTTACGTATTTAGTGCATCTGGTTTTGCTCTTTTACTATGATGCATATATGTCTTCTCAATAGAGTGTCCTTATACGTAAACCACAGAACCTGATTCTAACGAGATGGTTCTTTAGAATTTTTAGCGAAATACGTTCCAAAAGCTGAATATTAGAAGAAAGTTTATCCAATCATTTTATTTATTTATTTCGGTTTATAACATACCATACGGTCATCAATCTGAACAACAAACTTCATAGGAATTTATGTATACTAAGTGACATATAAATCCGAACACCCAGTTTAAATGGTTTTATTTTAATAAAATTTTGTATAAGTACTTAATGAAGCATAATATATTAAGTGACATATAAATCCGAACACCCAGTTTAATTGGTTTTATTTTAATAAAATTTTGTATAAGTACTTAATGAAGCATAATAAGCAAATGATAAAAATTTCAAAATGATTGCACTGCTTTAAAGCCCTTTGACCTTTAATAATGTGTGGATGCACCCTGATGTGCTACGCATTCTCCAACGCGCGTAGGCATGCTTCTGATCAGGTGGTCAATGTCCTCCTGTGTATCTCATTCCAGGCAACCACCAACTGCTTCTAGAGTTTGAGGAGGACGTTGCAAATTGAGCAATCTCCTACCCATCATATCCCACACGTGCTCAATTGGGGATAAGTCGGGAGATCTTGGTGGCCATGGTAACAATGTGACATCATTATGTTGAAAGAAGTCTATTGTGACTCTTGCAACATGTGGTCGGGCATTATCTTGTTGGAAAGTTGGATCTGCCAGGGTGTCAAGATAGGGTAAAAGATGGGGTTCTAGAACTTCGTGGATATAACGCTGCGCGTTCATGTTACCTCTGATGAAGATTAAAGGTGACCTGGAACCATAAGCTACATCGCCCCAAACCATAACTCCAACAGCGTGATGAACATGTCTTTCAACAAAAAGCTGTGGATTCCTCCTTTCACCACGTCGCCTCCTAACCCTGGCACGACCATCGTGCATGCCTAAACAAAATCGAGACTCGTCACGAAAGACAATACTGTTCCATTCCTGATCCCAGAGTGACCGTGGTCTGCACCACTCAAGGCGATTACGTCGGTGTTCTCGAGTTAAAGGGAGGACCCAGTGTGGCCGGTATGAAAACAAGCCAAAACTTCTCATTCGTCGGTAAACACTTCGCATGCCAATAGGTCTTCCGTGTTCTGCAAACCATTCATTTGCAATGGACCTGGTAGTGGAGAAGCGGTCCCTTAGGGCCAATACTCTTAGGCGGCGATATTTACGGTCTGTTGTTCTACGGCGGCGTCCAGTGCCCCTTGCTCTTTGCGTACGGCCTTCTCGAAGCCATGCCCGACAACACCTAACCACAGTGTCTACACTTCTTTGCACTCTAACTGCAATTGCCCGAAAAGAAAGTCCAGCTTCCCGAAGTCCCACTATACGGCCCCTATCAAACTCACTAAGTTGACGAAATCGTACGGGTCTCCGTACTCTAGGCATCGTAACCGATCGTAAAGGATGTCAAGAACCAAAATCCGCCAACGTTGATTCTTTACTGCGGCTGAAATATTCATTTTTAGAGCGTTAGGAATTAAAAAAAGCAGTATAAAAACCGGAATGTCCAACTGATAAGGCTGAAAATTTTTTCACTTGTTATTTACAGTAAGATAAATACATTCACCAACTTTTATTAAAATAAAACCATTTAAACTGGGTGTTCGGATTTATATGTCATTTAGTATATTTTTCGTCTTCGTTGCTGAGGTTTATTTCTTCTAATACTGATATTTTTAGTTTCTCTTAACTTACTTGAGTGATTTAGATGAAACTGTGAATCGGCGTTAGGCAATATTCATAAAAAGAATTTCGCATAAAGAAAAGTAATAAAATGTGCTGTTACCAAATATAATTTGCTGTAATTTGTAGGGGACCGATAAGGCTGAATAATGATAAAACAAGATTGTTATTCAAATAGGGCTATAGTAAAATATAATAACCTTCTTAATATACTACGACCATTTTTCAACGTCAATGTTTTAGCTTTTTTGGGAAGTAGAACTCACTACGGTTTTTCATCCATTGCAAGGCGGTTCCTATTTAACAATGACCTCCGTATATTCTCACTTATTAATCGTTATCGAAAAGCAATTTCCATCGATCTCCGTTAATCTGGCCAATAAGTGAAACCGCAGATGAACTGAGTGGAGGTACCTTATTTACCTGCGCACCAGCAAAGGTTCTTTAATCGCGCAGTTAGAGGTAAATGAGGCATAAGACACTACCAGGGGGTTTAGATAAACGTCGAACATCGCAGAATAAAACAAATTATCTCCGAGGTCTACACGTTTGGTTTAGAATAGTGCATTAAGACTCAGCTATGGATGCTGGTGGAGCAAGGTGATTTGGATCTCGGCAGGCTTGCTATACAGGATGTTCCGTACTTAAGTGGAGGTAGTATGGCGCCAGACTATTCATATACAGGGTTTCAGAACTAATGGATCAAACTTCTAGAGGTTATTCAACTTCAAATTCAAATTCAAATTCAAAATACATTCAGTGTAACAGTAGAAAACGTTTGAGTATAAGGACCCATATCCGGAAAAGTGTCACTACGGCAGTACGGCCCTAAGACGCGTTAAAATTTAGAAAGACGACGAATTGCCTAAATAGGATTTAATGCGTTTAATTTTTGCCGTTTGTACATGGTATCATCACAACAATTGTTCAAAATGCCTTCCTCCAACCTGAATACACCGATTTAAACGTCGCATATGATTTCGGCGGTCTTGACTAGAAATTTTATACTCGTTTTGAATGATTTCAAATGCTGCTGTAATTCATCTAATTAATTCTTGCTATGTTTCTACTGGAGTTTCATAAACCAAAGACTTTACTTGTCCCCACAGAAAAAAATCTAGCGACGTTAAATCGGGTGACATAGGAGGCCAAGAAACTGCTCCACCTCTGGCAATCCAACGGTGCCTCAACCGCTGAGCCAAATACTCACGTACTTGTACAGCAAAGTGAGCCGGCGCTCCATCATGCTGAAACCACATTTCCTGTCGAACGTTCAATGGAACATTTTCAAGAAGTTCTGGAAAAACTCAATGCCTGCCCATACGTTGACAGACCAACTTTGCTGATGTTTTCTAGGAAAAATTGCATGGGGATTTTCTTTGACCCACACGTGGCTATTCCTACACGAAAATGTTTTCTACTGTTATACTGAATAACCCCTACAAGTTTGATCGCATAGTTCTGAAACACCCTGTATAGAAAAAACGTTCCAAATTCGGTTTTTATGGATATACTGGATGAGCTATCTAAGCACGCCAAATCCTCAGTAGCACATTGAATAGATTTTGTTGGAATTTTTTTTGCACGATAACAAATTCATTCAAAGTTAAATCAGACAGACGATTGAAAAATCTAGGGCGAAACTTCATCTTTTCGCTTTCTTTTGTTTTCCCAAAATCAACACCTTTTGAGCTGAATATTATACATTTGACTATGCACAAAGAATCCAATGGTAGGCGGTAACTAATTAGCTGAATACATTGATAGCGCTTCTCAGTTTTTCAGTTGAACTTTTTTGTTTATTAAAATATCTTATTTTTTTACAGCTAATGTGACACAAAACAAAACTGCAATGGTTATCAACCTTGTTTCACCAACATTCTATAAAATAATGCTCAAAATCCAGCTAGAGGACTTTCGAAAACAAAACATTCCAGGGCCGGATTCAGTTTTTTTCATTTCTTAGTATTTTATTAAATGTAACGCACTACAAGTATAAAAAAACTAAAAAAGAAGAGCAAAGTCTGATTAGTTAGCACCTTACATTGTCTTTTTTTTTTCACCTAGTCAAACATTTTTATACTTAGCCTAAACGAGTTGATTTTGAGAAAAAGACTTTTTTGCTAACGTGCAAAATTTCAACAAAATCGGTTCAATTCTACCCGAGATATACGGTATTTAATTTTTTTTTGTAGAGGCTTTTTTGTCATATCAATACGAATACGTTTTCAGTGATTTTTCTGAGTTGGTTCCATTTGTTTCATTGTTGTTTCTTTACATTATCGCGCACCCTCCACAAACACTGGTGGCTCTACGAATGCAAACTCAGATGGATCGGGATGCAATACACAAAGAAGACATCAATCACCTTATCCAATCAATGCTGCGACGACTTAATGAATGTGTAGCCGAAAGAGCAGTTTCAACGGGTTATTA
>CAVLJG010000001.1:5557790-5650710 GCA_963669975.1 Acanthoscelides obtectus | reverse complement strand
TTGGCGAGACAAAATCTCAGAGACTGCACCGATAACCATCTCAACTTCCCAAACTACGAGGTGCACTCCAATCTGAGAAAGAACGGGGGAGTTGTGGCTTTTGTCCGCAGCAGTCTTTCCTGCTCCAGGGATCTTTCTTTGGAATCAGACCGGAAGGACATTCTGTGGCTTCGCCTCAACTCCAAAACATCACCCAAATTTATTTGCTGCCTTTATCGCTCTCCCTCGAACCATAACTGGGATGACCTACTCGAATACCTCGCCGTCCAGATCGACTTCCTGAACATCAATCACCCCTTCAGAGGTAGTTCTTCTCGGTGATTTCAATGCCCATAATGAGCTTTGGTTGGGCTCAAATAAGACCGATGCAGCAGGTCGTGCAGTCGAAGCGTTCGCTCTTACTCAAGGCTGACCCAGCTGGTGACGAGCCCCTACTTTTTTCCCCCGCGTCTCGTCACACGCCAGTAGCCTGCTGGATCTCTTTCTGACCACGCATCCTGCCCCCTTACAGCACTGCCGTCCTGTCCCCCCTGGTAACTCAGATCACGGTGTTGTGGAGGTTAGGTTCGGTCAGAAGCCGCTGTGGCCGCAGAAACTCGCACAGGCCGCAAAAACTTGGCATTACGGACATGCCGACTGGGAGGGGCTCAGAGACTTCTCTCTAGCTTTCCTTGGAGAGATGTCTGTTTCACTGACGCGGATGCGTCGACTGTCTGTTCTTCAATAACCGAAATTATCCACGTCGGAATGGAGGAATACATCCCTCACACAGTGAAAGTTCCTAAACCAGGGTCCAACGGCTGGTTCAACAATCGTGTGACACTGCTCACCAGCAGAAGATCAAGGCCCACAGAACCCTACTTACAAAACCCCACTGTAAAGAACAGACAAGCGACGTCGAGTCCAGAAACAATATAAACGAAGCGGTTCGCAATGTCAAAACCCAGCATGATATAAAACGTTAGGCACAGGGTAATGTCACAGCGCAATGGCAGTCGGTCTTTCTGGACGCTGGCCAAGCAGATTGAAAAGAACTTCTCACACAGTAGCCTTCCACCACTTACGTGTCAGGATGGAACTATTGTATTCGACTCAAAGGCCAAGGCGGAAGTGCTAGCCAAGATCTTTGCTGCCAACTCCACCATGGACGTCCCCCCAACGCCCAAGTGCCGTCAATTCAAAGGGTTCCCCACACTATGCGGGAGGTAACATTCAGGCATAAGACCGTAAGACGAGTGCTCTTGTCGCTCGACATCAACAAAGCTTCTGGTCCGGACTTGATTCCTGCCATTGTACTGAAGAGATGTGCAGCTGAGCTTGCTCCAGTTCTTTCGCGTCTCTTCCAGATATCTTATGAATCCGGCACCTTCCCAGAAAACTGGAAATTTGCTCATGTACAGCCCATCCCAAAAAAAGGATCTAAAACCGACCCTTACAACTACAGGCCTATAGCTCTGCTTTCTGTTATAAGTAAAGTGATGGAGAGGTGCATAAATCGCGAGCTTCTGGACTACCTCGAACGTCACAGCTTGATTAGCGACAGGCAGTACGGTTTCCGGCACCAACGATCCACAGGGGACCTCCTAGCTTACGTCACGCAACTGTGGAGTAAACTCATCCAGTCTCATGGTGAGGCTCATGTCGTTGCTCTTGACATCACGAAAGCGTTCGATCAGCTGTGGCACGCTGCCCTCTTGAGTAAACTTCCATCCTACGGCCTCCCAGAAAAGCTTTGCAGATGGGTGGCTGACTTTATCTCTGGCCGCAAGATATCCGTCGTAATTGACGGATTCTCCTCTTCATCCCACAACGTCAACGCGGGTGTTCCCCAGGGATCGGTCTTGGCTCCAACACTGTTTCTCTTACATATCAACGACCTCCTTTCCTGCACGATCAACCCAATCCACAGCTTCGCTGATGACAGCACTCTACATGCAGGAATTCAGAGTGACAAGCCGATCTCTGCCGCTGAGCTGGAAAAAAGAAGACTAGCGACGACTTCTTCTCTGACAAGAGACCTGGAGGCTATCACTGCTTGGGGACGCAACAATCTTGTACAGTTCAATGCTTCCAAAACACAGTATTGTACTTTGACGAACAAAAAGCGTCCTAGCGCTCATACAGTTTCGATGGACGGTCGAGTCCTACCAAAGAGCCATTCATTTCGGCTGGTCGGAGTCCAGATCACCGAGGACCTGATCTGGCACGAACACATCTCTTCAATAGCTGCAGCTGCTGGGAAAAGCTAGGCTATTTGTTTAGGGCTAAGAAGTACTTTTCTCCGCATGACCTTCTCACTCTATACAAGGCCCAGATAAGGCCTAGCCTCGAGTATTGCTCACACATTTGGGGTGCTGCCGCCCGACTACATTGTCCGTGCTCGATGCTGTTCAGAGGAGGGCGGTCCGACTGATCGATGACTCTTCTCTAACAGAAAGTCTCGGGACTCTTTCGCACCGGCGGGCCGTCGGCGATCTGGCTCTTTTCTATCGCTACACCAACGGGCTTTGCTCCTCAGAGCTCTCTTCCATGATGCCGCCGCGCGATGTGCCTGCCAGACAGACCCGCTTGACTTCGGCGTCCCATCCTAACCGTGTCGAACTTCGTACATCCAGAACTGGCCGATACGACCGCTCCTTTGTCCCGAGGGTGTCTAGATTGTGGAACAAACTACGGGAGGAAGCTTTTCCCAGTTCTACTAACCTTAGGCAGTTCAAAATCGTATTAACAAAATTTCTTTGGGATCATCATAGCAGCCGCGGTGTTCCGGCATTTAGGCTTCTGCCTGCGCGGCTGTTTCGATATAAAAAAAAAAAAAAAAAAAACAAGGAATTAAGATGATCGTTTAGATTGTGTTTTCAAACACAGCAATAATTCCTAACTCCAAATAAACAAAAAAACAGAATATTAATTTGTTTAATTTTCCAATATAATTTTTAACAATTAAATTAATTATTTACAACTAAAATGCTGTTGGATAGTTAGGACAAACATACAAAATCTAAAGTAGTTGCTCGAAATGTAAACCCAATTGTTCAATACACAATTCACATCTACGAATGATCGAACGTGGTATAGCATCATTCAAATAAGGCCTTATTTCATCACATGCATTCCTGATTCTGTCTATTAGCATATCCCTTGTGGTTACGGGAGCCTGGTACACTTTTTCTTTTAGAAATCCTCACACAAAGAAATCCAATGGATTTAGGTCAGGGGATCGTGGAGGCCAAGCGACTGGTCCACCATGGCCGATCCATCTTTCTGGAGAATTTTCGTCCAGCCAGTTTCTAACTATTCTCGAATAATGAGACAACCATCAAGCTGGAACCAGACCAATCTTCTTAAATCTAACATAACATCATCCCGCATATTTGCATGTTCAGCCTTTAAAAATTCCAAGCCACGCATTTTTCGGCCCATGTTTATATAGACTTTATGCATTAATTTTAAAAGTTGTATCGAATCTTAAAGTTATGCAACAATAAACTCAAAGACCCTGTATACATCACATGTATAAATTACTGTCAAATACCGAATATGCATATACCTATTAAAACTCAGTAATAAGGTTGTATATAAAGATTTAATAATGCGGCGCTACAAACTGATTTTTTTTTTGAAGTGGCCCTTGGGCCACATTAAGTTGGACAGCCCTGAACTAGTCTATTAAAATATATGGTGGTCCAGGAAGCTGTTCATTTCGACACAGAAATAAGGGCCTTCCATACACTTTTATGATCCGGTTCGCCAACATCTCGATAGTCAACCCCACATCGGGATTTCTACCACAAAGAAAATTATTGAGATAAATTTCGTGGAAACCATAAATTAATTAAAATGCAGGTCTCTGTATGTAATTTTAAATTTGCATTAGTTTAAGTTGTTAACGTTTCTGCAGAGCTTTTCCTGAATAATTTTATCGAAGACTTACTAGTGCTTTTTCGGGTCAGAAGTAATAATAAGACGGGATTTTTGAACCCTTAAGATACCTTTATTTTCCGCATTATAGAAGCAGGTCCGTGAATAAGTTCGGCGTTGCTTGTTTTGGACCAGCTTCCACGAAAACTCCGCTGCATATCACGTAAACTTTGCGAAATATCAACAGGTCCTTGCGTGCAGTCTACAACACCCCATCGGAATGAAACCCCTCGAAGGGATAATTTTGAAGGAAATATTTGGCATTTTATTGCCGTAATTCCAAAATTCACTAATGTTCACTTGCTTCAACTCTTATTTCAATTAAATGAACTGCAGTACATAGAAAGTCCAAAGTAGGACTGATTATCGCCATTTTACTGCATGTCATTACGTTCTTTTAATAGCTTTGGATTGTTGGGGTATACGGATGTTAAAAAGTTCCGTTGTCAACAATTTGTGATTCATTTCATCAAGGCTAAAAAAGGCAAATCGTTGTAAAACACTACATTTGTGAAATTTCATATACGTACAGGGTTTGTCCGGAAAGTAGTAGGACTGAGTCGATTTAAAAAAAAATATTGAGCCAATCGTTACAATTCTTTAAAAACTTTCAAAATAGGCTCCTTCTGCGTCGATGCAGCGCTGCCAGCGCGATTTCCAAGCATTGAAGGCGTCACAGGAGGCATTCTCCGGAATAGCCTTGAGAGCCGCGGTGCACGCTGCTTGGATCCCCTCTGTCGTCTCAAAATGCTTGCCTTCATCGACCTTTTCAGGCGAGGAAACAAAAAAAAGTCCGGGGGGGGGCTCATCTGAGCTGTAGGGCGGCCCCTGCGGAAGCGTTGGGATGCCGGCCTTGGTCAGGTAGCTGTTCACAAGAAAGGTGGTGTGAGCCGGGGCGTTGTCGCCGTGCAATTTCCAGTCGGCTGCGTTGTCTTGTCGGACCCGACTGACCCTTCGTTTGAGTCTCCTGAGCACTTCCACGTAAAACTTGGCGTCGACGGTTTGTCCAGGAGGAGCAAATTCATGGTGGACGATGCCTTTGATGTCAAAAAAGACAATGAGCATCGTTTTCACTTTGGATTTGCTCATTCTTCCCTTTTTTGGGCGAGGAGACGCCGTCGTGTGCCACTCGGAAGATTGCCTCTTTGTCTCGGGATCATACTCAAAGATCCACGACTCGTCACCTGTGATTACTTTCCGGACAATCCCTGTATGTTAGACAGAGAATGAAAAAGTTTAGTTAAAAATATTGGCCAAGAAAATAGACAAAGACAAAAACACCACAGAATGAAAACAAACAAAAAACAACGAAAATAAATGTGTATTCATATTGAGAAGCTATCGTATGGTTTTAGAAATTTCGACAATAAAATATAGAAAAAAAATGAAAATTGAACATTATACATACGGACGTAAGAAGCCATTGCAAATGTATAAAAATATATAAAAAGAGCAACGTTACTTATTAAATTGAAACTTATCGAGTGAAACAAAACATACGTCACAAGCGACAACATATCTGGGTCATTATCACAAAATCCATACTATTCCACTAGCAGTTTAATTAAAAATATACTTGAGTAGAAGATTATGATTTTAATATTTTTATATTTGTAGTGTCAGTCATTACTTGAAAAACTATATTTCCGAGATCATTGAACTTATTTTCTTTCAAAATTGAGAGAAATTTGAAACATGTGTTCACGGTGGTGAGACATTAAAAACGGAGCTGATATCTGATTTTCACTGAGGTGAGATATCACTGAAGAAGGTAACAATTAATGATTAATGATTATATATATATATATATATATATAGCAGCAAAAAAGTAAATATATTTATTTAGAAATGAATTTTGTACTCCATAAAACATAAAATCAAAAAATAAACGTGATGAGCACACCTAAGGAAATAAAAGCAATGATTACAATTATTAGGTATTAATACAGATTAGGGTAATCAAGGCTATCCAAAAAATGTATTCATTGGTTTTCTCATTGAGCTCCGGGCAAACCAATGCAACTTGTATATCTGATATATCTATATCAACAATGTCATCTCGTTCTGGAAATACAAATGTTTTCTTTCCAGATATTTTCCTTCCAGTTGCCTTCATGAATTTGACGTTATATTCACCGCTTCCATCAACGCGAAGAACAACAGCAACGTAGTGTCGGATAATCTTCTTTCCAGTTAGTTTTACGAGAACATACATGCCTTCATTGAATGTTGTGGAAATTTTGTCTTTCAAAACTGAAAGTGGGATGTCGTCGGAACTATCACTGCCAGAAGGTGAATAAACATCTTCATAGTGTAATCGGTCACAGTTGCTCATGTGGAAATCTGGAAAACAAAGGGTAATAATATTGAAGCAGTTGAACAGATGTCTACTTTTTACCTGCAGTTGCTGGAAATTGTATTTTGCCCAAACCGTAATGCTTGCACTCTTCATCTGCACTACAAGTGATACATGAAAGCCGTCTCATTTGTAAAATGTCTGGAGCATTTATAGTCCAGCATACTTCATGTACTTTCATTGTTCCTCGGAAGACTGGCAGATCATCTGGAACAACATTATCTATCTCTTCGATGTGCTTCGAATTCAAACTAAGGACTATCACTTTTGTCGAATTACTCAGCATTTCTACCAAACTTTGAAGATTAGGAATGTCTCTTCCCACAGCAACTAAACGATCAGCTTCTCGTTTGATAACAGCACCCACCCCATCAGGTGCACCTTTGCCATGACCAGTTTCACTATAATCCCAATACAGATGATTCACAGCTAAGTGTCTTGCTAGAAAGTGCGTCATCAAAAAAAACATTTTTTTATTTTTGTACTGGGTGGATGGACCATCTGATAAGAGATGAACATTCTTTATCCTTGTAATAATTTTTTGAATCTCGGTGATAGCCAACTGTAAGTGAGCGCAAACTGATTGAGGGTCATGTCGTAAGCTGTCTGATAGGGTACAAATAGAAAGCGGCACAGTATTAGACGTTACGGAATCCTTGTAGTATATAACTACAGTATGTAGCGTTATCTGTGCTTTGGAACCTCCAAAATGTGCTGATTGTACCTCTTCATTATATTTGCAGTTATAGTTCTCGGAGAAATCAGCATGTATTAAGATTTCGTCAGTTGACAGTTGTTGTTTTAATTTATCTATGGATCTATATTGATGAAATATATTTCTTAAATGAAGCAAGAATCCATTAAATCCTTGTTTTAGAATACGTACGATATCAGATTTTTTGCAAAATATTTTATCCTTAACTGTTTTTTTACATGTCTTTTCCTTCCCTTTTATTATCAGTACGTGCTTTTTTGTTAACCACTTTTCGTAAAACGTTTCATCATCTGTATCATAATCTAAAACTTTTATTTCCTTGTGTTTGCATTTTGGACATGTTCTCTCAAGACATTGCTCGAGCAGATAACCGTTATGGCAGGTAAGTGATTTTACAAGATCCTCTGGTGATTTTTCGTTGATAATTTTCAAGTAATATAATTTAGAAACAATAAGATTCATATTTGTATGTAACAAGCACAAACATGTATTTCTTGCTGATACTTTAGGCTGCAGTACCCAAAATGGACGCATTCTACAAAATGTAGTGTATGAAATCATCATCTCCGGATGAGCGCTTCTAAATTTAACGTAAAGGTTTTTCAAGGTGTCATTTAGGTATCTCTTTTGCATTTTGTGTTTTTTGAAAGTTATCGTATCTTTCTTTCCAGGACAAAGCCTACTATTCTCATCTTTCAGGAGAAATGCCCTTACAGATCTGTTAACTTGCAAAACTTTTTGATGCACCATTTGCTTGTTTTTTCTGTTTCCATACAATATAGTGTTAGATGATAGCGATGAAATGAACTTCATGAATCTGTACTTTTTTATGAGAGGCCCCGTGATATTATCAATGAACTTCCTTTTTTGTATAGAACCTCTCTTGCTCTTATAATTTTCTTTTAATTGTGCTGACATAACTTCACTGAAAAGTAATTTTTTTTGACTACTTGACTAACATTTAGTCCAGAAACTAGGCTCTCTACATACGTACGGGGACTTGTCTTATTTTGAACTTTCTTCAAACGCTGTACTTGTTTCTTGTATTTTCCTGCTCTTCTTTCCGCCTCCTGTAATTTAATTTCGAGCTTTTTTATCGTTATATTCAGCTTTCTCCTGTTATTCCTTCGAAGTTTTTCGCCGCACGATACCTTACTTCTGGAACTTGAAGTAGATTGTTTCGAAGTACACGGTGTACGATCTTGATTATCAATTTCTGCAGGTATCTCTTGAACTGGTTGTCGACATGGAGATGATGGAGGAGTTTCTTCAGCTAAAAATCTGTTCAATTTTTCTTGTGTTTTCTTCCTTTCATAGCATCTTTTACTTCTGTCCTTCCATTTCCTTCGAATTGTCCTTTTTTCCCTTTCGCTCATATCAGCAACACCTTTTATTTTACCAGCAGCTTTTCTTGCATGGTATCTTTCCCTTTCCTTCTTTTTTGCCTCTTCATATCTAACTGGATCACTTTTAATCGCTTCTCGTAATTTCCTCATACTTTCCCTCACTATTTTCCGTTTTCCATCGGCGCTTTTAACCTTTGATTTTACAGGAGCCATCGCAGTGAACAGTTCTGTAAATTAAAGCACAAATATCACCTCAGTTACTAAAACCTCACCTCCGTGAGCAGAAATAGTCACGGAGGTGAGGTTCATGGAGGTGAGAAATTATCAGGTATCAAATCATATAAGAAAGTATTTTGAGGTTATGGAAACAACGCCTGTCGCATGGAGATCTATGTTACTTATTGTAAATATTTATAGATAACAGTTAAAAGAAATCAATTTCTTTTAACAAAAAAAAGTGTAAACGGAGGTGAAAACTCATCTTGAACAAACAGATTATCTTACCTTCGAATTGTAAATTCACTAGATAATAACAACAGTCACCAGTAGTTTTAAGCAGACTTGATAAAAAATGGCTGCTAACTCATAGTTTGAGATGCACACACTAGGTGGTGCCGAAATTGAAGGAATTATTATGTTTTCTATAATCACTAACGGAGGTGAGAAAACTATGCGGGGACAATACTTTGACGTAAAATGTAACCTTCCAGGTGATATAAATATAATGTTTTTGATATAGTCCTACTACAACGTCATACGGTGATTCGGTACTGACCGTAGAATTGATTTATCGTTGATAGTTTTTCTATATCAGACGAAAGTATATTTAAATATGGTTCAAGGGACAGTTCACGGAGGTGAGATCTCACCCCTTGTGAATGTAAGAAAAAGGAGAAAAAAAATAAAGAGTGAAGTGACGATAACCTGCTAATGTTCAGTTTACTTAACTATAGTCTTTTCTAGCTGTCTACGCTTGCTAGTTTGAAATATAATTTAATTATCCATTAGAGACACGAGTATTCGTCTTCCGTTGAGAATGACCCATCTAGCTCTTATCTGAAAGCTGCAAGGAATTTCTACCGCTAGTGTGTAACCTTACCTTGGAATAATATAAAACACCGAATAGAACCAGAGAGGTGTAGCTGATTCAATGTATTCAACCCAATTCCAAGCAGAAAAGACGGGAGCTCCGTTTATCACACCAAATTCGAATACAAAAGCGAAAAATATATGCAAACTTGGGTAACGAACTTGCCTCCCTTACAAGCAGCGTGCAGGAGAGGTGAATTACCTCGTAAAAAGTGGCGGACCCTGTGAAGGGAGGCACTTTATTTTATTACATTTCATTGGTGAGCTCGGAATATCCAAAATCCTTGTAGCTTTCAGATAAGCTTGAGAGTGGAGTTTAAGCTGCGGCTTCGCAAGTTTTTGAGTGTCCATGGAATCTGGAGGCATTTTGAATTCTCTTTCACCAATCCTTTTCAAGAAGATCTGATTCTTGACAAAACTATCAAGTATTTTACATCTATCGAATCTGAAATAATATCCCCGTATAGACTTTTATCATTGGGGTGAGAAACTGCATGGAACAGTACCAGTCAATCGTCAGGAACTTTACCGTGTTACCAATCAGAATTCCAAAGCATTTGTCTCTGTTCACTACTTAATAAGTTGATGGATTAACAACTTTCGACGAATCCAATATCGACCTAAACAATGGATAATTGAATGGGTAAAATATAACCCTAGTGTTACATAAGAATGCCTAAATTGGCATAAGTAAAATTACTGTTAGTTTTACCCTTAATTTTTGGACGAAGTGGCTGTGTTCTCAACTTGTACGAGATTAAGACAGGCCTAGCAAAGTAAAAGAAAATAATTATTACCTAGAACAATAAGGGGTCCACATAAATGGGGAACTGCTCCTCACAGACGTGAGTTCCCTCTTTAGAAATCATGTTGAGAAGATGAACACGTGGCTTGGAGAAATGTTCACTTACCAGTTCTATGGTTGAGTGTAGTTGAGACAACGGATAGATACCAAAGAGGGACAGAAAAGGGGTCCAACAACAAATTCACCAGACAGGCCGATTTCTATCAAATCTCCACAACCCCATAAATACCGCCACCGGGTGTGAAATTTTGTCAACTACCGCGGCTTGTGGGCCGCTGAACTCCTACACGAGAGTACCGGAAATAGCACTGAGTCACCTTCAGCTCTCGTATCTGCGGTCAACCGAAATTATAAAAAAATGATCTTTACCGAGATGGAGAGTAGAGTACGAGTTTCTACCATAAAATTATACTAAGTGACATATAAATCCGAACACCCGGTTTAAATGGTTTTATCTTAATAAAAGTTGGTGAATGTGTTTATCTTACTGTAAATAACAAGTGAAAAAATTTTCAGCCTTATCAGTTGGACATTCCGGTTTTTATAATGCTTTTTTTTTCACTAACGCTCTAAAAATGAATATATCAGCCGCAGCAAATAATTAACGTTGACGGATTTTGGTTCTTGACATCCTTTACGATCGGTTACGATGCCTAGAGTACGGAGACCTGTACGATTTCGTCAACTTAGTGAGTTTGATAGGGGCCGTATAGTGGGACTTCGGGAAGCTGGACTTTCTTTTCGGGCAATTGCAGTTAGAGTGCAAAGAAGTGTAGACACTGTGGTTAGGTGTTGTCAGGCATGGCTTCAAGAAGGCCGTACGCAAGGGGCACGGGACGCCGCCGTAGAACAACAGAGCGCCTAAGATTATTATTGCCCTTAAGGGACCGTTTCTCCACTACCATGTCCATTGCAAATGAATGGTTTGCAGAACACGGAAGACCTATTGGCATGCGAAGTGTTTACCGACAAATGAGAAGTTTTGGCTTGTTTTCATACCGGCCACACTAGGTCCTCCCTTTAACTCGAGAACACCGACGTAATCGCCTTGAGTGGTACAGACAACGGTCACTCTGGGATCAGGAATGGAACAGTATTGTCTTTAGTGACGAGTCTCGATTTTGTTTAGGCATGCACGATGGTCGTGCCAGGGTTAGAAGGCGACGTGGTGAAAGGAGGAATCCACAGTTTTTTGTTGAAAGACATGTTCATCACACTGTTGGAGTTATGGTTTGGGGTGCTATAGCTTATGGTTCCAGGTCACCTTTAATCTTCATCAGAGGTAACATGAACGCGCAGCACGAAGTTCTAGAACCCCATCTTTTACCCTATCTTGACACCCTGGCAGATCCAACTTTCCAACAAGATAATGCCCGACCACATGTTGCAAGAGTCACAATAGACGTCTTTCAACATAATGATGTCACATTGTTACCATGGCCACCAAGATCTCCCGACTTATCCCCAATTGAGCACGTGTGGGATATGATGGGTAGGAGATTGCTCAATTTGCAACGTCCTCCTCAGACTCTAGAAGCACTTCGAGAGGAGTTGGTGATTGCCTGGAATGAGATACCACAGGAGGACATTAACCACCTGATCAGAAGCATGCCTAGGCGCGTTGGAGAATGCGTAGCACATCAGGGTGCATCCACACATTATTAAAGGTCAAAGGGCTTTAAAGCAGTGCAATCATTTTGATATTTTTATCATTTACTTATTATGCTTCATTAAGTACTTATACAAAATTTTATTAAAATAAAACCATTTAAACTGGGTGTTCGGATTTATATGTCACTTAGTATAGTAGACCAAGAGAAGTGTTTTGTTATAAAAATAAAATTCGATATTTTCAAGGACAGCTATAAAATTATTATTCTAAATAAGAAAAAGATTGTAATAATTTACCATAAAAAGAAACTATAATAACTGGAAGGGAAATTTATATAAAGCTACAGAGATTGCCTGTGGGCCGAAGTTTATATTTTTGGTACAAGTGAGCTATATCCTCTTTTCTGTGTGAACACAAAGGGGTGGTGCATCCGGGATGTACTATATTTTCTGGACAAGCATAGAAAGGATGGTTACCGCATCTATCCATAGGACCAAACAGTCTATTTAAATATTCGTTTTTTATTTTTTCAATTATGTGTTACATTAGCGCTTCCCGAACATCAAAAATCCCCACAGAGGCTAATCTCAAGCGTCAGAAAATATCTTCGTTAAAAAAGCTTAATTGCCTTTTCTTTGACGGTAACTTTCTAAGACGTTGCAGGGTCGAGCTTTTAAGGCATACAATATTTATCGACTGCTTATGAAACGATGAAAGTTTTATTACCAGAAGCTTTTTGTTGCTGCTCAATAATTAACGTAACTAGGTTTCAGCAGCAACTGAAGCGCTTTGAAGTATGTGATACCGGTTTCACTCAAAATGGTCCAAACGTTTCAAGACCTGAGACCACTTCGAGCAAACCTCATTAGAAACTGTGGGGAGGTCAACATCAAGTGTATAAAATAAAGCATCCCAGCTATATAGCTTAGGTTTACTTACTTGAAGCATTGTCTACACCTTGCTTAAAGGTTCCTTGGGTTACGTAAGGCTTAGTCTTAATGTAAAGCTTGCCTTTGCTTCGTCCAGGATCTGCATTCAACTTAAACTACTCCAATCTCAGCCTTCTTTCAAATCATGGACCAATATACGTCAAGCCCTAGACATTCTAAGTGACATATAAATCCGAACACCCAGTTTAAATGGCTTTATTTTAATAAAATTTTGTATCAGTGCTTAATGAAGCATAATAAGTAAATGATAAAAATTTCAAAATGATTGCACTGCTTTAAAGCCCTTTGACCTTTAATAATGTGTGGATGCACCCTGATGTGCAACGCATTCTCCAACGCGCCTAGGCATGCTTCTGATCAGGTGGACAATGTCCTCCTGTGGTATCTCATTCCAGGCAACCACCAACTCCTCTCGAAGTGCTTCTAGAGTCTGAGGAGGACGTTGCAAATTGAGCAATCTCCTACCCATCATATCCCACACGTGCTCAATTGGGGATAAGTCGGGAGATCTTGGTGGCCATGGTAACAATGTGACATCATTATGTTGAAAGAAGTCTATTGTGACTCTTGCAACATGTGGTCGGGCATTATCTTGTTGGATCTGCCAGGGTGTCAAGATAGGGTAAAAGATTGGGTTCTAGAACTTCGTGGATATAACGCTGCGCGTTCATGTTACCTCTGATGAAGATTAAAGGTGACCTGGAACCATAAGCTATAGCACCTCAAACCATAACTCCAACAGTGTGATGAACATGTCTTTCAACAAAAAACTGTGGATTCCTCCTTTCACCACGTCGCCTTCTAACCCTGGCACGACCATCGTGCATGCCTAAACAAAATCGAGACTCGTCACTAAAGACAATACTGTTCCATTCCTGGTCCCAGAGTGACCGTTGTCTGCACCACTCAAGGCGATTACGTCGGTGTTCTCGAATTAAAGGGAGGACCCAGTGTGGCCGGTATGAAAACAAGCCAAAACTTCTCATTCGTCGGTAAACACTTCGCATGCCAATAGGTCTTCCGTGTTCTGCAAACCATTCATTTGCAATGGACCTGGTAGTGGAGAAACGGTCCCTTAAGGCCAATAATCTTAGGCGGCGATCTTCACGGTCTGTTGTTCTACGGCGGCGTCCAGTGCCCCTTGCTCTTTGCATACGGCCTTCTCGAAGCCATGCCTGACAACACCTAACCACAGTGTCTACACTTCTTGGCACTCTAACTGCAATTGCCCGAAAAGAAAGTCCAGCTTCCCGAAGTCCCACTATACGGCCCCTATCAAACTCACCAAGTTGACGAAATCGTACAGGTCTCCGTACTCTAGGCAGCGTAACCGATCGTAAAGGATGTCAAGAACCAAAATCCGCCAACGTTGATTCTTTACTACGGCTGAAATATTCATTTTTAGAGCGTTAGTGAATTAAAAAAAAGCAGTATAAAAACCGGAATGTCCAACTGATAAGGCTGAAAATTTTTTCACTTGTTATTTACAGTAAGATAAATACATTCACCAACTTTTATTAAAATAAAACCATTTAAACTGGGTGTTCGGATTTATATGTGACTTAGTATACATCTTGTCAGTACCAGATGAATTAGATTGTATTGACATTAATTCAAGCTCAATATCTTCAGCACTTACAAATTGGAATGAAAATTTGATGCTAATATGACGATCAGATACATACTCGTCTGTATTAACGCCAGATGAGGTACCACTGCAAGGAAAACATCAATAAAAAGTTGTCCACAGCTTTCCAAAATTCTCCAGAAGATAACTTTGATTTTGACTGCAAATATGCTTTCTTTTCCGACTGTCTGTTGTTGTTAATCATGTCGAATGCCTAAGGGCCATGTCGTCAGTCGCTCCTACAATTGTAGGACGCCTTTATAGCCTCCTTGGTTTTCATAGCTTTCTACTATTCCATGGCAGTGCTCTATTTTGAGGTTATGTATTAAATCTGGTGATTTTATGAATAATCTCCTGATTGGTAAAAAATGGTGGTTTTTAAGATCTCATCGATTTTTTAACAATCCTTCAGCGACCAAAAACTACACTCGTTTGTATTTAGGATTATTATAAAACTGCTATATGGATTATTTTTAGTTTCTAGTTATAGATATACTAGATGCTTGTTAATTTATTTACACTACTTTACAGAAGTATTATGTATTATAATCATCACATTGGAAAATAAAAACTTGTAGGATTTTTTCTAGAACAATTCTGATCAGGTTACTAAAAACTAGTATCTTAAGTAATAATAAAATGATATTTTACTGCCTTCGCAGGAAGTTTCTTGTGAATTGTGTATTATTAAATTAAGTTGTATATTAATATCACAGGTACATTTTTTCGTTTACCACTAGCAATACTGCTTAAAAAAATACCTTTTAAAATTCGTGGTGATTTTTTATTAAATCTGGCAGCTTTTCACTAAAATTTCTGGTAATTTTTTTTTTTACCCCGCAAAACTGACTGTAGAAGTAAAATCATTAAAAAGACGACCAGTCTTCTCATACTACTCCTCAAAGATCAGTTGGATGAGCTTTTGTGGAAAAGTAAACGTAAGAATGGAAATTCATCTGTATAAAGAAAGGTAAACAGCCAAACAATGATAAATCAGATCGTTGTCAGCCCGATATCGATTGTCCCCGTAGACTATTGAATTCTCCATGAAATATATCAGGAAAGTGACCTAGGGAACAGCCATTATTCAAAATAGTGGATGTATATGACCAACATCGGTTCACCCTTGTAATAGATGAGAAACTTTCGATGCAAGGAAGTTGCAAATTGTGTACAAATAGAATAAAAGCTTTATGATATACAGGGTGTTTCAGTTTATTGTTGCATAACTTTGAGATTCGATAGAACTTTTAAAATTAATGCATAAAGTCGATATAAACATGGGTGGCTTCCGAAATACAGGGTGTTTAAATTAACTTTTTAAAATAGTTTTTTTGGTATACAAGGGTTTTTTGGTAGGACAAAACGAACCATGGGCATAGTTTTACTGTAGCCGCTAGAGGGCGCTCTCTACCGTACCTGTAGTGTATTAAAATGACCGAAAATTTTTTCCTATTGCAATTTTTTGCTTTTTGAATAAAAAACTGATTCTTCGTACTTTTCAACATAAAAAAGCTCTCAGAATAAGGTTAAACGTCAATTAGTTGACAGTTAGTTTTGTTGTCTGTTGAAACCTGAAACGTTTTTTTGCAATTGTGAATGCACGAAATTTAGTTTCTTATACCAGTCGCCTGGCCTCCACGATCCCCTGACCTAATTCCATTAGATTTCTTTGTGTGGGGATTTCTAAAAGAACAAAGTTTACCAGACTCCCGTAACCACAAGAGGTATGCTAATTGACAGAATCAGGAATGCATGTGATGAAATAAGGCCTTATTTGAATAATGCTATACCACGTTCGATCATTCGTAGATGTGAATTGTGTATTGAACAATTGGGTTTACATTTCGAGCAACTACTTTAGATTTTGTATGTTTGTCCTAACTATCCAATAGCATTTTAGTTGTAAATAATTAATTTATTTTGTTAAAAAGAATATTGGAAAATTAAACAAATTAATATTCTGTTTTTTTGTGTTTATTTGGAGTTAGGAATTATTGCTGTGTTTGAAAACACAATCTAAACGATCACCTTAATTACTTGTAATGCCCAAATCGAAAATGTAAAAAAAAATATTATTTTCCCATAAATAACTAAAAATGCATCGAACCTTAAAAATCGAAATATCTCAAAAACGGCTAACTATAACGAAAACTCACAGGAGAGCTTTTTTATGCAGAAAAGTGCGAAGAATCAGTTTTTTTATTCAAAAAGGAAAAAATTGCACTAAGAAAAATTTTTCGGTCATTTTAATAGACTACACGTACAGTAGCGAGCGCCCTCTAGCTGCTACAGCAAAACTATGCCCATGGTTCGTTTTGTTGTGCCAAAAAACCCTCGTATAAATTTAAACACCCTGTATTTCGGAAGCCACGCATTTTTCGAGCCTTGTTTATATAGACTTTATGCATTAATTTTAAAAGTTCTATCGAATCTTAAAGTTACGCAACAATAAACTGGAACACCCTGTATATCTCTTTATACAGCGTGACTTTGAAGTTGAGTCATTAATTTTCAGATAATGATTGTAGAAGGAAGATAAACTAAAATATGTGTGTAAAAATAAAAAGTAAAAAATGTTACCTTGTTTTATAAAGTATCCTCCCGACAAGTATTTCAGTGCGGACCTGTATTTGATCGTGCGGTCTTGGAGGACCGGCATGCCCTCCCCTGTGAGGTCTTAAGTCACCTGATTCACGAGCCCTTTGTACTACACTCAGCATTTTCGTAAACATGTGCCATTTTTTATTTCGTTTGAGTCACGCAACAAACACCACTATTCACTCACGCGTTACCGACTGACACATTCATCGACTGAATACAACTGAATAAAACTGTACATTGTTGTAAAAACATCGTTTCAAATTCTTTCGCTTTTTTGTTTCCGATGCGATGAACGGATAAGGCGGATTGTATCCGTTGTTGCCAAACACGAGCACATAATATTATTATTGAGACAGGGCGGTACTCAAACTTCTAAAGGGCTATAACTTTGTTACTTTAATTTTACCAGAAAAATATTAAAGGAAAAAAACATTTCTTTTGATCAGATCTACTCACTGTTAAAATAAATGACTCAACTTCGAAGTATTATGTTCAGCTAGAGCAATGTAATTTTTAAGCAGTCAAATAATAAGCTGTCAGGCAGTTTTAAAATATATTCTTTTAACTGCTTCTATGGGGTTTGTTTGATGGATTATTTGAGCAATATGTCATTTTTTAAATGCTTCATAGACATCTGTTGAAAATGTTCAAACCTCCGTCTTATGCAAAAAATTGCCTGCTAGTCGTAAATACCCAATTCTTCTAAATCATCTGATTATTTCTAAGTGGATACATTTTTTAACGACATGACGGAAAGCTAGCAAACTTCCGAAAGATCATAAGATGGGGACGGAACTCCTTCTTTTTCAAAAGGAAGGTGGAATAATTTGCTTATATGAAACAATACCAGTGATTGCTTATCCAATCGCACAGATCCATATCTCTTACACTCAGTTTACAACAAAGTTTTCCGACTGAGAATCCACCTATAAAACTACCATAAATCGTCGCGTTTGGTTTCAGATTATTGGGAGTCTTTTGGCAATTCCTACATGTGGGATGCTGTCATCAAAGCTGTAGATTGGACTGATCGTACAGGGAAGGAGGTAATTGATATGTAAGAGACACAATGTTGGAGCCAAGACCGATCGCTGGGAAACACCCGCGTTAACGTTGTGCGATGAAGAGGAGAACCCGTCAATTACGACGAATATCTTGCCGGGCTTCTCAAAATTCTCAGCAACATATTTTCAAAATTACGGTAATAATCTCCATTACAATCCGAATCGGCTCTACGTGACCAGTTTTTGTCGACAGAGGGGCAAACCTCATAAAATTTAACTTATCTTGCAAATTTCAGCAGAATGTGTGTTAGCTTTATACGCTATTATATCCAGAGCATAAAGAACACAGGCACTGATGAAGGTTAAGTGGCTGTTCCGAGTCGGAGATAGTATGGATATTTTAATACGACGGAATATGAAATGCTTAGTTGTTAAGGAGGCCTGAGTCTCTCCATAATTCTAAATGTGGACCACTAGCTGTAATTTGTTCAACTAAAGGGTTTAAACTGGAACGAATGTGAGACAGACTTGATTTCATTTGATCTACGAGTAGTAGCATCGTTCTACAAAACTTGCAGAATCTGAATAGAATAAAACATTGTGAAGAGTCTAATCAGAAACATAGAAACTTAGAAACCTTTTGTGGGAAGAGTGAGGGTTTGTCCACGAACATCATGACCATATTATGTTTTGGCTAGACCTAGGTATCATACCATTACTCAAGAGATACCCAAAACTAGATTCGAAAACACAACCGAAAATGATAATCCCCCAAACTTGCCGGAGGCTTGCCCAGTAGAGGATTTTTGGTCTTTACTGTCTAGGAAGGCTTATCATGGAGGCTGGGAAGCCCAAGATGAAGAACAATAAGACCGCGAATTTAAGAAAAACAGAAAAATTGATCCGAGTTGCGTCCCGGACCTGATGAGAGACTTTCGAAGAGAATTGCGTCTGGTAGAGCAGAATGAGTGACTCCACATAATTCGATACTATAGTTTAGTTAACTATTGAGTTGTAATCAATGATAACTAGTTAATGATTAATTAAATTTCTTCATTAAAAAAAATCCGATAATTATTTTATGCCTTAATCTTTATTTGTTTCAATTGTGAATTAAATGACTGAGAAAATTCAGCATCAAGGCTCTTTTGTCTCAAGCAGTCTCTATAGGAAGTTAATTTTTAAGTTGAAAGACGATGCGTCCGATTCACAGTTACTAATAAAGCTTCAATTCTAAAGGTATTAGAAATTTAATAGTACAAGGTTGAGATTTTATGTAACTAGTGTAACTAGTATGACAGTACTTGCCATGCAATGAATTTAAATGGTGAGAGTGCTAGATTACACATGAAGTTTTTCGACATATGAAGCGATAGATCACAGAATTTAGAACCTAGGCATACAATGTTTGAATTGTAACTGGTCACAGTCATAGTTAGAAAGATGTTCTAGTGGAAAACATTCTTACGAGCTAAGGTGCTTGCTTGTGGTCGCTAGCCAGGTTTTCGTAGAAAGCTTGATATATTCCCATTTTTTCAAGTAGTTAAAGAATCATACTGGTCATAGTAAAAGTTACATGAAGAGCCGCAAAAGATTACTGTGAAAAAATCAGCGTTCGGCTTCTTAAATATTTATCTCTAAATTCATATATTATTAATGAAGCTATTCTTACATGACGTGGGTAGACCTTAGAAGGCTTTGCTATACTTGTTAAATCGATTATTAAAAAGTTGCAGTTATTGGCATGCAATGACAACATCTTTCCACTCACACTTTCATCCATTGAACTTAAGCACACAGACGCAGCAGATCATCACTCACATCGTTATTTTGTCAATGCTGTCCCTTGCCTTGTTGACATTGGTTGTCGACGTTAAAATCATAATCCTAGCTCATAGCAAAAGGTAAGTATTTAAGTAAATAGATCGTCTGTTTACCTTAAGTTTCTTCTATTATGCATCAGGAACATTTGAGTATTATAAATGGCCACTTTAGTCGGTTTGAACCTTTTAAGCAAAATTATGAAAGTTATTGGCAACTCATTTGTTATTGATACAACTCATTAAGATTATCATGGGAATATCTTCATCCTTAGTTTTACGATAGCCCTAACTAATGTTAGTATAGTATTTTTTATGAGAATATATATATATATATAATCTGATGATTTAATCACAACGTTACTGTTAAGCTAAACGACGATTTATTATACTGGCCTTGTACAGAGCCATGTTGCTTCCAAGGCCATTCAGAAAAGCTTAATAAAACTTGAATTATTTTGAAAAGTATCATAAGAGAAAAATGCGTTAATAGTTTATTTCTTCTAACAGTCCAGTAAATGGTAAAAGTAGTACTAGTTCATTTGATAGCGTGACCCTTCATGGTACACCCAACTTATGTATAAAAACTGAAGTTATGGAACTTGTGAAGCATCAAAAAGATACTCCAGAATTATATTGTAGGTTAGATAAGCACAAAATGGTACTTGAGTAAATTTTTTGTAACGTGCCCCTTGTATATGGTATGATAGCAAAGTACATTCAAATTCCGTTGCTGCTAAGCCTGGCGATTTTCTTAGGATTTCATCTGCGACGGCTCAGTCTCTATACATTAAGATGACAATATAACTCATCAGTAATTGGATCTGCAAGCGATAAACTGCTCATCACTCTTAATGTCCTCTTTGCGTATACCTATACGTGCACTTATTCCATCGTGAGTAGAGTGTAGGAAATGAAGTTCTGATGGGACGTAGTCTCAACGGGTAAATGCGCGCAATTACAATGTCTTTAATAGCTCATCAACTGCCTTGCAGATGAGCGCGTTGGTTCGTTTGAAAAATAAATTGCTTCCACTATCTCAGAATCAAATCCGAAGTGTTTCCTCTCGTTCGCGGAACTTTCAGAGATGAGTTTTAAAGTAACTATTTTCGAACAAGTCAGGCGTATAGTTGTTTGACTTATAATGCCTTATTATGACCACGTGATAGGCAAATTTTATTCAGGCAAGCCAAATGAATTATCAAAAGTTATTTTAAAAGCTTTTCACTTCAATGTCGATATTATTTTCGACAATCACCATTTATCCAACAAACACTCTACTCAAGAGTGGATATAAATAATTTCGTCCGACAGGAGGAGATTTACTGTTCAGTTGTTATATATATTTTTCTATCTGCTTTTCGAAAGTGGTCAATAAAATTTCGATGAACTTTGATGCTCATCGCAGCACAATTACCCCTACTCACTCATTCTTCTGAGTTTGAGACGGCACTTTACCATAATTAGAGTATCTATGAACATTCAAATATATTTTTGTGATGCTCACTACACTACCACGACACCGACTCACTGATTTCACACCTGTTTTAGATTAAGACGGTAATTCATGTTCACTATAGTTTTATTACACCTTTCCATTATAGTTTCTATAAACGCTGCCATACCATAGGAATACTACTTTACGACGACACCGACTAATTGATTTATCAACTATTTTTGATTCAGCACTTCTTACTAAAGATTCAATAAACCTTGAAATAACCTTCGGGAGTCTGATACACTATGATGACACCAACTCACTGACACTCAGACCTTAAAGATAGGACTTCAATGCTACAGTTTCTATGAATCCTCAAATAACCTTCTACTTTAAAGTAATCACGCTTTTTTAGAGGTTCTATTTTTGATAGTCTTATATGTACAGGTTCATCACACGGACTTAAGTAAATATACCTCCAAGTTTTCGCTTGACACCATTTTTTTAGATTATACCCTGGCTAATACTTGTCAGCTTTTTTTCGAACTTTTTTTTTTTATATATCGAAACAGCCGCGCAGGCAGAAGCCTAAATGCCGGAACACCGCGGCTGCTATGATGATCCCAAAGAAATTTTGTTAATACGATTTTTGAACTGCCTAAGGTTAGTAGAACTGGGAAAAGCTTCCTCCCGTAGTTTGTTCCACAATCTAGACACCCTCGGGACAAAGGAGCGGTCGTATCGGCCAGTTCTGGATGTACGAAGTTTGACACGGTTAGGATGGGACGCCGAAGTCAGGCGGGTCTGTCTGGCAGGCACATCGCGCGGCGGCATCATGGAAGAGAGCTCTGAGGAGCAAAGCCCGTTGGTGTAGCGATAGAAAAGAGCTAGATCGCCGACGGCCCGCCGGTGCGAAAGAGTCCCGAGACTGTCTGTTAGAGAAGAGTCATCGATCAGTCGGACCGCCCTCCTCTGGACAGCATCGAGCATGGACAATGTAGTCGGAGCGGCAGCACCCCAAATGTGTGAGCAATACTCGAGGCTAGGCCTTATCTGGGCCTTGTATAGAGTGAGAAGGTCATGCGGAGAAAAGTACTTCTTAGCCCTAACCAAATAGCCTAGCTTTTTCCCAGCAGCTGCAGCTATTGAAGAGATGTGTTCGTGCCAGATCAGGTCCTCGGTGATCTGGACTCCGACCAGCCGAAATGAATGGCTCTTTGGTAGAACTCGACCGTCCATCGAAACTGTATGAGCGCTAGGACGCTTTTTGTTCGTCAAAGTACAGTACTGTGTTTTGGAAGCATTGAACTGTACAAGATTGTTGCGTCCCCAAGCAGTGATAGCCTCCAGGTCTCTTGTCAGAGAAGATGTCGTCGCTAGTCTTCTTTTTTCCAGCTCAGCGGCAGAGATCGGCTTGTCACTCTGAATTCCTGCATGTAGAGTGCTGTCATCAGCGAAGCTGTGGATTGGGTTGATCGTGCAGGAAAGGAGGTCGTTGATATGTAAGAGAAACAGTGTTGGAGCCAAGACCGATCCCTGGGGAACACCCGCGTTGACGTTGTGGGATGAAGAGGAGAATCCGTCAATTACGACGGATATCTTGCGGCCAGAGATAAAGTCAGCCACCCATCTGCAAAGCTTTTCTGGGAGGCCGTAGGATGGAAGTTTGCTCAAGAGGGCAGCGTGCCACAGCTGATCGAACGCTTTCGTGATGTCAAGAGCAACGACATGAGCCTCACCATGAGACTGGATGAGTTTACTCCACAGTTGCGTGACGTAAGCTAGGAGGTCCCCTGTGGATCGTTGGTGCCGGAAACCGTACTGCCTGTCGCTAATCAAGCTGTGACGTTCGAGGTAGTCCAGAAGCTCGCGATTTATGCACCTCTCCATCACTTTACTGATAACAGAAAGCAGAGCTATAGGCCTGTAGTTGTAAGGGTCGGTTTTAGATCCTTTTTTTGGGATGGGCTGTACATGAGCAAATTTCCAGTTTTCTGGGAAGGTGCCGGATTCATAAGATATCTGGAAGAGACGCGAAAGAACTGGAGCAAGCTCAGCTGCACATCTCTTCAGTACAATGGCAGGAATCAAGTCCGGACCAGAAGCTTTGTTGATGTCGAGCGACAAGAGCACTCGTCTTACGGTCTTATGCCTGAATGTTACCTCCCGCATAGTGTGGGGAACCCTTTGAATTGACGGCACTTGGGCGTTGGTGGGGACGTCCATGGTGGAGTTGGCAGCAAAGATCTTGGCTAGCACTTCCGCCTTGGCCTTTGAGTCGAATACAATAGTTCCATCCTGACACGTAAGTGGTGGAAGGCTACTGTGTGAGAAGTTCTTTTCAATCTGCTTGGCCAGCGTCCAGAAGGACCGACTGCCATTGCGCTGCGACATTACCCTGTGCCTAACTTTTATATCATGCTGGGTTTTGGCATTGCGAACCGCTTCGTTATATTTGTTACTGGACTCGACGTCGGCTTGTCTGTTCTCTACAGTGGGGTTTTGTAAGTAGGTTCTGTGGGCCTTGATCTTCTGCTTGAGGTAAGCTAGATATTAATTGATTTGACGGTCTGATCTTTGTTTGGGCTGCACATAGACGATAACCATTGATCCAACAAAAACTCTACTCAAGAGTGGATATAAATAATTTCGTCCGACAGGAGGAGATCGATTTACTATACGGTTGTTCTATGTATTTTTCTATCTGCTTTTCAAAAGTGGTCACCAAAATTTTGATGAACTTTGATGCTCATCGCAGCACAATTACCCCCACTCAGTCATTCTTCTCAGTTTGAGATGGCGCTTTACTATAATTACAGTATATATGAACCTTCAAATATTTTTTTGTGGTGCTCACTACACTACCACTACACCGACTCACTGATTTCTCAAACCTGTTTTAGATTTAGACGATAATTCATGTTCACTATAGTTTTATTAAACCTTGAAATACTTTTTCTTATAAGCCTAACTACACTTCTACAAAACCGACTCGTTGACACTTCAAATTCGCTTGAGGCATCACATAATTTCCGTTATAGTTTCTATGAACGTTGCCATACTATAGGAATACTACTCTACGACGACACCGACTCATTGATTTATCAACTATTTTTGAGTCAGCGCTTCTTACTAAAGATAGGACTTCAATGGTACAGTTTTTATGAATCCTCAAATAACCTTCTACTTTAAAGTAATCATTACGCTTTTTTAGATGTTCTATTTTTGATAGCTTGATATGTACAGGTTCATCACACGTACTTAAGTAAACATACGTTCAAGTTTTGGCTTGACCTCATTTTTTGAGACTATACCCTGGTTAAGACCTGTCAGCTTCTTTTTGAACTTTGAGGTAAGCTAGATATTAATTGATTTGACGGTCTGATCTTTGTTTGGGCTGCACATAGATAATCACCATTTATAGAACAAACACTCTACTCAAGAGTAGATATAAATAATTTCGTCCGACAGGAGGAGATCGATTTACTATACAGTTGTTATATGTATTTTTCTATCTGCTTTTCAAAAGTGGTCACCATAATTTCGATGAACTTTGATGCTCATCGCAGCACAATTACCCCCACTCACTCATTCTTTTCAGTTTGAGACGGCACTTTACCATAATAATTATAGTATCTATGAACCTTCAAATATTTTTTTGTGGTGCTCACTACACTACCACGACACCGACTCACTGATTTCTGACCTGTTTTAGATTTAGACGGTAATTCATGTTCTCACCTCGCTAGCCAAACGCACGGAACTATAACGACAACCAATAATGCAAAATAAGATCCTATGCGAAACAAACCTCTCCTCGTCTATTGTATCTGCATAGTCGTTATTCCTCGAAAACGGTGCGTCGTGCTTCTGCAATTTCTGCATGCATACACGCCTGAAGGTAAAAGATTTTCAAGATTGCAAACACAGGCACTTCCGATTTTCCCGAGATAAAAGTTCGTAGTTGCTTTTGTTTTATTCTTATACGGATGAGTCGAGATTCATTTGCGTCAAGCTGAGTATAAGAAAGTTGTTACACAAGGAAGTTTCTGTTGTTTATTTTTCAGAACTGGAGTATAACCCGTATATTGCAGTACAAAGCACTTTATAGGAGATTTAAGGATTTGTTCACGTAACTATTGTTTTCAGGATGAGACTTCTTGAGTGAAAATTCGTGACAGTAGTAGTGCTGGCAACTATGGGATGAGTTATTATTGAAAAGAAGAGGGTTTTTATTAGTTTGAAGATGTTTGGTAAAAGTTAGACGCGGTCAACTTAAAAATGCAATTCTTATTGTGCCAAAGTGTCAGATCTCATACAGGGTGACCGTTTAGTGTTTGAAATTCTGTCTAGCGGTTATGTCTCCTTATAATGCTGAAATCTCATTTTGGCGCGTTAAAAAATTAATAATCTGTTTGAAATTTCCGAAGTGGGACGCTATATGCTTGAACAAAATATTGAAATATTGGAAACTAACTTCCAAACTCCAAGAAGGAGGCTTTTGTAAATTATTCTCAAATGGAATAGTGGTCATATCGTGATACTGATGAGTTCTTCATGATCCCAAGACAAACTCCCGTGTCTTTAAGAAACACGGACTGGTAGGCTACCTTAGTTGATGATCATTTCCACATTAACTCAAGACTTAAGAAACAATCATCAGAACGCATATTTGACTAATCTGCTTTTTTCTGAAAGGTCTGTCTGAATATGCGACAAAAACGTCTAATCACTCATTAGGAATAATAGAGTATCTTGAAGTATCTATAAATGAAATGTTCTAAATGAAAAATATTGAGATAACATACCTTTTGATGATTAGTCAAGGTTACCAAGTACCCTTAAGGTTCATTCACACACGACCTACATGTTATTTAAAATATTCAAAATGGTGCCTAGCCAGCTCCTAAGAAAATGTCATCATTACATTAATAATAATAATAATAATAATAAATGGCCTTTATTCGTCACACGATTACAAAATAATTGGTTTAAATAATTGGTTTAAAAGGAACAGTGACGAAAAGGTGGAGTGTCAGCTTATGCTGTTTTTCAACCCGACCTGGAAAACATTGACACAAACTATAGAGAGAGAGAGAAATAAAAAACTTAGAATATAACACTTATCAGAGAAAGGAAACAATCAATTACCTGTGGATATGCATAAAGTAAAATTTTAGCCATCCGACTGCTTTAAACTCATCTTTAACCTTTTTTTAAAATTGCTTAGGCTATATTCTTTATACTCACTTGATAAGCAGTTATATAGTTTGGGTGCCCAGTACGAGAAACTGCGTGTGAACAATGCTGTCGAATGCCGCGGGATAAGTAAGATGAGTTTATTCCTAGAGGATCTTTGATCGTACTGGCAGAGGAGGCTTAGTTTTGTATAAAGATAATATGGCGCTTTAAGGATAAGGGTCTTATGTACCAGAGATAGGCAATGCAGTTTCCTCAATTTGTTCATCTTAAACCATCCCGATTGGTCAAAAGCGCTACTAATATGATCAAATTTACGGATTCCATAAGAAAATCTGATGCATGAGTTTTGTATCATCTGAATCCGCTCGGCATCACGTTGTAAAAGAGCAGGTCCATAAACAGAGTCACCGTAAGATAATTTTGACAGGATAAGGGACTCGCAGAGTTTAAGCTTGAGCTGTGTCGACAGGACACTTCGACTCGGGTATAACTGACGAAGCACATTATAGGACGCATTGCATAGTTGGTTAACATGTTTAGTGAAGCGTAGCTTGCAGTCAAACCAGATACCAAGGTTTTTGCATTCGTTTACGAAGGATATGTCTTCATTATTCACCATAATATTAATGCGATATTGATTTATTTCACGATTCTTTTTGGGCCCAAATAAAATGCAGCATGATTTGCCAGGATTTAGTTTTAGATTGTGAGCACTAGATATGTCAAAAATAGACTGCAGGTCTTGATTTATTTGATGTTGGCCAAGCATATATTCATCAGGATCGAAGCAGTTATAAAGTTGGGTATCATCGGCGTAATGATGAACGATTGAGTTGCTGGCGGTTTCATGAAAATCACATATATAAAGAGCAAATAAAAGGGGACTCAAAATAGATCCTTGAGGGACACCAAAATTTCTGAATAAAGAAGTTGATATATTGTTTTCATATATGACAGACTGTGAGCGATCAGTTAAAAAGCTCTTAATCAGCGTGCAAGCCGATGATGACATGCCAAAGTATCTAAGCTTTTTACAGAGAATATTTGGGTCAACCGTTTCGAAGGCCTTGCTAAAATCAAGAAGAACTAAGCAGGACAGCTTTCCTTGATCAGCCGCGCTATAAATATTATCCGATATAGACAGGAGCGCAGTGGTGGTGCTATGTAATGGTCTGAAGCCAGATTGGGAGGTGGTCAGTAAATTATTTTGACAAACAAATGTGTGCAGCTGCTCATGTAGAGCCATTTCCAAAAGCTTAGATAAACTTGGTAAAATGCTTATAGGACGAAGATCAGAAAAACTTGAAGGATAATTAGATTTAGGCAGAGGGAGAACAAGAGCATTCTTCCAGGAAGAGGGATAAAGATTATTTGTTATACAAAAGTTAATAATGAAGGTAATATACTTGAGCAAATGCTTATGTATTATACGGATCATATCAATTGTGATGCCATCTGAGCCTTTAGCATGACTTTTGATGCGATTGATAAATTTCTCTACAGTGGCAGGGGAAACTGTCGTGAACAGAAAAGTACCACTATTCTTGACGTTTTCATATTTGTCTAAAAGGTTCAATGGAGTTAATGATTTGGTTGTTTGAGGTACGTTTAAAAAAGCACTATTTAATGAATCGAGATCCTGAAGATGTGGAGGTAGACTTATGGAGATATAGTGGATACCAAATAAAATCCGATGCACGTCATAGGTGATGTCATTCATAAAAATCATGGTTACCAACAGTTGACTACATTCAATGTGACATTTCTACTTGAAGTTTAAATTTCCCCGTCTCGATTCGGTTGGTAGTGCCGTGCAGAGAAATGTGAGGTTGCCACTTCTCATTTGTTGACATCAGTTGCCATTGTCCTTTTGTCGTACTATTAGTTCTTTATTGTTTAGTTTGTGAGTTTTGCGCTAATTGAGCTTTGAATCGTTGCCTTGCCAATTAAAAATTGTTCTTTTCAGAACAACAGTTACTGTGAAGTGGTGTAAAGTATCCAAGCGAACTGTTAGAAGTACAAAAGCTGATGGAAAAAGGTGGGCTTCCAAATGTATAGAAAAATAAGCTCTATATAAAAATGAAATGCATTTGTAGGTATATCATAGGTCACGCTGGCAATGAAAATGGATTTGTTGAAGGTGCGTCGCTCATATTTTCATCGAAAACCCAGCTTAATGATTACCGTGGTGAAATGAACCAGCAAAACTTTTTATATTGGTTTGAAAATCAATTACTAATAAGCTTGACCCAACCCTCTGTGATTGTTATGGATAATCCATCATACCATAGCATGTTATTAGTAAAAACTCCCAATAGCTCATGGAGAAAGGATGAAATTCAGAATTGGTTAACTGAACAAAAAATACAGTATCCACATGAAGCATTCAAATCTGAACTTCTAACGATTGTTGCACAGTGAGCAGAATACCCAATCTTTATGCATTTTGTTCCTATTTTTTTTTTTTTTTTTTGGAATTAACCAACCAAAATGTATGTGGTCGATAACTTGGCAGAACAATATGGACATAAAGTTTTACGGTTACCTCCATACCACTGTATTTTTAACCCAATTGAGCTAATTAAAGATTACTATAATCGGCATATTGGAAGAGATGGCCACACTGAAAATGACTGCCTAAAAATGTGGCAAGAGGCACTCCAAACTATTACCCCTGATATGTGGAAGAACTTCATTAGACATACAGAGGAGATAATTATGAAATGGTATAGAAGGGAACAAGTAATGGATAGACAGGAAATTCTTCCCCTTATTATCCATGTTAACGATGACTCTGATTCCAGTGATTCAGAATAGTTAAAACATCAAAATATATTCTGTATAATGTAATTAAACTCCGGAATTGATATACAACTGAACCATACCATGCGGTTAATATCAGGCTCGATAAAGAGTACTCCTTGCCGCTAGTTGCCGGTATTGTGTAACATCGCATCACCCGAGTTCTTTCTTCTCTTTGATGTGAATTGAAAAACTGTTGTAGTTCCCATATCATAAATAAATAATCAAATTAATTAAAATACGAGAAAACAATTTATGTTCTTTAAATATTTTGTGTTTTTGAATATCTACCAAATCAGGTGTTTTTATTCAGAAATGAATTTAATTTTACAAGTTTATTTATTTTTAATATAATGGTATTATAGTAAATGGTAGGTATATATAAACAATTTATTTTATTAAATTTATTTGCTTAAAAGAAAATGTGCAAATTCTGGCAACAGCGCACAGCTCCACATCGATGACGTGCATCGGGTTTTATTTGGTATCCTCTATACATTAAAATATATTATTTATGCATAAACTTGATTTTCCCGAATATGTATACGTACACCCCAAGCACGTTATAATTAATTCCTAAGAATATGAATTGTACACTGGGATTAAAAGTAACATATTTTCTTTCATGCTAACTTTAGCTAAGACCTTATTTCTGATATACCTGAATAAAAAATTAATTATTGTGTGATACTTATCTGAAATATAACATAACACAATAATATACTTAACTAGGCGCTACGGTTGACACTGAGACAATATTGGAATTGGGGCAAAGTCATGATAAAATCAACAAGCTTAAAGAATGTAATAAAAAAATGGAAATTATTACTCTCACCAGTAGAGAAACACGCAAGCAAGCAGTAAAATTTTTATGCCAGTGAAATGTCTGGAACGCTGCTTAATTACTAGGATTGATAACATTTTGTATTGCTGGTGTATAGTCCACTATATGTACACCGAAGCTTGATATCTAAACAGTGTTATCAGTAATTGAAAGTATTAAATAACATAAAAAAATAAAATACCAAAGTGTATTAACAAAACCTCGCGCTATTAAAAGTACAATAAAATGAAACAGATGCTTACTTTTTGACCCAGGAAGAGAGCGACCTCGATGCAAGAATAATCTCACGTGTCGGCCCATCCAGTTTTTATAATCCGAAATAACCTGCACCGGGAGGCCAATAATACACCTTTGCAGACTATGCATTATTTCTCAGCGGATGCGATTTATGGTATCTATCGATCTATATGGCGCCTATGTGGCGCGTTTAAGGCCTGCAAGGTGATCACACGGGGGGCAATATCCTATCAAGAACAGAGGTAAGCTCAAATGGGCATGGGTTGTTCAATAAATTGCCAACACTTTCAAAATCCTGCCAATGCCATTATTCAGACATAAACATGAAGCTCTGTTAAGACTCAGACGAATATTTCTTAGATATCCAGCTAGACCATCAGGATGCTTAACTATTTCAACTGTGTTAGTCCCATATACAATTTCAACTGTAACATATTATTCATGGTTTTTGAATTTTATTTACTTATTTATATATTTTAACTTGGCCGATCCTTATTTTAATATATGTACTGTGTTGTATTTCTTTGTTCATTGTTTTAGTGATATTTCGTATGTATATCGATTTTGTTTTTATTTATCTATTCTTGGAATGCTTTTGGTACTTTTCAAAATAGAGTCCTATGTCATGATAAAAGATCTACAGAACCAATGAATATTATTACTATTAATGAAACAGTGTATCACTTGTCACTACTCATTATCATCGTTCATTGTTTGTCTAGTTTATTTGGTTACCAAAAGTGCTCAAACTTAGCAGATTATGCACCTTTCACAATAAATGGGCTACCTCTGATCCATAGAGTTTCTTATAATAAGAAAGTAACGTCAAGTAAGTTGACTCTGTTTTTCCCATGTAGCGTTGTTATCTGTTCGTAAAGTATTATGTTAGCCCTGGGAACATCTATAACAAAAATGATCGCCTCTCTTGATAATAATAAGTTTTCGCAGTCACAAAAGTACCGCATACGTAAACGTGACATTTACTCAATTTTAAAGCTATTTTTGATTATGTACTACCCTTGCTACTTATGATGGACATATGAATTTTCACGAGTATACCTACGTTAACGCTATCTAACGAAATCACAGCAAGGTTCATGAATGATGGCCTACAAAGATATATCTTTGCTAATTTGCAGAATTATACGAGTATGATTTTTCTTCACTGCGCTTTAATAAACCTAGGTCACGAAACCTGATGGGATTTTCCTAGAAATAACTTGCGGTGATACTCATATCGCGTGATACATCACGCCAAATGCCAATAATCATTACAAATGGAACACTCTAATGAGTGCACATTACCTTAAGTGAACGAGGAAAGTAAATTATACATCCATAGATAAGAATGTATCTCCTATATTATTAGTGGAACGGTTTTAGCAAGAAGTAGAGGGAAGCGTATACATAAAAATCAGCAAAAAGCAGCTAATATAAAAAGTGACATTAGAAGTGTTACATGCAGAAAAAAATGTCTTCAACTTTTTTGACAACATAATGACTATCTAAGCATTAGTTTTTGTGAAGAAAGCAGTTTCTGAGAGCTGAGTAGTACAGATATTTCTACTTATTGTCCTAGTGTTTTACATAACAAGATGCCTTGAGTTTGAATACGGCCAAATTATCCCCATATTGGCGACTTTGACGAGGGTAGAATTATTGCCTATCGTTTTGTCTTATCGCGAAATTGGCTGCCGTGTTAATTGTACTGCAGTGACGGTAATGCGTGTGTGTCGTGTGTGGATAGAAGAATGTAGAGGAACACGAGGACGGCCAACTGGTCCACCGAGGCGTACCACAGAGCGTCAGGATAATATGACTGCTGTGCGTTATGTTGATGAAGTCCTACAAACCACTTTACTGCCGTAATTAGAGAGTCGTCCATACGTCCTTTTACATCAAGACAACGCACATCCCCATCTTGCTTGTCGTAATACGGACTTTCGGCAGGAAGGTTTTGCCATCGTCACCCCGTTCACCAGATTTAGATCGCATCGAACATGTGTGGGGTGTGATGGGGAGGGGCCTATCTACTTTGCACCATCCGCCACCACCATATTTCGAAGACATTTGACAATAATAATCAAGTTGACGTCATCTGCACGGACTTCTCGAAGGCCTTCAATCGAATAAATCATGATGTATTGCTTGGAAAGTTAATCAAATTTGGTTTTTCTAGTGACGCTAGGGACCTTTTTGAATCTTATTTATCTTCGAGGTGTCAATTTGTTTCTTATAATAATTTTCGTTCTGATACTTACTTAGCCTCATCCGGTGTTTTGCAAGGTTCAAATTTGGGTCCTTTGCTGTTCTTGCCATTCATCAATGATTTATGTGAAGATTTGCAGAGTGAGCGTTTATCTTTTGCGGATGATTTGAAAATATATTCCGTTATCAACGATTTGAATGATTGTACTTCCCTTCATACTCAATTGAACATCCTCCAGCACTGGTGTGACACCAATAAGTTATTTCTTAATGTACCCAAATGTAACATTATGAGTTATTCTAGGAGGAAAGGTACCTATCACTTTATTCACCTGTTAAATGGGTTATCTCTGTAGCATTGTACCGGAATTAAGGATTTAGGTGTGATTTTTGATTACAAGTTGACATTTGGTAAACAAATTGAAGCATTAGTTTCACATTCTTAGGAGTGATTCTCGATTACAAGTTGACATTTGGTAAGCAAATTGAAGCATTAGTTTCACATTCTTAGGAGTGATTTTTGATTACAAGTTGACATTTGGTAAACAAATTGAAGCATTAGTTTCACATTCTTAGGAGTGATTTTCGATTACAAGTTGACATTTGGTAAGCAAATTGAAGCATTAGTTTCACATTCTTAGGAGTGATTTTTGATTACAAGTTGACATTTGGTAAACAAATTGAAGCATTAGTTTCACATTTTTAGGAGTGATTTTTGATTACAAGTTGACATTTGGTAAACAAATTGAAGCATTAGTTTCACATTCTTAGGAGTGATTTTTGATTTCAAGTTGACATTTGGTAAACAAATTGAAGCATTAGTTTCACATACTTAGGAGTGATTTTTGATTACAGGTTGACATTTGGTAAACAAATTGAAGCATTAGTTTCACATTCTTAGGAGTAATTTTCGATTACAAGTTGACATTTGGTAAACAAATAGAAAGCATTAGTTTCACATTCTTAGGAGTAATTTTCGATTACAAGTTGACATTTGGTAAACAAATTGAAGCATTAGTTTCACATTTTTAGGAGTGATTTTTGATTACAAGTTGACATTTGGTAAACAAATTGAAGCATTAGTTTCACATTCTTAGGAGTGATTTTTGATTTCAAGTTGACATTTGGTAAACAAATTGAAGCATTAGTTTCACATACTTAGGAGTGATTTTTGATTACAGGTTGACATTTGGTAAACAAATTGAAGCATTAGTTTGACATTCTTAGGAGTGATTTTTGATTACAGGTTGACATTTGGTAAACAAATTGAAGCATTAGTTTCACATTCTTAGGAGTAATTTTCGATTACAAGTTGACATTTGGTAAACAAATAGAAAGCATTAGTTTCACATTCTTAGGAGTGGTTTTTGATTACAAGTTGACATTTGGTAAACAAATTGAAGCATTAGTTTCACATTCTTAGTAGTGATTTTTGATTACAAGTTGACATTTGGTTAACAAATTGAAGCATTAGTTTCACATTCTTAGGAGTAATTTTTGATTACAAGTTGACATTTGGTAAACAAATTGAAGCATTAGTTTCACATGCTTAGGAGTGATTTTTGATTACAAGTTGAGATTTGGTAAACAAATTGAAGCATTAGTTTCACATTCTTAGTAGTGATTTTTGATTACAATTTGACATTTGGTAGACAAATTGAAGCATTAGTTTCACATTCTTAGGAGTGATTTTTGATTACAAGTTGAGATTTGGTAAACAAATTGAAGCATCAGTTTCACATTCTTAGGAGTGATTTTTGATTACAAGTTGACATTTGGTAAATAAATTGAAGCATTAGTTTCACATTCTTAGGAGTGATTTTCGATTACAAGTTGACATTTGGTAAACAAATTGAAGCATTAGTTTCACATTCTTAGGAGTGTTTTTTGATTACAATTTGACATTTGGTAAACAAATTGAAGCATTAGTTTCACATTCTTAGGAGTGATTTTGGATTACAAGTTGACATTTGGTAAACAAATTGAAGCATTAGTTTCACATTCTTAGGAGTGATTTTTGATTACAAGTTGACATTTGGTAAACAAATTGAAGCATTAGTTTCACATTCTTAGGAGTGATTTTTGATTACAAGTTGACATTTGGTAAACAAATCAAAGCATTAGTTTCACATTCTTAGGAATGATTTTTGATTACAAGTTGATATTTGGTAAACAAATTGAAGCATTAGTTTCACATTCTTGTGAGTGATTTTTGATTACAAGTTGACATTTGGTAAACAAATTGATTTTGTTTCACATTCTATACAGTTATATAGATTTGTTGTTAGAAACTGTTGCTTTTGTGAGGTCTAAACTGGAGTATGCTTGCATAGTTTGGAGCGCCAAAAGAGTTGTTTGGAGAAAGTACAGGGAACATTTTCTAAGTTCTTAGTTTATAAAATTGATGGAATTTACCCAGAAAGGGATGTTACCAGCTATAAGGTCGTGTTGATTTTATATCTTTGTTTAAACTTTTAAATAATCTAATTGACAGTTCCCCACTTCTTGGAAAGATCAACATCAGTGTACCGCGTACTCACTCCACGTTCAGAGCTACAACGACAAAAACAAATATCTCACTGAAGTCGCCGATAAATAATATATAAATTTATGTTTAAAAATTTCAATAGAATCTGTACTTTCTGTGACATATTTTGTACTTCTAACAAAGAATTAGTTAGGATAGCTAATACATACGTAGATCGAGGATATACACGAGATATTTTTGTTTTGTTATATAGTTTGTTCTGTATCTTTTGTATGGATTTTGTATAATATTGTCCTGTTAATGGGCCACTGTTGGACAATATCTATCTATCTCACACTCTGCCACAGGAATTTCATTCTTGATGTAAGACTACCTCATTGCTAAAAAATCAAGTTGAAATTATTTTTTCTAGGTGTGGCACTTCTAATGATATTCAGTTAATGCTCCACGGTTGTCGTTGCCCAGATCCCAATGGTGAAAATCGAATTTGAAACTCCCGTTATGTACGGAGCGCTCGCAAGGCAGATCTGGGATACTCAAAAGGATCTGGCACGCATCTTAGAAAGATTGTTCTTTCAGCGATGGTCATCAAATCGGGTAATCGCGATGGCCGTGTAATTCATTCAAGCGAAACGTCAAGCTTTACGGAAACAGCTCAGCCCAGTAAACTTTGTGCAGAATGTGTTCTTAGCTGTGCATAATAGTAAATGAGTACCACTTGATTATATGCATAATTCGAAAAAACTTACTTGTTTGCTTGCTACGGCAGTAGTGTTAAGTATTATCGTGGAACAATCTACCATATATTACATCAAATTTTTGATTAGTGTGTAATTGGCCAGAGATAGCGTTATGCATATAATAATTTAATGTATGGTGTAACTTTGAAAAAAAATACTTATTCGTCTTCTACGACAGCAGTACTAAGTATGATCCCCAAACTACCTACTGTATGCTACGTCAAATTTTTAAATTGGCGTGTAATATGTCAGAAGTAAGGTTATGCATATACCAATTTAGTGTATGGTGTAACTTGTCTTCATTATCACTTAATTCACACCACGTTCCTCCCCTTGACAAACCGACGTTTCTTCCTGAATTATATTTTATCCCCATTCCGCACGAAAATCTCTCGTTTTACGCTTTTTACAGTAGAATCTTGCACAAAAAATGCATTTGTTTTACTGGCTATGAAACTTTATACTGTTTTCTTGTGCCGTAAAATCCTTCTGCTGAGTCGGCAGAAGCTCTTTACTTTTCAGGGTTGAATACGTTTCAAGATAAAGCCACGTTCTAACTATAGAACATACGCTGTTTGATTCCAGATAAGGTCCACTCCTCTAATCTGGCTTATATTTCCTCGAGTTGACTGCCTGTTAATGTTAGCCTTCCGCATGTCCTTCAATTGCGTTCAAGCTGTAAAGGTCAAAGTTGGGCGAGGTCCGTAACAATGGTATGTCCTGCGGATAAGATGTTGTTTGAAGACTGCTGATGGTGGTTCACGAACAGCTGCTGTTAGGTCAGTAATTTCATTAGTAATAAATATCGTCTACTTTTACTTGGCCAAAAATTCTGTTTTTCCATTCCAACGATAGTCATATGTATACAACGTTAAAAAAAGTACATGCTTTATCACAGAATTAGAAAAAGGAATATTACTTTTAGCACGAAGTAAAATAAGATGGAGTGAGATCAGTGTAAACACATTGAAAAAATTATTAAAACATACATAGACAAAACATAAGTCACAAACAACACACTCACATACTCACAGCCACATAATCAAATAATATTAAATAAAATCAATGGTATCATGTCACTGATTCCAGGTTTGAAAGCACTGAGAGTGGGGGGGAGTCCTGTTGTACAAATTAGATGCTAGATATGAAATTGTGCTTTTATATGCTGTTGCTTTCTGCTTGGAAGCATCCAAAGTGTGACCCACAAAACTGAATTTAATATCATTGATGTCAGTCCCTAAAGATGGCTTTTCATGCATCTCTAAGTCCTTTAAACATATAAACATGACGAAAAATATAGTCATTATCGTTATAGCATCGCCAGAGATTGTGAAAATACACGATTCCTTGGCATATGTGTAAGAAGAAACACAACATTAGATAAAATTATTCAGGGGTTATAAACTATAAGCTTAGTTTTGAACGACTTCTGGAAAGAAAGGTTATGTAAGTATTTTACTTATTCTTTATTTTCAGGTATATCATTATATCAGATGTACTTTAATTACACAGAAGTCTTGATGCTCCTCAGCTCAGTAAAGCATAAATCTGCGTTGGCAAACAAATTACCAACCATCAATGTGTCAATTTCCGGTGAATTTGTGCTTTCTGCAACGTCCATGATTATTTTTTCTAATAGAACGAGAAAATGATGACTTTTGCGTTGAGTATGAATATTTTAGAAATATACTAAGTGACATATAAATCCGAACACCCAGTTTAAATGGTTTTATTTTAATAAAAGTTGGTGAATGTATTTATCTTACCGTAAATAACAAGTGAAAAAATTTTCAGCCTTATCAGTTGGACATTCCGGTTTTTATACTGCTTTTTTTTAATTCACTAACGCTCTAAAAATGAATATTTCAGCCGCAGTAAAGAATCAACGTTGGCGGATTTTGGTTAACATCCTTTACGATCGGTTACGATGCCTAGAGTACGGAGACCTGTACGGTTTCGTCAACTTAGTGAGTTTGATAGGGGCCGTATAGTGGGAATTCGGGAAGCTGGACTTTCTTTTCGGGCAATTGCAGTTAGAGTGCAAAGAAGTGTAGACACTGTGGTTAGGTGTTGTCAGGCATGGCTTCGAGAAAGCCGTACGCAAAGAGCAAGGGGCACTGAACGCCGCCGTAGAACAACAGACCGTGAAGATCGCCGCCTAAGATTATTGGCCTTAAGGGACCGTTTCTCCACTACCAGGTCCATTGCAAATGAATGGTTTGCAGAACACGGAAGACCTACTGGCATGCGAATGTTTACCGACGAATGAGAAGTTTTGGCTTGTTTTCATACCGGCCACACTGGGTCCTCCCTTTAACTCCAGAACACCGACGTAATCGCCTTGAGTGGTGCAGACAACGGTCACTCTGGGATCAGGAATGGAACAGTATTGTCTCTAGTGACGAGTCTCAATTTTGTTTAGGCATGCACGATGGTCGTGCCAGGGTTAGAAGGCGACGTGGTGAAAGGAGGAATCCACAGTTTCTTGTTGAAAGACATGTTCATCACACTGTTGGAGTTATGGTTTGGGGTGCTATAGCTTATGGTTCCAGGTCACCTTTAATCTTCATCAGAGGTAACATGGACGCGCAGCGTTATATCCACGAAGTTCTAGAACCCCATCTTTTACCCTATCTTGACACCCTGGCAGATCCAACTTTCCAACAAGATAATGCCCGACCACATGTTGCAAGAGTCACAATAGACTTCTTTCAACATAATGATGTCACATTGTTACCATGGCCACCAAGATCTCCCGACTTGAGCACGTGTCGGATATGATGGGTAGGAGATTGCTCAATTTGCAACGTCCTCTTCAGACTCTAGAAGCACTTCGAGAGGAGTTGGTGGTTGCCTGGAATGAGATACCACAGGAGGACATTGACCACCTGATCAGAAGCATGCCTAGGCGCGTTGGAGAATGCGTAGCACATCAGGGTGCATCCACACATTATTAAAGGTCAAAGGGCTTTAAAGCAGTGCTATCATTTTGAAATTTTTATCATTTACTTATTATGCTTCATTAAGTACTTATACAAAATTTTATTAAAATAAAACTATTTAAACTGGGTGTTCGGATTTATATGTCACTTAGTATAGTTGAAGAGGACAACGTTAGTTCGCGAGTGACATACGGATGACGTTTCTTTGTTTACATTTTGTATGACGTCACATCATGACGATAGTGTTACTACCGTTTCGTTTTTAAAATAAGAAACACTAATTTTGATTTACTGCTTCCGGAAATTGCAATCTGTATATTCCGTGTTCCTAATCCCTAATAATACTAAATATGATTAACAAAACGTTATTGAATTAAATTTTATTAATTATTTTTTTTCTCAAGAAACTATTTATCTATAAAACGAATAACATTTCATTACCAAAATCTCGTTTATAATATTCATGCAACAATCAAAAGATATACTAAGTGACATATAAATCCGAACACCCAGTTTAAATGGATTTATTTTAATAAAAGTTGGTGAATGTATTTATCTTACTGTAAATAACGAGTGAAAAAATGTTCAGCCTTATCAGTTGGACATTCCGGTTTTTATACTGCTTTTTTTTAATTCACTAACGCTCTAAAAATGAATATTTCAGCCGCAGTAAAGAATCAACGTTGGCGGATTTTGGTTCTTGACATCCTTTACGATCGGTTACGATGCCTAGAGTACCGAGACCTGTACGATTTCGTCAACTTAGTGAGTTTGATAGGGGCCATATAGTGGGACTTCGGGAAGCTAGACTTTCTTTTCGGGCAATTGCAGTTAGAGTGCAAAGAAGTGTAGACACTGTGGTTAGGTGTTGTCACGCATGGCTTCGAGAAAGCCGTACGCAAAGAGCAAAGGGCACTGGACGCCGCCGTAGAACAACAGACCGTGAAGATCGCCGCCTAAGATTATTGGCCTTAAGGGACCGTTTCTCCACTACCAGGTCCATTGCAAATGAATGGTTTGCGAAACACGGAAGACTTATTGGCATGCGAAGTGTTTACCGACGAATGAGAAGTTTTGACTTGTTTTCATACCGGCCACACTGGGTCCTCCCTTTAACTCGAGAACACCGACGTAATCGCCTTGAGTGGTGCAGACAACGGTCTCTCTGGGATCAGGAATGGAACAGTATTGTCTTTAGTGACGAGTCTCGATTTTGTTTAGGCATGCACGATGGTCGTGCCAGGGTTAGAAGGCGACGTGGTGAAAGGAGGAATCCACAGTTTTTTGTTGAAAGACATGTTCATCACACTGTTGGAGTTATGGTTTGGGGTGCTATAGCTTATGGTTCCAGGTCATCTTTAATATTCATCAGAGGTAACATGGACGCGCAGCGTTATATCCACGAAGTTCTAGAACCCCATCTTTTACCCTATCTTGACACCCTGGCAGATCCAACTTTCCAACAAGATAATGCCCGACCACATGTTGCAAAAGTCACAATAGACTTCTTTCAACATAATGATGTCACATTGTTACCATGGCCACCAAGACCTCCCGACTTATCCCCAATTGAGCACGTGTGGGATATGATGGGTAGGAGATTGCTCAAGTTGCAACGTACTCCTCAGACTCTAGAAGCACTTCGAGAGGAGTTGGTGGTTGCCTGGAATGAGATACCACAGGAGGACATTGACCACCTGATCAGAAGCATGCCTAGGCGCGTTGGAGAATGCGTAGCACATCAGGGTGCATCCACACATTATTAAAGGTCAAAGGGCTTTAAAGCAGTGCAATCATTTTGAAATTTTAACATTTACTTATTATGCTTCATTAAGTACTTATCCAATTTTTTTTTTGTTATTAATAAAACCATTTAAACTGGGTGTTCGGATTTATATGTCACTTAGTATAAATTTTTAGCTCTTTTAAATTCCAAGTAATAAAAATAAATTACTTTATTAGATAAACCCTGATACACATTGGAGAAAAAATCAATGTTTTTTAAAAATAAATACTATATTTTGCGACACTATTCAATCTAATTAAAAAAAAATCTCTTAAAATAATCCAACATAAATTTATTTATTTTAAGGAATAAATATTTAAGTTGTCAATAATTATTCATTTTCGAGTTAAATTGAATTCCACAATTAACCTTTTAATGTAAATATAATATTAATTTTGGGAATTTCTAACTCGTCGTTCTAGAGTCACTTTCCGATACATCTACCTTGTTACGACTTATTTCATCTTAAAATGAAAGCGACGTACATATTTTAGAGATTTCAGGCAAGTACTGTCGGAAATACTGATTTATACTATCAAGCAGCCAAACAGACCGCTGTGACAGACAATAAAGAAAAGGTCTAGCTTTAAACCGTACTCGATCGTTTTAAACGACCGACTCCCCATGGAAATGCGCAACGCCGTGTTGTGATTCGCTTTGTTATTGCTTGCTTTGTATCGGGTCACAGCGTGCTCTGTTATCCGGTCACTGGACATATAAAAACTCCCTCCATTTGCTGAACGGCGATGTACACATCTCATTTTTCACCTAATGGCTGTGTTAAATGATGCACTCCGTTTCCCTACGGCTCTTGATTTGTTCCATTGTGTCCGTTGTTTCGTTCCGCGGAGGATTTACTCCGTTTTTAGATCGTTAAATCAAACGTGCTGCACAGTCAGGAAAAAAGCTGAGCTCCTAAGCAAGGGAAAATTTGGATGGCACAGAGTCCCAACGAAAAAGGAATGTAGTTTGGAGAACAAACTGAAAAAGATAACGAAAAGGTGTTTTTGTGGTAACATTGGTTCATAGTTCATATATTGAAATTATTTCAATACAATATACAGGGTGTTCCATAACATCCTGTCATAGCAAACATGTGTTTTTTACTATATTTTATTTATATATATTATATACGTACGGTTTTGATTGTAAATTAGTAAATATCTTGTGAAATGCTCAACTTTGGCGGCTCGCATCTCCACCATTTTTGAAGATATTTGGATAAATTTTAGATTTCAAAAATTTTATTATTATCGATTTTTAGCTGATCTGAAGGAAAGGCTAAAATATATTTCAATTTCTATCTGGTATCTCAAAACGCAAAATGTACATTTTCTCATTAATTTCAAATGGAACACGCTGTATATTTCTACTTCACATTAAATAGATTTCCCTCAAGACTTTTTATTTGACTTGTGGCTTATACCGATTATTTCGAGCACTTTTCGAGTCCAACAAAAAAATATATTACACATATAATAATAATAATATTGTCTTTATTCGATTTTTTTACACAATATGCCCAACATACAACAATAGACATTAATAAGTGACTGAATTTTTGAGAATCAAATTGGTGGAGTGTTACCATGATTTTTCAAATCCACCGTTCATCTTAATATGAAATTGACCTTTTTGAGAGTCTCAAAAATGAATAATAAAGTCATCAGCTATCTATTATGTGACGTACGGACCCTCCAGGATGCATTTCAAGGATGGCACAGGACTTCCTATCATCAGGAGAAACACCTTGATCTCTGATGATATGTCCCAAAAATTGCAATTTTTTCACGCAAAACGGTGACTTGAGTGTTAAGCCACTATTCTGGATTCTCTGTAGCACAATGTCTAGACGAAGATTATGCTCTTCGATAGTCCTTCCATATACCAAAATATTATCGAAATAAGCCACTTGCCCCTCAATATCCTCTAGAACAGGAGTTCCCAGCTAGGGTGGCGCGCCTCGCATGGGGGCATAGAGAGATGTCAAGGGGGGGTGGGAACCGTTTGCATTTTAGAAAAAAAAAAGAATCAAACAACATGAACAAATAACATTACAATGTTTAATTTACACGCATAAAATAGAAATAAAATATTATATTCACTTATTCTGTCAACCGCTGTTTCGAAACCCGGAGTCGTCAATCGCAGTTCATACAAGTTTCGACAAGTCACTGCATGAAATCCGCGCATACTCCCGCCGCGCTCCGCTATTCAACACTTAGAAAACAATTGTGTACCTACCAGACGCGGATGAGCATCTGTGACATTCATTACCACAAACTTGCGAAGAATTTGACGTTTCGATGTACAAGTTTTGTTGAGAAATCTGTTTGAGTGTGTCAAATTATTGTGTCTCACTGTTAAAAGGTAAGTTTGTGTATTTACAAACTTCAGTTACCATTTTTATTTAATTTACTAAATTGTTGATTGAGTGGAGACGCGTTCATAGATCGGCACATCACAATCAAATCAACGTGGCGAAATAATTTTGAAACGACGAATTTTAGGTACCTAATATTGATTCCAAATGTATTTAAAATTACTATTATGACGTCAACCTGCCTACAAAAATGTAAATCTCCCGGTGGCCAATATACTGTTGAATACATTACGTTATTAAGATAAAATATTGGGCATATAATTAGTAATTACATGTAGGTATTTTGTTTATTTATTTATTACTTATTTGTTTTATTGTTATAGGTGCAAAATGGCAGCGAAAAAACGAAAGCTTTCCGAAGATTATTTTAAGTTTGGATGTACCTTCATAGAAAAAGACGAGTTACAATTGCCTCAGTGTGTGATATGTATGAAAGTTTTAAGTAATGATACCATGTAGCCCAATGGCCTTGAAAGGCATTTGAAGCAACAACATCCTACTCTGATTTTGAAGACGAAAGAATGTTTTCCTTCTAAAGCAGAATTATTCAAGCGGATGAGACTGGATAAATCGGGAAGTTATCACACATGTGTATCGCAGCATCTGAAAGCTTCATTTAAAATAGCTTTTAAGATAGCAAAGCAAAACAAACCTCATACTATCGGTGAAGAATTAATACAACCATGTGTCCTAAAAGCCACGCAGATAATTTTAGGAGAAGATGCAGAGCAAACAATGAAGTCTATTTCTCTTTCGAGTAACACATTCAAGCGTAGAATCGATGACATTGCAGCAGACATAAAGTCACAAATAATTAGCAAAGTAAAATTATCGCCATTTTTTGTCATTAGTTGCGATGAACCCACCGACATCGTTAATTGTGCACAGTTAATTGTTTATGTTCGCTACATCGGCAGAGATATCATTCAAGAAGCAATTTTGTACTCCCAATCTTTGAAAGCAGCTACTACTTACACCTGAAGGTATATTTAATTCAATATCAAATTTTATTGAAAAAATCATTTGGATTGGAAGAAACTCATTGGACTTTGCACAGATGATGCACCTGCAATGATAGGTGTACGATCGGGCTTAGCTAAAAAGCCCAAGGAAAAAATCCCGCAATAGTTAGTACACATTGTGTTATTCATCGGCAAGCTTTGGCTTCCAAAACGTTTCCACAGAAATTACGTCAGACTTTGGACTTGAAGGAATGCTGAGGATGCATCTAGCAAGCTGAAATACTTGGCATCAGCTAATCGCGTAAACAAGTATCTGTGGTGGGAATTTCAAAATTTTCTCGCCTAATATATTTATTTAAGTCTCTAGGGTCCATACATATCCTAATATCGTCATCAGGTTTTGCAACGATGACGATGTGATGCACCCAATTTGTAGGCTCCTTAACAGGTGTTATAATTTGTTTGGACACCACTTCATCAACGTCACGCAACGCCAATTGTATCTTTCTTGGAGCACTAACACTAGATATTGCACCTTCAGTCAACGTTATAGAGAAATTTTGATGAACTTATCCTACCCCTGAGAAAACATTGAGATGTATCTCAACTATTTGCTGAACAACTTCAGGACCAGCTTTATTAGTCAAACACAAAACGTTGCCTTTGTTCTGATTGGCAAAATATCTAACACCTGACAGGTAGAAAGTTCCAAAATGGAACATGGAGCACTGGAGTCTAAAATGTGGAACAAAAATGTACCAGTTTTATTACCATATTTGCACTTTAGGTCAATTTGGACTAGCACACCTATTTCATGTATATGAGACTAAATTACCACTTTTGGACAGTCTTTTACGTGGCACATTTAATAGCTGAAAGTCAGAGTATCTAAGAGTATTTGCCATACGTCCACTGTCTATTTTCATTGATACCAGGGGTGTCTTTTAAGTTTTGCATATGGAAATAAAACAACACGGTAGGTAGTTTTAAATGACTTTATTGTTTTTCGAAGTATTCTCCACGAAGATTAATACACATCTACATGCGCTCGAACCAATTTTCGAAGCACTTACTTCACTCGCTTGCTGGCAGATCCAGAACGACATTTTTAAGACTTAGATCGGGACTATATGGAGGATGGTGCAATAATTCCACGTTTTCTTCCGTTAAGTACTCCCTTGCTTTTTGGTGTGTGTGCCAGCTTGCATGGTCTTGGTGGAGGGTGATTCCTCTTTCGGTGTTGATTTTTCGAAGCTCGGTGATGACTTTTGGCAAACAAATGGCGGTATACCAATCCGCAGTAACAGTTCTTGGCTCATTAAGAGGAATTGTTGCAATGTGACCCGCTTTTGACACAAATGTCGCGACCATCTTTTTCCAAACACTTCAAGAACGGATGAGTTTTGTTGGCTTTTCTTCACCTTGGAACACCCAAATAGCCGACTGTCGTTTATTTTCTGGTTCATAACAGTAAATCCACGATTCGTCACCACTAACAATGCTGTACACATTTTTTGAGTTTCCGGAATTGAAACGGTCAAGCGTTTTTTGACATCAATTAACCCTGGCTGATTTCTGCACTTCAGTCAACGAGAAACTAATTTTCTTACTCCTAATTCTTCACGTAAAATTTTTTGAATTGAGGTCTTTGAGATCTTCAAGCACGCCTCAATCTCGCGATATGTCACATGTATATCTTCAATGATGAGTTTGCGCACATCATCGACGCTTTTTTCCTGGGTGACTGCCGTTTTTGGTGCACCCACCCTGGGATCGTCGCTAAGATTCACCCGTCAACGTTTGAATTCTCCATACCAACGGCAGTACCTCAGCAAGGCAGTCTTGTTGCGATAATTGTCTCTGAAAGTTGTAATGAATTATGGCGCGAAAATGTTCCCGGTTGAGTTCCATTTTGGTGACACTTAAAAATTCACTGTAGTGAGAACACTGCACGTATTGTTGTGAAACTTTGAATTTAAGTTTACTAAAGAGTGAGGTTAAGATTCAGGACTGACGTTCGATCCGCGCGGCCTACCCTGTTTCTATATGCAAAACCTAAAAGACAGCAGACAATACTTGCCATAATGTCCCTTTTCACTACAAAAACTACGATTTAGGGCAGGTACTTACCTCGTGCATGCTTTTGACCGCAATATTTGCACCCTACTTTACCTCTCCTTGACGTATCCCACCTAGTTCCAGCATAATTTGAACAGGAAGCATCAGGACGGTATCTTGGAGTCATCACCGTTCCTGGAACTGCTACATCTTGGAGGCGCGCTCCCCGGTAACTTGCTCCATCCTCAATCGTGCTAAATCGTAACAGTAACCTTAACTATTTCCCTTTGAGTCACTACACTTGTTTCCATTGACCACACTATATTCACAGCCTCACTTAAATCGAGATTTGGATATTGAGGCAGAAACAATTCGATCATGAATCGAAGTATTTTTCCCCACACAATGGCACGTAGAAGCTAACTGCCGCAAAGCAGTTACAAGCTGGTCAATTGTTTCCCCAGTCGCTTTTTTGTTGGATTACAATACGTTTAAAATTTGTTTAGGATGAAGGTGTTATATATTTTAATACCCTCATCGCCCTGTAGATTTAACAAAATCGCTACTTCTACGGCATCGCTTTTGGAAGTTTTCCCACTTGCGAGGAGATACAATACAATCTCTTGTTAACAAAGTTTCCCATTGTTAGGAAGATCACCACTAAAATCAAGCATTGCCGGTGTTTTAACTTGACTATTGTCACTCATTGTTACACAAACCGTTGGCAACACGATTTCATAGATCCCGGGATATTATTTCCGACTTGGCAACGCCGCGTGTCCCGATCGCCTGTGTTTGAATTTTCGAGAGTGCCGCGTGCGGATATAACCGCGATCTCCTCAGCGTCGCAAAAAACCGTTCACGTTTCAATCACTTCACGACGCGTTACCGCTGTCACCATGTGATGTACGGACCCTGCAGGATTCACAGGATCAGGAACTAACTTGCACGCACTGGTTCGGATACTCGTAAAGCGATTTATTGAACTCGAAAATACGTTCAGCATGTTACGCGTCACAACGCTGATGAAGTACTGTCTTACATAGTTGTCAAGTTGACCAACTTGAAGATACGTATGTGTTGCACACATATGTGATATATTACTATGGATTTATATGTTCTTTGTAAAACTAGATGAAGATATCGTATGTGACGAATTTATTTCGAAACTACCAAGGTAGATAGGGTGAGGGAGTGATTATGTACTGCTGATTGTACACGACTTCAGTTTTTTTTTTTATTATTCAGAGTACAATTTAGAGATTCATATGGAAGATTATCGTATTGCTAACAGCAGTGTAGAGGAGTTCTTTCTGTAGAGAGACGTAAAGTGCTTAGGTATAACTAGCAATTATCGATTTCTGGTAGCCAAGTTATTGACGTTTTCAAACTTGTTGAGTTTATTTAAAATATATTTTGGTTTCTTATTCACTAACATTTTATGAACCAAATATACTAAGTGACATATAAATCCGAACACCCAGTTTAAATGGTTTTATTTTAATAAAATTTTGTATACGTAATTAATGAAGCATAATAAGTAAATGATAAAATTTTCAAAATGATTGCACTGCTTTAAAGCCCTTTGACCTTTAATAATGTGTGGATGCACCCTGATGTGCTACGCATTCTCCAACGTGCCTAGGCATGCTTCTGATCAGGTGGTCAATGTCCTCCTGTGGTATCTCATTCCAGGCAACCACCAACTCCTCTCGAAGTGTTTCTAGAGTCTGAGGAGGACGTTGCAAATTGAGCAATCTCCTACCCATCATATCCCACACGTGCTCAATTGGGGATAAGTCGGGTGATCTTGGTGGCCATGGTAACAATGTGACATCATTATGTTGTCTATTGTGACTCTTGCAACATGTGGTCGGGCATTATCTTGTTGGAAAGTTGGATCTGCCAGGGTGTTAAGATAGGGTAAAAGATGGGGTTCTAGAACTTCGTGGATATAACGCTGGTCGTTCATGTTACCTCTGATGAAGATTAAAGGTGACCTGGAACCATAAGCTATAGCACCCCAAACCATAACTCCAACAGTGTGATGAACATGTCTTTCAACAAAAAACTGTGGATTCCTCCTTTCACCACGTCGCCTTCTAACCCTGGCACGACCATCGTGCATGCCTAAACAAAATCGAGACTCGGCACTAAAGACAATACTGTTCCATTCCTGATCCCAGAGTGACCGTTGTCTGCACCACTCAAGGCGATTACGTCGGTGTTCTCGAGTTAAAGGGAGGACCCAGTGTGGCCGGTATGAAAACAAGCCAAAACTTCTCATTCATCGGTAAACACTTCGCATGCCAATAGGTCTTCCGTGTTCTGCAAACCATTCATTTGAAATGGACCTGGTAGTGGAGAAACGGTCCCTTAACGCCAATAATCTTAGGCGGCGATCTTCACGGTCTGTTGTTCTACGGCGGCGTCCAGTGCCCCTTGCTCTTTGCGTACGGCCTCCTCGAAGCCATGCCTGACAACACCTAACCACAGTGTCTACACTTCTTTGCACTCTAACTGCAATTGCCCGAAAAGAAAGACCAGCTTCCCGAAGTCCCGCTATACGGCCCCTATCAAACTCACTACGTTGACGAAATCGTACAGGTCTCCGTACTCTAGGCATCGTAACCGATCGTAAAGGATGTCAAGAACCAAAATACGCCAACGTTGATTCTTTACTGCGGCTGAAATATTCATTTTTAGAGCGTTAGTGAATTAAAAAAAAATCAGTATAAAAACCGAAATGTCCAACTGATAAGGCTGAAATTTTTTTCACTTGTTACTTACAGTGAGATAAATACATTCACCAACTTTGATTGAAATAAAACCATTTAAACTGGGTGTTCGGATTTAAATGTCACTTAGTATATAAACTTTGGTATTTTTTGAGATACTCCTTGTTCATCTTACAATTCTCTTTGTGCACATGGCTTATTATGATCAAATTTCCGTATACCTATAAAAAAACCGTAACTAGAATTTTGTAGCCGTTTTTATTACAGCTGGGCCATATACACTTGCGCAGTATAAAACCCTTGGAATTATAAGACACACAATGCCATTTTCAGTTTACTATTTAATATATTTCTTTGAGAATATATTTGTTATCACTACATAGTATAGCCCTTAAAGACGATATAGTTCAAAGCCTGTAGCATAACCCACGATTCGCAATAAGTATTTATTCTTTCATAAAACGAATTACACCGGAAAAGAAAAAAACGCAACCCTATCTTGGCGTTGCAGGCGAAAGCCTTTGTCTGACAAAGACATGTTTCAACGGCGCAGTGTACGGTGATAAATTTATTTTTTTAATTGGGTTTTTATAATCCTGCAGGCATGCCTTTTGTAAAAAATGTTAGCGCTGGCTGCTTTTTTCGAACATCAATCTTAATTTCCGTTAATATTCCACTTTTTCGGACTGCGGACTGCTTCCTCGGCGCCTGCTGGGTTTATTTTTTATGATTCGTTTAACAGTAGGGCACTTGATGCTTACAACTATACAAGGTGTCCGCAAAGTTGGGAGCTTTTTTCACACTGCGCATAGATTTCGAAAAAAGGATAAGCAGTTTTTTCTACACAAAGGTTTTAGTTGAAGAAAAGTGGGATGTTGCGGCGACGACTAGAAATGTCATCTTCTCAGGTAGATGCCGGTTTCTCTAACTAAACAATGACGTCGACAATTTCGGATTATATACAGGGTGGCCCATCCATGTGTGGACGGAATATTACTCATAAACAAATACATTTTGAAAAAATCTATTCATGAGATGTTATACATGACATTTGAGGGCACATTTCTGAAGTATTGGCCATTATACAGGGTGTCCCAATTTCGACATACTTATCAAAGCAGATATTTTGCAACTGGAATGTCTCAAATTTTATTGCATATTTGGATAGACCAATTCAAAAGAAGAAAACTGATATATCATACTATAAGGTTTTGGTAGTTAGCTACTGAGATATAAGGTGTTTTGTCTATAAAAACCCCCCACTTCGGCAACCCCTTAGGCCGCCATTTTCAAATTTGGAATGCTGAATTTTGTATAAAAAAAAACTAACACACCTCAGCTTTTATCTTATTTGTTACTTTTCCGAATTTTGATTTTTGCTCATACAGGGTGGTCAAAAACGCAAATTTTAGTTTTTCTCAAAAGTTTCAAATGCACCACCCTGTATAAATATATATAAATTACATACATATGTACATACAAATTGTAAAACTATTACACAGAAAGACTTACTAGTTGGTAAAAATAATTACATTTCTGCCAGGCAGATGTTGACAGTTTGGGTGTAGATCAACTACTGGCGTTACATTTTTCACACCGCAGCAACCGCGCAGGCAGACGCCTAAATGCCAGGGCATCGCCGCTCCAATGAGGAGGTTAAAGAAACTTTGTTAATCCGTTTTTCGAACCGCCTATGGTTAGCACAACTGGGAAAAGCTTCCTCATGTAGATTGTTCCACAATCTCGATATCCCACGGACAAAGGAGCGGTCGTATCGGCCAGCTCTGGATGTACGAAGTTTGACGCGGCCGAGATCGGGCGAGTCTGTCTGTACAGAACATCGCGCGGTGACAAATATTTCCTAATAAAAATGAAATCCAAAGGTAAAGTCTATATACAAGTTGATTATGTTATTTATATTGAGTGAGTGGCATGGAAGGTAGAATGCACCAGCTACGTTATTTTTATGAAATTTATATAGATACTTGATTGATTATTGGTATCAGTTCTATAATTCATGCTGATAGTGTTTTTCTTTATCTATATTATTTCAAGGATGTTTTTTTTTTAAATAGTCTGGCTCTTTGTCTAGGATTTTTATACTTGGAAAATCATATTCATGCCGATTGATTTTTGTATTTCTTATGTCATTCTTATGCTTATACATCCTTCTCTTTATATATTGCTTAGCCTGTTCTATATATAGTAAGCAGTAAGTAAATTTATTAGCAACAGATTCAACATGTATACAGTTTTTTACATCATATTAAATATATAGACTTTACAATTATTGTATAATATTTAAATCCAGCTATCTATTCTTAAAATTACCCACTATTGCTAATAGTTTTAGATGCACAATTGTATTCAAAATACTGTGTGTGCACCCCATTCACATTGTTCAGTGTAACTTTTTCATTGAGGTTCTTAATTCTAGTTTACAAAGAGAAAAAGAAATATAAAAATAGATCAAACAAATTCAAAGCTATTATGTTTTATCTTAAATTTTAGGAACATAATACCTTTAATGCTACAGGTTTTTATATTACATAATTAATGGCGTATTGACTATCAATAATCCATCTTGTTAATTCCTTTTTAACAGTAGAATATCTCAATCTCTTAATATGAACTTGGACAATCGTTTCCGGGCACTACTTTCAACTTTCTTTTCATAGCTTTAAGATGTAGCGAGAATTTCTGAAGAGGATCATATATAAGTACGTATATTTAGAGAGGCTCACTTTTATAGACTACATACCTACATCATTATGTTCAAACAGGATTTGTGTAACCAATATTTTCAATTTGTTAGTAAGGAAAATGGAGCTATTATTCGGGCAATTACTATTGTACATTATAGTAACCCCAACTAACAATTATCACTCCTACTAGAGTTGTAAGAATGTATTCCTTAAACAGCATTGTATACTGTAAGAACATTGGCAAAACCCTCTTAGAACAGCTATACAAGCGGAATGGGCACACCTAATAGGGCACTTCAGTCATTTAAGAGGTTGTATAAGGGCTGCAGGTAACAGTTATAAAACAAAAGTGTAAGCCTCTTGCAGCCGCTATAGGACATTTGCGTCAGTGCAAGATTCAGTTTTTGTCAACTATGCAACTATTCTGTTACGTGATTCTACTCTATTGCAACCAAACTATTTCTTATGTATTGTATAGACAAAGTGAAGAATATATAACTAACACATTACAGTCATCTTGTTTACTTACATATCGGCCATTGTGAATTTCATACACAGGTATATGACAAACTTCTACACTTTGATATAGGGCTATTGAATAACTTGCGCAGCTAATTTTATTGTGATTATCGTGCAAATTAGTTACCCAGTTTCTACGGGCTTCGTATTTGATTCATATTTTGACAATGATCAAAAGTATGTCTAGATTCTTAAGATGGAAAACTGAACTTATCTGCGTTAAATCTTCCACAAATCCTATATTTAGACACAATTACACTAATGTTTATCACTTTGTATCTGTAATTTCGAACTGAAACCTAATTATTTAATATTAAATAGAGGAATAAAGGTTTGCCCAATATGGCGGGTGGTTGTGTACAATCATGGCATCATCCATGCCCAACTAACAATTATCACTCATATTAGAGTTGCAAGAATGATTATTATAGAGAGCTGAACCGTTCTTTTACCAAAAGCTTATAATACCACTAATTTGCTAGTTGGGACGTTTAAAGAAATTCCAGAAAAATACACTGATTATTTGAGTGTTGAGTAACGAATATTTCTACGTTTCTTGAGAGTGACTTACACTCCGAATGAGTTTATCCTGTAGCCTCCTACGGACATAGGACTCTTCTTAAAAAATATGTTGTCAATTGTACTTAAAAAGACCACAGTAGTGGTCGAGACAAAAAACTGAAATTTAAACATAGTATGTGGTTTTGTTTCGACAATGGAGTTCTAGGTATTTTTGCCTTAGACGTTAGCTTAGGGTTAACTTTGGTAACACAGTTACCTAACGAGCTGCTGACAAATACTGAAATTCAACATCTGAGGGATCCGAATCTATCAATCATAGCAATACACCATTAATCAAAACCTTGAAATATAAAAAAATTCTAAATAGAGTATATATACAGTGTGACTTTGAAGTTGAGTCATTAATTTTCAGATAATGATTGTAGAAGGAAGATAAACCAAAATAGGTGTGTAAAAAAAAAATAAAAAAAAATTTTACCTTGCTTTATAAAGTATCCTCCCGACAAGTATTTCAGTGCGGACCTGTATTTGATCGTGAGGTCTTGGAGCACCGGCATGCCGTCCATATGTGAGGTCTTAAGTCAAATGATTCACGAACTCGTTGTACTACATTAACAAAGGCACGAGGGGTTGGTTGCACTCGATTGGGAAACCGATCCGCATAAACATGTGCCACTTTTTATTTCGTTTGAACCACGAACAGAGACCACTATCCACTACCGACTGACACTGACTGTATACAACTGAATGAAATAATTGTAAAAACATCGTTCCAAATTCTTTCGCTTTTTTGTTTCCGATGCGATGAACCGATAAGGCGAATTATATCCGTTGTCACCAAACACGAGCACTTAATATTATTATTGAGACAGGGCGGTACTCAAACTTCCAAAGGGCTATAACTTTGTTACTTTAATTTTACCAGAAAAATGGTAAAGGAAAAAACATTTCTTTTGATCAGATCTACTCACTGTTAAAATAAATGACTCAACTTCGAAGTCACCCTGTATATATATATATATATAATTATATAGTATCCATGGTTAATTGCTTTAACTGTTAGGAGAAAATTTTCTTGAATTGCCTTGGGTAGAAGGCAAAGTATTGTAAAACTCGAGCTTTCGAAGATCTATGTCTTCATCGTCTGGAGCTGGAAACAATTATTGACAATATCAACAATTAACTAAGTCGGCGAGATTGTTGCTGAAATTGTTTTTAAGCAACAGTGAAGGGAACATATAGTTCTTTTTTGATAAATTATACAAACATCTGTTAATGTCAACGTTATAAAGTATGAAATGCTTCTAAAATGTTAGTGTTACGTGTACATAAAATAAATAAATCATGGCTTATTTGGATTGGCATACTGAGGCTAAGCTTGCTCAATTCATGACATATTCCACAACATTTTCACACGTGTATACTTGAAATTCCTCTGATGCGAAGTGGCCTTTGGGTAAAACATGCACTTTCCGAATGAATTTTTTCTTGACGCGCATTAATCAATCTGGGAATGTAATTTTATCCTTTAAGTTCGCCGTCGGAATGCGATTTCGCCAAAATCAGCAGACCATACATTTCCATTCGTGAAATGTGGCGGGCTGTCTAAGCTCCGGAAATTTAGATTGATGCTCGAAAAGACTGACAAATGCAATTTAATGCGTCTGCAAAACGAATGCTCGATTGGGAAGGTTATTGATGATTCATCTAGATTTTCTATTTTGAAAGCGTAAAAAATAAAAAGTCATCCACGTTTGATGTCATTTTTTATTAAGCAAAGGAAACGCCTATGGCATTCGTTTAGTGAATCTTGCTTTTCTTCTCACGCCTACTGACGGAAGATTTGATATGTATATTTTTGGCTGGCATACAAAGTGAGAACCGACAGAAGGACTGAAGATACAATTGTGGTTTTAGGTATAATCTGGAGGCACGTCATTCGTATATCTAGAAGTGGCGAGTATACACGGAAAAAACTATTTTAAATGTATGACTTGTATATCGGGCAAAGTGAGTACCGACCGAGCTCCTAACATAACGAGGTCCGTATATCCAAATACACACAATAATCAAACTGAGGACCTTTCAGGATATATTCTCGCTTAGCGCATACAGAATGAGGACCGTACAAGCTGTGATGCCAGCAATAGAGAAAGAGAGAGAGGGAGAGAGAGTTGTTGACCGTTTGAGTAGCTTAAATAATTACCAAATACCTCAACACGCAATAATAAAATGACGTCAAGTAGGTTGACTAGTTCGATAATCACGATGTTCAGTGCATCAGGATACATTTCGTGAGCATACGTGAAATGTCGTCCACTCAGGAGCGTGAAAAACTCCACCATCCAACATTAATATGGCATCAAGTAGGTTGACTCACTCTAGGAGTACCGTGATTGGGCGACTTAGGATACATTTCGTGAGCGTCTGCGAAATGTTATCCATGCAGGAGAGTGAAACACTCCAACATGCAATAACAAAATGTCGTCAAGTAGGTTGACTCGTTCGGGAATCACGATATTCAGCAGATTAGGATACTTTCCGTGAGCACCTGTGAAACGGGGTCCATGCAGGAGTGTGAAACACATTAACTAAGCAGCATTAAAATGACATCAAGTAGATTGACTCGTTCAAGAAATAACTTTATTAGGAGGATTGGGATATATTTCGTCAGCGTATTCGTATACAAACCTCACTTTGTTGCATTCCTCACTTTGTATGCAATGGTGAGAGAAAACATAATATGATATGTATGTAGTAACACAAAATAATGAAATAAAAAGTGACTTTAAGGACGCAAAGATTCATGTAATTGTCGTTTGTTTTTTAAATGGCGTGTTGAAATCGTATTTCTAATTTAGAAGGATGCTCCAAAGGCTCTGATCTCCCTGATTTTTTAGCAAACTTTTGAGGTGCTTGGTGAGGGTAATACCTTTAGCATAATTTGGAATAGGTTCTGAACCTCATCGATATCAGGATCTTCGGGAAGTTCTTATATTTCATCTGGATTTTCAATTTCTTCGTCAAATATAGGCGGCAGGAATACGTCTAATATCACACCAGAACTACAGAACCAAGATCGATGTCAGACCACTGGAAGTAGCAGTCGCAGTCGGTACAGATACGGTGCCTGTTAGATGTAATAACATAAAAAAAATGAGATAAACCCTCTCCTACCCCTACAGCCTCCACCCCAAAAATTTTCACCTCTGAAACGTCAAAAAATTAACATTTGAGCGACTTGACCGACAGAAATGAGTGACACGGTTTTTCGTGATGTACATTTTATGCAGTTTTTGCAATTAAAAAACTCCCGCTCTATTAGGCGCGGTAAGTAGGGCCGGGAATTTTCTTTTGAAGTGACGCTTGCAAGGTACAATAGAAAGCCACTTCTCCATCGCGTTGTGAGTCGTGATGAAAGCTGGATCTATTTCGGACCTCGGTTAGCCGCGTGGGTCAGTGTCGTGCTACTGATCAGCCGGCCGGCCGGGCCGCGAGTTCGAATCTCGCCTTCGCCATGGATGTTGTGTGTTTGTTTTAGGCAGCAGCGGTGGCCGCAGTAGTAGACTCTTCGGTCTCCTGATCAGCCGCCGTGCGCTGTGCGGGTTCGAGTCCCGTCCCAGGAGAAATGTTTCTCTTGGCCATGGATGTTGTGATTGTCCGTAGGTGGTAGATGGTCTCTGACTGTCGAACGCGGAGGTACCACCCGGCGGTTCTCGTAGGCGGAGCCAGAATGTGTGCATGTTGCATGCACACGTGTTCCCTCGCCAGAGTCCGTGTGGCGTCCCCCCTTTCCCATGTATCCACCATAGCCCCACGGTACCCAGTGAGTGCTTAGGCCTTACGCCTTCGTGGTAGTTGGAGTATAAAAAAAAAAAAAAATCCTAAGCGAACCACAGGTCTGCTGACTTGATCTACATGTCGCAAAGCGATTAAATTAGTCGACTCTGGAAGTGGAAGTTCCTGGACCATAACCATCAACTTCAACGTAGCTCATCTCGGCGACCCCAAAACGTCAATTCATCGCAGCCAGACACCCCTTTTCCCTGTCTCTCTCCTCCAACATTCGTGACAGATATCAAATTTTATTCTCCCTGAAAATTGGTTGCGGTGACGATGAAAATATGTAACATGTTTAATCGAGTTAGAGAATTAACAGCCGCAGAGTTGTTGACGTTGGTTGGTAAATGGAACTGAAAAGTTGCACGTATATTGTTTTGTACCTGTCTGCACAGTGCGCTGGGAGTAGATTATCATGTTTTTGAATGAAATAGTGACTCATTTTGAGCGTTTTAGTACGTTCTGTGAACACGGGAAAACTAACCGCGGTATACATGTAGGGAAAATCTAAATGAGGGTGAATTCGTATTTTTATACCAGGATCCGGAAACCGAAGCCACAAATATGCTACCTTGCCACGCGTTTTTTCATAAACAAGAGGAGATGGTGGTATGATTCCTCTTTCCTTTTTTTTTAATTAATTAATGAATTGATAAAGCACTATGAATGAAATCTAAGGATCATTAAATGCAAAACAGCTGTCAAGCGGCGTGCAAATTTAGGCCATACCTCAATAAAACGGAGAGTAGGGGGGGTTAAGAGCGCCAGTGACTCAAGGTGGGTTAAGCCCCAAACCCCAAGATGTTAGTTAGACCACTACATAAAAAAAAAGAATCTAACAGTAACGATGAAACCGCATTAATTGTACAAAGAGAGCCAAATAAAACAAGATATCCCCCATGGACAATGCGCCTACCCGATATTAATACATCGCTTAACTGTTACACCGAAAGAGAAACCAATCATATAGTCATCCAAGAAAAATACAGAGAAGTAATTGAACACTACAAAAACCATATGCTCATCTTTACCGATGCTTCGAAGTCGCGAAATGGAGTGTGATGTGCAGCAATTCAAGAAAAAAACAAGAAAACAGCATCTCTCCCCCATCACAGCAGCATCTTTACCGGAGAGCTAACTGCTATCAAGTTAGCCCTAAGTATCGCAGAGGCAACCGCAACAAGGAATATACTTATTCTGTCCGACTCCATGAGTGCACTGGAAGGAATCAAGCAATTATACCCGCAACACCCTATTCTTAAAGAAATAAAGCAATGTATCAACCTACTAGCCAACAAAATGAAGACAGTGAAATTCCTATGGATACCGTCTCACGTAGGAATAGACGGAAATGAAAAAGCCGATCGAGCAGCAGCTGCCGCGGTGACCGACGCCAATCTAGAAATAATAAACACGCCACATACCGATTTGATGACCCTGGCAAAACAACACATCTGTACTATTTGGCAAAGCCAATGGAACAATAGCACCACCAAACTGCGGGAGGCTATTTCAAGTGTGACGGAACACCTCAGACTACCCAGAAGAAGACGCGACCATGTGATTATCTGCCGTTTGCTAATTGGTCATACGCTAGTGACACATAAATACCTGTTCAGCAACGAAGAAGCCCCAACATGCCAAACCTGCCAACTCCCAGACTGCAGACTTACCGTGAAGCATATACTCTTAGAGTGCACTGCCACGCAAGATGCACGAAACCATGCTTGCATGCCAGAATCCATAAAGGAAGCTCTCACCACGTACTACGAACGAACACTACAGTTTCTCAAAGAATCCAATACCTATAATTTAATCTAATGTCTTATGTATTGTATGTAACTATGTACCTTATCATTGTAACCTTGTCGTCCAGCCGCTAATAACCCTGCGTGGTTGATGCAGCTTTTGTGTTTTCTCAATAAAAAAAAAAAAAACAAGATATTTGAAAAATTATTTTTCAACACTGGTTTTGCCACACGAACTTTGACAGCTAATTTTGTTTTATCAGTCTACCCTCATTATTACATGACAGCTGTCATATGTCTATTAGCCTCATATTTGTTGTGATACGGTAATACTCATAACTAGTACTACGGCAGTAAATTAACAGAAACGCTTACAAGTAAATCCTTATAAAAATATTCGTTGTTGAATTTGAACACTTTTTTGTGATTTATTAACCCTGTGAATATGTCGAGGAAGTGTAATAACGATCCTAACACTTTTTGTTATGTCTGCGGAGAACTAACATTCAAAAAACAACGACGAAATTTTACGAATCTTGTGTTGGAGTGTTATCACCAATGTTTTGGTTTTTTTGTCGCCCATCAAGACAAATCCTGGGCCCCTCATGTCTGTTGCATAACGTGTGTGAAAAATTTAACTGACTGGAAGAAAGGTGCACGACCTATGCCGTTTGCTGTACCCAAGATATGGACTCAACAGCGAGATCACGTTTCAGATTGCTATTTTTGTCTCACAGACATAAAAGGTATAAATTACAAGAAAAAAAAACACAGTTATTTACCCTAACTTATCTTCGGCTATAAGACCAGTCTCTCATTGTAAAAAATTGCCAGAACTAATACCAGTTGCAACTACGTCTGTTGAGAACAATTCACAACCGTCCACTTCAGGTGAATGTGTTGACGAGGACGATGACTTTGAATTAAAGGGAATTGTAAACGAGCCACATTTGATAACTCAAGGAGACCTAAATGATTTGGTTCGGGATTTAAATTTGTCAAAAAAGCAGTCAGAACTATTAGGATCACGTCTAAAAGAATGGAATTTGCTACATCATAATACAAAAGTTAGCTATTTTCGAAACCGTGATCAACACTTCAGAACGTATTTTTCTCAGGATGGAGATTTGGTGTTTTGCAATAACATAAATGAGATTATGAAAATGTTGAACATAGATTTTGATCTCTCTCAGTGGCGTTTATTCATTGATTCTTCGAAAGCAAGTCTAAAAGCAGTGTTATTGCATAATGGAAATAAGCTTCCGTCTGTACCTCTGGCCCATGCTGCAAATATGAAAGAAACCTATGAAAATATGAAACTATTACTTGAAAAAATAAATTACAGTACATATTCCTTCAAAATCTGCGGTGATCTTAAAGTTGTTGCACTATTACTTGGACTTCAGCTGGGTTATACAAAGTTTTGCTGCTTTTTATGTGAATGGGATAGCCGAGACAGAACTAATCACTATATAAAAAAAAACATGGCCTACGCATGCATCGTTAGTTCCTGGGCAAAAAAACGTAAAGTATTTACCCCTTGTACAGCCAAATAATGTGCTTCTACCACCATAGCATATCAAATTAGGATTAATAAAAAATTTTGTGAAGGCAATGGATCGCAATGGGAGTGGATTTTTGTATCTAAAAGAAAAATTCCCTAAAATAAGTGATGCAAAGATAAAAGAGGGTATTTTTGTTGGCCCTCAAATTAGGGAGTTAATAAAAGATTCAAGATTTGAAGAAAAATTAAGCGATTTAGAAACATCTGTATGGAAGGCTTTTAAAAATGTTGTTTAAAATTTTTTGGGTAACCACAAGAGTGACAGCTACAGAGAGTTGGTTAGCGAGCTATTATTGTCATATCAAGCATTGAGTTGCAACATGTCACTTAAGATCCATTTTTTAGACTCGCACCTGGATTTTTTTCCCGACAATTTAGGGGCTGTCAGCGACGAGCACGGTGAGAGGTTCCGTCAGGACATTTCTAATATGGAAAAGCGGTACCAGGGCAAATGGAGCCCAAATATGTTAGCAGGTTACTGCTGGACAATTAAAAGGGACCAACCAGAAGCTAAATATTCAAGAAAATCTTAGATTATTAAGTCATTTATAAAAAAAAATAACTTTTGATTTACGAGATCTGTGTTTTTTCTTAATATTTTAAATTACTCAATAGAATAAAATCCTTGTCTAGCAAATTTTTTTTAACTGTTTATTTTTTCTTACAATCACCAATTAAAGTAAAAAATATCAAAAAAGTCCGTGTGGCACGACAAAGTTAAGATTTTGTTGACCAGTGAATCACAATACATTATCAAAACAAGCAGCACATATAAAAGGATATTATTCAAAACTACCTAACAATTAAATCATTAGACCGTGTTACTCGTCTTTACAAATATAGGTTTCACAAATACTTTAACGCCTAAACCTAAACTTTTCCGGATAATGGACTGCTTCCAGTTACAGCTCTAGACACAGCCGAGATGTCATCAGCTCACAAATGCTCAGGTCAAAAACCAGTGGCCAGCAGTGAGCAGTGGCGTTAGGAACGTCACTAGGTAGGGTCTGCTTGCCTCATTTTCCAAAATTTACGGTATAAAAAAACCCTAGAGAGAGAAAAACACTGTTTAAAAATCTACTCTCTACTCCATGTCCGAGAGAAAGCTGCTCATTTAAAACACTCAAAACTTGAAGAAAAATACATGTACATTCTCTTTCACAAGAAATTTAAGGCAAAGGCAAGAAAAGACAAATTTACCAAAAAGTTATCCCTTATTCTAACATAAGTTATGGCAGGCCAAAATTATAAAGCATGATCAATGTAATGTAGCAAGCCCAAAAGAAGGTGACATGTATTCAAGAGCATACGAGCATATTTGAATACGTAAAATGCCAAACAAAATCAAGAACACTCTTTTTAAACATACACCAAATTATTCAAGAGGCAAATTTAATTCTTTTATATAAAATTATCAACAATCAAGCTCCACCTTATCTTAACCAGTTTCTAAAAAAAAAAGATGTGAAATGCAAGGTTACATTAGAACAAAAGAAAATTTCCATATACAAAGATTTAGATTTAAAGGTTTAGACAAGTCTATGTTTGTTGAAGGTCTAAAAATGTTCAAGAATCTGCCTATTAATGTAAAAACATCTAGTAATGCTAAAATTTTCAAAAAGAGACTTCGGAAATACTATTTTGTTGATGTGACGACCTCTTTGTAAATTTAACATATGTTTGCAAATAATATTTATTAGAGATTTTGAAGTAGCTTAAAGCTAAATAAATCCTTTCTATCTATATATCTAAGAATTTCAGTCAGCAATAATTAATATATTAAAATCTATAAGATACCCAATTAAAATGATATTTTACCTATTCACATCAAGGAGCTGGTGGTCAACTCTCTACGAGGAACCAACAAAATTTTATGAGGAAATGTCGAAGATAGTCATTAATAATACTATAACATTAGAGTCCAAAAGATTTCAACACAATACTGAATCGCTGAGAAAGAAAGATATAATACGTCTATAATACAATCAATAAGCTATGAAATTTGCCAAAATAAAATTATTAAAAAGGGGATTGGTCTAGGAATCGATACTATACAGGGTGTCCGCAAACTTGGGGTTTTCCCTTTCCGAAACAACTACCCTCGAAATAACAAAGGTAATGTGTAGTGAAATGAGGGCGACCAAGTAAAAAAAATAAAGGAAAAAGTACTCACTCTCCAGTTGACGAGAGAAATCATACCGCTCCAACAGAAAATGAAAACAGCTGATGCGCTACCGAGCAGACGCAGGCAAACAAGGAAGGCAAAATGTTGCGTGAAAGGTCTGGGTATTGCATCCCGTCCAATCGATTTGGGAGAATAAATGGTCCAATGAGCATACCGTTCACCATGCTAGCCCAAACATTCACCGAAAATGTTTGTTGAAAATGTGCCCGACGGACAGCGTGCGGATTTTCCACTGACCAAACATGAGTGTTGCGAAAGATATTCACCCCATTACGCGTGAACGTAGATTCGTCTGTCACCAATATGCACTTCAAAAAGTCCGGATTATTGTCATGTTGATGCAACAACCACTCACAAAACCGCACTCTTGCTGGAAAATCGTCAGGTTGAAGGGCTTGTACACGTTGGACGTGAAACGGATACAGCCCCTCTTCACGCAGCGTTTGCCACACTTTAGCTTTTGATACTTGCACTTCTCTGACCACGTCGCTAGTGCTTGTTGAGGGATTCTCGTCTACGCGATTACCTCTACACGCGTGACCGTAACCGTCGGTTGAAGGTCGCATACTGATCTGACACACTGACCCCGACCCAGTTCTGTCGTCGGGTTGAGCTAGTGTCCTAGTACCACTCGGGGATGTCGCGGCTACAGGACGGTATTCAGATATTTTTGATGTTGCAGAGCCCTTTATCTCGGTTCCCTTAAGACATTGGTGTATATGGTACTAAGAAAAATTGCTTATGTTTTCAAGATCTACACGTCGTGTAAAGGAAAACCCCAACTTTGCGGACACCCTGTATAATCGATGAAGAGAAATTTAAGTTGCTGGTAAGTGATCAAAATAGTAAAAAAAAGGTACGTGACTTTGGCACGTGAGAACCTGATGCTTCTTATCAAACCAAATAATGATTTTGGTGTTATGCCACAGGAATATACCCCTAAATTAAGGGTAGCAGCTTGGATTTGTTCACTAAGCTGCTTAATTGCATAGTAAAATTCGGTTTAATGTCAAAGTAGCAAATTTTTACTTCACGCAACTGGAGGCACTAGCGTTCAATTAGTGCTTAAATCCTTTCTGTGGAGCAAGAAATCCCATTTTATGCCGCAGTGTGAGCAGAAATACCTATTCTCAAGAGAAACCCCAAAAAAGTCCCCATTTATGGATAAATGTAACACACCTTTAAAATTCGATAATTTGAGTTACAGCCAACTTTCGAAAAATTTGAGTAATTAATTTGTTTAAGATAGTCCAGAGATCAAAAAGATGCATAGAAAAATGCCCAAGATCAAAAATTGAGAATCTGAGAGCCCCAAAGTTTGCAAAAAAAAAACTGACTTTCTTTGATCACCCTGTATAAGTAGATAAACTAAAGAGATATACCGGTCAGACACTGTACATGTTCGCAAAGAGTTGGTCAACAACCTAACGAATACCGCAACTGCATATCTCTTTCCGTTCCAAAAGTATCGAGATTTCCACTTCGAAAATTTCGATGCACATCAGAGCAAAATTTCACGTCGCTCGGATTTTATCAATAATCCATTTCCGCTACTGTTCCTTTAGTGTGGACATACGCATGATTGTCGTTTGTTTAGGTTCTTGAAACGCATCATACCAGAAAACTGTTATACGTTAAGAATTCCGTTTGAGATTCCTTAAGACATCTCAAGAGATCATTCCTGTATCGAAAAGGAAAAGATGTTCCATAAGTCCCGGAAGAAGTACCTGCAAAAAAACCCTTTGCTTACAATGCGCCGAAAAAATTTGTCCCAATGTACATAAATTATATTTCCTTTCTAAAATTTACGTAAATAAAGATCTGCACAATTCGTTTTCATTTTTTTCCAATGGAAAAGCATGGGCCACTGTGACCTGTCAGTAGTGGATAAGTAATTTATTTTAAATGTGAGACGGTAAATGAAGTTCAATAACAAGTTGACTGACAGTAGATTTTCCCATACATTATGAAAACTGGGTTAACTTTTCAAGCAAAACAAGGCTTCGATACCTCAGAGGCAACCAGCAGGATATAACAATATAAGCAACACTTTACCATCCAGGATCCAGTGACGAGCTTTGGTATAATATTAAATTCATATGGAACGATTTGTTTGCCTTTCAATATTGAAAGCATTCTGGATGGATTTCCTGTTATTTTAAATTATTGATCCAATTTCAGTACACAGCCGCGATGCGGTGTTTTACATTTTGAATGAAGCTCGAATAATTAAAAAAAAATATGGCATAACTCGTACAGCCAAGGCCAAGGTAATACATTTTTTATCACGAGGGTATCGTATCCCGTAAAAGCTTTCCGTTGTCTAATAAAAAGCACTTCAGTTTAATACCGGAAAGTATGGGACTCCACAAAGTTATAAAAAAAAGTCTATACATACATAAGAGGTTTTTTTTCGGAAAATACGTATAGGTTAACTGCTGCAGTAAAAACATAAAATACTCTATCAACAAGTGTAAAAAAATTACGTAAAGACGCTCAAAAGTCATTTGAGCCAGAAAACATCCACATATCTCCTACACTGTACATGATTATGTGTATTTAGATTTATTTGGCGTTTATGTTGTTGGTCAACTAGTTATTAACAAAAATATTCTCGCATTTTCGTTAGGTTTATTTTGAACTGAGCCTTCTTCAAAAATGGTCTACAAAAATACAAACCGCACATAAGGAAATCAATCCACGAAACAGACACTTTACGTCATGTTCTACGCGTACTACATTTCCAAGAGCCACGCCCCAACTGGCTACAGGGTTGGTTGTGTTGGAACGCGTATACTTGCGTCACCCTGCCGCGCCGCTACACCAGTCGCGTATCTACACATTCATGTAGAAGTACTCAATAAACTGTTCTGAACCGAAGACCACTACGAGTTGAATTGCTTTGCTTACCTATCGTCAACAGGTTGTCATATTGACAATGACAATCGTAAATGTGGAAGACTTGTATGTTAACCAGCGATTGAACATTCCCTGGTGGCAGTGAGACAAAACTGAAAAACGTAACTTACTAACTTTTCCTTCTGAAAAGGTCTGTAAAAAGTTTTATTTGAGAATGCCGGGTATAATGAGATGCTCAGGGTTTGAGTTCTGAAACGAGATTATATAATGTAAAGTACGCCATACAATGCAAAGGAAAGAACAAACGTAATATAATACTGACGCTGATAAGAAAGGTTCGCGAAGACAAAAGTGCTGGCTTGGCGTCTGCTCCTGTGTAGACTGGTACATAACTTGTATGAATGAGGCGGATGTATGGAAGTAATTCCTGTAGTTTTATTGTGTTTAAACCTCTATAAAGGACTTTAACACACTTCTGGACTAGACTTGATCCTGTCCTCTGAAACGATATCTTGTGTTAACCATGAAAACCTCATCGAACCACATTCTTACGCCTGTGTTGGACGAAACACGTACTCAATACCTAAATATAACTCATTGTTGCATGTTCAAACACAGTATCATCAGTACAAATAGGATATATAATGGAATAAAACGCAATTTGTAGTTTTATACTTAACATGTTTTTCCAACGACTGTCATTAGCTACATATTGTTACGTTTAATGACGTGGTAATGTAATTGAATATCGATATAATTATGATATCAAACGACAAAAGCGGACGTTTTCATATGATGGACAATACATATACAGCGTGTCTGAAAACTCCCGGAACACCACGATAATTTGTGAAGTATTAATGGTAGGATGAAACTAAGCTCCGCGATTTTATAGAGTTTTCTTCAGCTATCCAATAGTGGCCATTGGATTTGACCTTAACCAGACATCTAAAGTCATTTGAAATCAAGTCGTCGTTTTTCTATGGGACGCAGTAAATGAAAAGGACGGAAAAATTATTCGCTTAAATATGATCTAGCTCGTTCTTAAGCTTTGACTTTAGGAGCTCATGGTCAAGGTCAAATCCAAATATGTTGATACCTGTATAACTTGAAAGATACTAGTCTCCTATAGGGAAACTACCGAGACGTTATTTCTATGCTTTTCCCCGGATATCCAACGGTGACCTTGGAACTGACCTTGACCATTACTTTCAAGGTCACTTGATGGTCAAATGTTCTTTTAAATAGACCCCGCGTAAATCGAGGCAAGGGAAAAAATTTTGTTTGAATAAATGTCCTTGAACATTTTTGGAACTTGACCATCACGTTGCAACACAGGTGTGCCTTAGTCTCTTGATAATTCAGAAGACTGTGTAATTCCCAGATCAACTGACTTCCATATTTTTTAAGGATTGTTCTTTGGCTACAAAAATCTACTTGACCTTCACATTAGCTTGAAGGTCATAATGGTCAGATCCAAGGTCGCCATTGTATGTCCGAAGAATAATTAAAATTATGTCTTTGTAGTTTCCCTACACGACTGCTGCTTTTCAAGTTATACTACCGTACCAGCGTCTGACCTTGACCATGGCCTCCTAGGGTCAAAATTTAAGAACCGTCAAAATCACATTTGAACGTAAAATTTTCGTGTCTTTTTATTTACGGGTCAAATAATTGAAAATGATCGACTTGATCTTCAAATGACCTTGAAGGCCATGCTCAGAGCCAAGGTTACCATTGGATAGCTGGGAGAAACTCCTATTATACAGAGTTCCCATTATACAGAGTTGTGTGACATGTAACCTAGAACGTCTCTCGTTGACTGATGGTGCCGGAAACATTACTGCGTGTCACTAGTTAAGCCTAGATTCTTGGAGTCCTCCAGAAGCTCCTGATTTATGCACTTTTCCATCATCTTACTCATAGTAGAAAGCAGATCTATAGGTCTGTAGGTTCGGTCTTAGAAGCTTCTTCTGGGACGGGCTGGACAGGAGAAAATTTTCAATTCTCTGGATTCGTAATTATTATCCGTATAGTTGACGCCAGGCTTATAGTGTCTATTTACGTTTTCTATCGACTCGACGATAAGTAGAAAGCCAGAAAACCAAGAAGGTGGCTTCTGTGGACAAAGTTGATTTAAAAATTTAATTTGAAGCATTTGCTACCAAGTCTAATCGAGGCGAGAGATTTCTGCATCAAATTGTATGGTGTATATGCAAGAAAGAGAAGGACGAGAAACAAACAAAACTTGTTTCTCCGCAGACTCATCATTGACATGAATGACGAACTTTGCGTTGCTTATTTGATAGATATTATATTATGGTTAATCGTCATTTTCAATTTATAACACTTTTTCGACGGTTTTCCTCCAAAGCACTTCAGTGACATGAGCAGTATACATTCTTCGACTTAGTCTGCTTGACAATGCTGACATCAAATAAAACGTATCAAAGTTCGTCTTCTTCATCACCATCATGAAATGACGGACGAATATTATAACCTTATACAAGTACTAAAAGCGTTTTACGCTACGCCACCACAAAGTCGATTAAATTACCCAAACGAATCATCTGAAATGTAGAAAAAGCTCCAAATATGCAGTGCCTGCATGCCTAAGCCCTTTATCATAGAACTGCATAATGCATAAGATAATTCTCTGGAAACGACGTGCTCTCCAGCAGAGGGACTGTTTATTTAGAGCTGTTCTACCATTTTGCAAAGACCTTTATAACATCGTGAAATATTTTATGGTGGGCTGTGGTGCGCGTCTACTATGCTCTGTAATACCCACCATTTGTGTACTGTTGAACTTAAAGTGGATTTATTGCTTATTTACGTATAGGACACGGTTTGTTCTATCTATTTTCAGTTTGCATGTGTTTATATATATTTACCTATTGATTCTATCCGATTTATTTGTTTTTCCACTTCTATATTAAAAAATCATTATTCTTGACACAATTCGAGTGGCTATTTTCCTACTAGGTGAGCAATGATAACAGAAGAATAGAAATGTCTAAGCCGTTACTTATTATGTAATGATCGTTAAATAGTTTGTCGACGAAGGGCCAGTTTCACCAACAACAGTCCGTTATTCTCCACCTATATATACTAAGTGACATATAAATCCGAACACCCAGTTTAAATGGTTTTATTTTAATAAAATTTGTATAAGTACTTAATGCAGCATAATAAGGAAATGATAAAAATTTCAAAATGATTGCACTGCTTTAAAGCCCTTTGACCTTTAATAATGTGTGGATGCACCCTGATGTGCTACGCATTCTCCAACGCGCCTAGGCATGCTTCTGATCAGGTGGTCAATGTCCTCCTGTGATATCTCATTCCAGGCAACCACCAGCTCCTCTCGAAGTGCTTCTAGAGTCTGAGGAGGACGTTGCAAATTGAGCAATCTCCTACCCATCATATCCCACTCGTGCTCAATTGGGGATAAGTCGGGAGATCTTGGTGACCATGGTAACAATGTGACATCATTATGTTGAAAGAAGTCTATTGTGACTCCTGCAACATGTGGTCGGGCATTATCTTGTTGGAAAGTTGGATCTGCCAGGGTGTCAAGATAGGGTCAAAGTTGGGTTCTAGAACTTCGTGGATATAACGCTGCGCGTTCATGTTACCTCTGATGAAGATTAAATAACTCCAACAGTATGATGAGCATGTCTTTCAACAAAAAACTGTGGATTCCTCCTTTCACCACGTCGCCTTCTAACCCTGGCACGACCATCGTGCATGCCTAAACAAAATCGAGACTCATCACTAAAGACAATACTGTTCCACTCCTGATCCCAGAGTGACCGTTGTCTGCACCACTCAAGGCGATTACGTCGGTGTTCTCGAGTTAAAGGGAGGACCCAGTGTGGCCGGTATGAAAACAAGCCAAAACTTCTCATTCGTCGGTAAACACTTCGCATGCCAATAGGTCTTCCGTGTTCTGCAAACCATTCATTTGCAATGGACCTGGTAGTGGAGACACGGTCCCTTAAGGCGGCGATCTTCACGGTCTGTTGTTCTACGGCGGCGTCCAGTGCCCCTTGCTCTTAGCGTACGGCCTTCTCGAAGCCATGCCTGACAACACCTAACCACAGTGTCTTCTTTGCACTCTAACTGCAATTGCCCGAAAAGAAAGTCCAGCTTCCCAAAGTCCCACTATACGGCCCCTATCAAACTCACTAAGTTGACGAAATCGTACAGGTCTCCGTACTCTAGGCATCGTAACCGATCGCAAAGGATGTCAAGAACCAAAATCCGCCAACTTTGATTCTTTACTGCGGCTGAAATATTCATTTTTAGAGCGTTAGTGATAGCCATTAAGCACCTACTTGATGACAGGCTCTACCAAAAGATATTACTCGTTTCCAAACATTCATTCATTTACTTGCCGTTCATCAGAACCATTATGGCACCTTAGACTGATATTCCCACAAAACTATTCAAGTTTTTTGATATCCATACATCCATGAGGTTGAATATTTTTCGTTGTTCAGGAACTGAACAAACATCCACACTATATTCACAGCGATTAATAAATTCCCAAATATATGCCTTAAAGCTACCAGCAAACCTAAAACCTGCAAAGAAAACTACAAATTTACCATATTTTTCTTTTTCCACGAGTATACATTCTAGGTTATATTTATGTTAGACGTTATTTGAATACAGCTGATTATTGCATTTCAACCAGTGACACATGTGTGGGATCTGTCAACTCTTGGTACCAGTCACAAAACATATATGAAATTTTTTTTTGGTGAAATATCTGTAAATTATTTCTACTATAGTGTCCATGTAAGTGCCTGCATGTTTTTTCATTTCTTTTTTGTATAATAGGTACATATCTAGCTTTACTTGCTACATTGTTGTTTAAAGCTTGTAGCCAATAAAAAGCTATTCTATTCTATAAACCTGAATGTCTCTCCAGTTTGTCAGGATCACACCTGCACCACAATCTAAAGAGACGTACACTTACTGATTTATTCTCGAGAGAGGTTATAGGTATGTTTTTATCCGCGAGATCATCGTCGAATTTGCCTTATTTACAGGGTCTCTAAGAAAAACCCGAAAACTTGGAACCACGCATTTTATTTAATTTTTTTTAAAAAAAAAAGATTTCAAGAAAACTTTGGGACAAAAGCAATTTGTCCATGACCTCAAAATATTCTCGAAGAAACATTCTATCATTAACTGTGATCAAAGTGAGTCTTGCTATAACTCAATGCCATATAACTAATATACAGGGTTTGTCCGGAAAGTGATAGGACTCATTTGCTTCCGCCATGACTGTACTTCGGAGCGTGCGCGTACCGACTGGATTCGGTAGAAGGCGTTCCTAGCTAACGAATGAGCGGCTGGTCAGTTGTCTCCGAGCACTTGGAGAGTCAGGGCGATGTGTTTCTGTGAGTGGTGCAAGCCGAAAATGCAGCGTTCGTTAGAACAGAGGTACGCGATTAAATTCTGTGTGAAACTCGGTAAATCTGCGACAGAGACGTTTGATATGATCAAGCAGGCTTACCCAGGTGTTGCTTTAGCAAGTAGTGGCGTGTTTCGGTGGCACCAGCACATGCGCAAGGTGTGCGCGAAGATGGTCCCAAAAGTGCTCGCTGACGACCAGAAATTGCGGCGAATGGAAGTGTGCCAAGAAAATTTTAACATGTGCGAAAGTGACCCCCAATTTTTGAATAACGTAATCACAGGTGAGAGTCGTGGATCTTTGAGTATGATCCCGAGACAAAGAGGCAATCTTCCGAGTGCCACACGACGGCGTCTCATCGCCCAAAAAAGGGAAGAATGAGCAAATCCAAAGTGAAAACGATGCTCGTTGTCTTTTTTGCAGTCAAAGGCATCGTCCACCATGAATTTGTTCCTCCTGGACAAACCGTCAACGCCAAGTTCTACGTGGAAGTGCTCAGGAGACTCAAACGATGGGTCAGTCGGGTCCGACAAGACATCGCAGCCGAAAGTTGCACCACGACAACGCCCCGGCTCACACCGCCTTTCTTGTGAATAGCTACCTGACCAAGGCCGGCATCCCAACGCTTCCGCGGCCGCCCTACAGCCCAGATGTGCCCCCGCGGACTTTTTTTTTGTTTCCTCGCCAGAAAAGGCCGATGAAGATCAAGCATTTTGAGGCGACAGAGAGGATGCAAACAGCATGCACAGCGGCTCTCAAGGCTATTCCGGAGAACGCCTTCCGTGACGCCTTCAATGCTTGGAAATCGCGCTGCAACGACGCAGAAGGAGCCTATTTTGAAAGTTTTCAAAGAAGTGTAACGATTGGCTCAATAATTTTTTTTAAATCGACTCAGTCCTATTACTTTCCGGACAAACCCTGTACACTGCCCGCTAAAAACAAGAATGTTCCCGCCGTTTTAGTAGTTTGGACGAAAACTGCGAGTGTTGAACCATGATTGTATCACATACTGGTTATTTCGCTTGGAGCTGGTGCAGCACCCTAATCAACCTGCAAATGCCTACAATTGCACAAACAACGGAAATAATGTTTTCGAACAAACAGTGATCGCGAGTAATTTGTATTGTTTGTATGGGACCAGCGCGTTTGGTGAATTCGTTGTGTTTGCACAAGGCCTGTTGAAATCGAGACGCACTGCCATGTGTTGGTCGCAACAACTCGACTGAAAAAATAGTTGTCATCGAGTAGATGGGTACGCGTCTACAAAATAGGTCTTTTTTTTTTGGTTAGGGGGGAATGCGTTTATGCACCATACCATAGCCCGAGCTACGGCGTGTGTGGGACTCCAGGTTGTCTTGAGGAGACCATCTAATACCCACTAAACCCTAACCTCCGCGTGGCCCGACTCATCAGCGTCTCGGTAGGCCATGTGTTGTGCGTGACCTGCGGTCTGCTACAACGTCCCCTCATGTATTTCAGTCTCTGGGAACGCCGGGTTGGTTCCCTTTACCTCGCACAGTTCTATCGATGTCGTTAAGCGAGCATTGATATAGGTTTGCTATGTTCTCGTGAAACTCTTGTTTTCGAAAAATCAAGAGTTTCAAGTACTCTACTACTAGTATGTTACCTGGTCCTGATGGGTCCTGGTCCTGGTGGTTCCAGGTCCTGATGGGATCTGGTCGTGGTCATCCTGGTCCTCATCCTCTGCTGCCACGCCGAGGGGCGGGGAGTAATATGCTGCACGTCTCTCGTCAGTCGCTGTTAGATTTCTGTTTTCCAGCTCACCGCCAGATATAGGCTTGCCATTCTGAATTCACGAAGAATGATGTCACCAGCAACGCGGTGGGTCGGATTGTTGGTACAGGACAGGAGGTCGTTGATATGTAAGAGACACAGTGTCGGGTTCAACACCGATCCCTGGGGAATACCCGCATTGACGTTGCGGAATGAAGAGGAGAACGTCAATTACCACGGATATCCTGCGGCCAGATAGAAAGTCATCCAACCATCTGCAAAGCTTCTCTGGAAGGCCGTAGGATGGAAGTTTGCTTAAGAGGGTAACATGCCACAGCTGATGACGTAACCAACCGAAACCGTGGAAAGAACTGAACTCGATTCATCTCAGTATAAATGGTTTTATTTTAATAAAATTTTGTATAAGTACTTAATGAAGCATAATAAGTAAATGATAAAAATTTCAAAATGATTGCACTGCTTTAAAGCCCTTTGACCTATAATAATGTGTGGATGCACCCTGATGTGCTACGCATTCTCCAACGCGCCTAGGCATGCTTCTGATCAGGTGGTCAATGTCCTCCTGTGGTATCTCATTCCAGGCAACCACCAACTCCTCTCGAAGTGCTTCTAGAGTCTGAGGAGGACGTTGCAAATTGAGCAATCTCCTACCCATCATATCCCACACGTGCTCAATTGGGGATAAGTCGGGAGATCTTGGTGACCATGGTAACAATGTGACATCATTATGTTGAAAGGAGTCTATTGTGACTCTTGCAACATGTGGTCGGGCATTATCTTGTTGGAAAGTTGGATCTGCCAGGGTGTCAAGATAGGGTAAAAGATGGGGTTCTAGAACTTCGTGGATATAACGCTGCGCGTTCATATTACCTCTGATGAAGATTAAAGGTGACCTGGAACCATAAGCTATAGCACCCCAAACCATAACTCCAACAGTGTGATGAACATGTCTTTCAACAAAAAACTGTGGATTCCTCCTTTCACCACGTCGCCTTCTAACCCTGGCACGACCATCGTGCATGCCTAAACAAAATCGAGACTCGTCACTAAAGACAATACTGTTCCATTCCTGATCCCAGAGTGACCGTTGTCTGCACCACTCAAGGCGATTACGTCGGTGTTCTCGAGTTAGAGGGAGGACCCAGTGTGGCCGGTATGAAAACAAGCCAAAACTTCTCATTCGTCGGTAAACACTTCGCATGCCAATAGGTCTTCCGTGTTCTGCAAACCATTCATTTGCAATGGACTTGGTAGTGGAGAAACGGTCCCTTAAGGCCAATAATCTTAGGCGGCGATCTTCACGGTCTGTTGTTCTATGGCGGCATCCAGTGCTCCTTGCTCTTTGCGTACGGCCTTCTCGAAGCCATGCCTGATAACACCTAACCACAGTGTCTACACTTCTTTGCACTCTAACTGCAATTGCCCGAAAAGAAAGTCCAGCTTCCCGAAGTCCCACTATACGGCCCCTATCAAACTCACTAAGTTGACGAAATCGTACAGGTCTCCGTACTCTAGGCATCGTAACCGATCGTAAAGAATGTCAAGAACCAAAATCCGCCAACGTTGATTCTTTACTGCGGCTGAAATGTTTATTTTTAGAGCGTTAGTGAATTAAAAAAAAGCAGTATAAAAACCGGAATGTCCAACTGATAAGGCTGAAACTTTTTTCACTTGTTATTTACAGTAAGATAAATACGTTCACCAACTTTTATTAAAATAAATCTATTTAAACTGGGTGTTCGGATTTATATGTCACTTAGTATACTTATATAGACTGTACACTCTTCAATAAACTTGCTGCAGATATCAAGGAATCTTCAACAATAGCTGTTTTTTGAACAAAAACTCGCGACAGTTTTGTTAGAGAGCTGTTCTTACATTCTTTCCCCAGCTCATGCAATAAATCCACGGATTTCTTCATGAATTGAGTTCATTTGCAAATTTCAAAAGTATAGAACACAACCTTGAAGAAATCTATATGAAGAAATTTTTGGTGTAAAACGGATGACGAAAATCGCAGAGGAAGGGGAGAGCTCCATAAGGATGAAATTCTGCTGAACTTTTAGCCAAAATTGTATCCAAACTTGACGTAACGATGTCGCTGATGGTCACATAACGCCACCGTCAGAATGTTTTAATCGTCAACGACACACGAGGCCGTACAAGGGTAAACAATATTATCTTGGTTTTGTTTCTTTTCAGTGCACTATTACTCTTGCCACGTTTATTATTTATTTAGACGCGTAGTTAGGTTGAGTGCTTTTCCATTAAAGTTATGTCACGGTAAGCCATTTCTCACATTAACGTCATTTTGATGGCGTCTGTATTATCATAAAACGTTGCTCGAGTTATTGTATAGTATATAGTCTGCAGGGAAATAAACTGAATTTGTGGAAAATACCATGTGCGTCTAACCTGTCTAAGAAGTTTTTCTATTTTAACTTTACCTATTACCTGTAAAGCTTGTTATGATAAGCAGAGATTGAGTTATTGGTAATAGGGCGTCTAGGAGATAGAGATAGTTCGATAGAGATATCGGGAACGGTTTTTTCATGCAAAGATACCAGGTCCTGTGAGGGAGCATAAAATTTTCCCAAAAAATATCTATAATGGATGACTTAGGTTGCTTGCGATGACACATATGCGCAATCGACACGAAGCACTCGTCTCGTTGTCTACTAAAAGCTGAAAAAGTGATTCTAGTATACACCCTCGAGATGAGTAATTACAGACCAGTAACGATACCGTCAACTTTTTCAAAAGTATTCGGGTACTGTTATCAGGCAGACTTTTTTTTGGGAAACAATAATATTTTGACAGAATCAACCCGGCTTTCGAAATGGAAAATCCACGCCACAGCAATTCGCAGCTTCGGAACTCATGTTAAAAAGATGAGGCGGACTGCCCTGTTGGGATCATTTGTGATCTCAGGAGGGCATTTGGCATAAACGGTCCGCCATATCGTTGAATCAGGTCTCTTTTAGAGAACGGGTCTCAATTTGTGAGTATCGTCGGCAGTGGTCAGAATGCGCCTATTAAGTTCGACATAACTCACATCACCATAGGCGTCCCTCGGGGCCCTATTCTACGAATGATACTTCAGTGGTGATATCGAATAAGTGTGGGGTTGCCTTAGGGCGGTATCGTCGGTTGTTCTTACATTGTAGGACGCCTTCATGGTTTTCTACTGCTCCGTGTCAGAGCTCTATTTTGAGGTTATGTTACAAATACATATTTGCATCAAGTTGTTCATGTCTTTCTTTCATATCACCTGTTATATTAGTCTGAAATTTTCAACAATTCAAAAAAAAAACATAGCATCACGAAAGGAGAGCATTGAAGATGACCAGGAACAGTAGAAATCTAGAAATATCCCAGCTTTTTTGACGGTTGGAAAGGACTTTGAAAATCAAGGAGGCCATAAAGGCGTCCTACAACTGTAGCAATTTTGACGATGGTGCGCATATATATGTAAATCTCAGCGGCAACTTGTCTCTCCATGAAAAATATCCCTAACGACTCTTTCAAATATCCCTATATCACAAACTTGAAAAATAATAAAAAATGTTAACAAAAAAACACTGAGAAATTTCCTTGGCTGTCATATTTAGGGAACTACAAGGGCTTTTCTGTAAATGTTGCGTGGCTTTTGCAAAATTAGAAGGAGTACATAAATCAACAAAATTGGTAAAACTTGTTACCGTACCACTAAAGAAATTTTCGAAATTGTATGGCAAACCGGTGATTGTGAGACACATGAGAACTCAATACATCATGCAGAAGCAGTTTCGGATGCTACAAACTTTTTAAAGATTAACGAAAATCCAGAGAATGATATAAGAAATATAATCGGTTCAGAGCGAATTAAGCAAGTATCAGAAAATCGGCAATTATTGACTCCTATAATAGAATCTATAATTTTTTTAGGACGTCAAAATTATACCACTTAGAGGGCATAGAGATAGGGGACGATTTTTTTCCAATGACAGCACTAATGACGAGGATGCCTTTAATAATAAGGGGAATTTTTGAGAACTAATTCGGTTTAGAGTCGAGAGCGGCGACAATTTATTGGAAAAAAACTTAGAGAACTCAAAAGCGCATGCAACGTACAAAAGCAGCCGCATCCAAAATGAAATTATAGAATGTTGTGGCGAAGAAATCTTGGATATAGTTTTAAGTCGCGTCAGGCAAAGTCAGTATTACTGTATTATATTTGACGGAACTACAGACATTAGCCATAAAACACAAATGTCAATCGTATTGCGGTATTGTTATCAAAAACACATTTACGAGAACTTCATGTGATTTGTGGATTGCTACTCAAATTTTGATGAAGATACAATGGAGCCCAAACTCAGAGGTTAAATTCTTGCTAAAACAGTCATGCATTTCATTAAAACCAATAACTTGGAATCAAAACTAAGTGTGGACATTGGTACTGGTACGTGTAACCTAATGTTAGGTGAACAAAATGGCGCTGTAACGGAATTGCAAAAATGTTTGCCAAGTTCTCTAAAAAGCCCATGCGCAACTCATGCCTTGAATCTGTCGATTTCAAAAAGCAGCAGTGTCCAAGCAGTAAGAAATACTGTAGGTATAATGAAGGAAGTAATTGCGTTCTTCAAAGCATCAGGTAAAAGAAATACGGTATTCAAAAGAAAACTAGACGGATATTAAATTCATAGTATGTGCGAAACGCGATGGACCGAGAGACATTATCCCAAGCTCCAATTTGAAAGCAAATTCGAGAAAATTGTAGAGGTACTACATGTTATATCAAATTGGAAAGCCGCGAAGCTTCTTCAAAAGCCGAGTCATCTATAACGAAATCACATGAAACCCTGGGTATTGAACTGACTGTGCCAAGAATATCAAGCAGGCAAATGCACAGACCAAACATAGTTACGTGTGACAAGGAAAATCATTACAGACTGAACCTATATTTCCCTTTGCTAGATAATATCTCACAGGATTTGGTATATCGGTTCAATGAAGAATCTTTGAATTTATACAATTTTAATATTTTCTTTGCGTCAGTATTTAATTCAAAAACTGAAGCTGCAGTAATGGACATATTAGAAACAATCTCTAAATATTTGCACGGAATGAATAGTAACGAAAACAAAAATTTAATAAGTACCAGATTAAAAGCAGAGTTTGAACTTTGGATGTTACGTTCACAAGATATTATAGACAAAGTGGAATGTCACTGTATTTATCATGTGATGAAAACATTTTTCCTTCAATTAATAGAAGAATTTTATTTTGATTTATATTCAGTTTTATACTTTATAGGAGAGAAGATTTTTTTCATGAAGATGTATTTTTTGTTGATTTGTCTGACATTGCTATGTAGAAAAGTCTGTGATAGATTATATTATTTTGCGTTTTTGTTTTAATATATGAAGATCAAAATTAAAAAAAAATGTACGTCTTTTCTACAGAAATTACTGTAACAAATTCATATGTCACCTCACTGAGAATTTACTTTCCATTTTACCCCTCCCAGACTGAAATCCTGGGGCGCCACTGATTTCACTTATTCCATACCTAAACACCATCCAACATCGCATCAACCGTTCACCTTTCCGCCACGATCGTCTGACCTATCTCCAATTGAACATGTCTGGCACATGATAGGTCGCAGGCTCTTGAATTTGTAACACTCTCCACAGACTGGCTTGGACACAGCTTGGAATGAGATCCTCCATCTTATCAGCACGATGTCCAGGCGTGTCAATGAGAGTATAAGAAATCGTGGATCCTCAACACAGTATTGAACCAGCTTCTGCAGTCAGTTGACTAATCAAGCTGAAAATTTGATCATTTTACTGAACAAATATACTAAAAACACTGATCAACAGCCAAAAAATATCCTAAATAAAATCAACAAAATATTACTATTTTTAATGTGCTAAAACTGGAATGAAACTTATTTTTTCAATATTAGTTCAAGTTTTAGAGATCCGGTAATTATATGTGTTCCTGCTGTGACAGTGTTAATATACTGTAATTCACAAGAATGCACGTGCTAGATTTTTATATTCGGCAAGGAAAGATGATGTAATCGGCATGATTGTGTTACGTTATACATACGCGTACATTATATTGTTTTATAATAGCCATTTTTTTCTCAGTTGGCTGACAGCGTTCATGCAACATGTCTCGAAAGTGTGCAAACAATCCAGATCAGTTTTGTTACGTGTGTGGTGATGTGACTTTTGCATCTCAGAGACGGTCTATTACTCCACTAATAACAAAGGCATATCAGCTTTATTTCGGTTGTAAACTAGGTGATCAAGACAAACAGTGGGCACCCCACATCTGCTGTAATACATGTGCTTCAAGTCTGAGGAGCTGGTTAAATGGCAAAAAACGGTCTATGCGCTTTGCTGTCCCAATGGTTTGGAGAGAGCCTACAAATCATATTAATGATTGTTACTTTTGCATGGTACCTTGTGTTGGACAAGCCACAGGTATGTCCAAGAAGAAAAAATCGGGTATTAACTACCCAAACATACCATCTCCGATGAGACCTGTGCCTCACAGTGACGAAAATCCTATTCCAAAACCCCCAGAATCCTACACTTGCGAATCAGAAAACGAATCAGATCATGGCGATCGAGTGATTCGTCAGGAAGAAGATATGCCATCAACGTCAAGAGATCCTGATTTTATACCTAGCACGTCATGCCACCAACCGCACAAAATAACACAGTCAGAATTAAATGGTCTTGTAAGAGATTTAGAACTTCCAAAATGTAAGGCAGAGTTACTTGGATCAAGACTGCAGCAGTGGAACTTGTTAGAAGACGATGTTTCGGTATGTGTTTTTCGTAAACGCCACAAAGACTTAGAACCATTTTTCAATATGGAGAATAACTTGGTTTTCTGCAGTAACATTAACGGCTTACTGGCGGCTTTAAATATAAACAATAACCCCGAAGAATGGAGATTGCTTATAGACAGTTCAACATTGAGTTTAAAGGCAGTGTTATTGCATATTGGAAATATTTTACCATCTCTTCCTGTAGGGTATGCAGTTCACATGAAAGAATCATATGACAATATGAAGTACCTATTGACATGTATAAAATACGATGAGCACCAATGGCATATTTGTGGCGATTTGAAAGTTGTTGCACTTTTACTTGGGCTGCAGCTAGGCTACACAAAGTTTTGCTGTTTTTTGTGTGAATGGGACAGTCGGGCAAAGGCACTTCATTACACCAGACAAAACTGGCCTGTTCGTCAATTCCTAGAGCCAGGTCAAAAAAATGTACAGCATATGCCATTAGTAGATTCGAAAAAAAAAATTATTACCACCACTGCATATCAAGTTGGGCCTAATGAAAAACTTTGTCAAGGCATTAGATAGAGATGGGTCAGCTTTTCAATACCTGCGTCAGAAATTTCCAAGACTAAGTGAGGCAAAGGTTAAAGAAGGTATTTTTGTTGGGCCACAGATTCGAAATATTTTGAAAGATACACAGTTTGAAAACACTTTAACAGGTATTGAAAAAACTGCTTGGAATGATTTCCGTCTGGTGGTCACTAATTTCTTGGGAAATAGAAAAGCTGACAACTATAAAACCCTTGTCAAAAATATGCTGTCATCGTATCAAAAGATGGGTTGTAATATGTCTCTTAAGATACATTTCCTACACTCACACCTGGACTTTTTTCCTGACAATTGCGGAGCCGTAAGTGATGAGCACGGCGAACGTTTTCATCAGGATAATTCAACAATGGAAAAAAGGTACCAGGGAAAGTGGAATCCTTCCATGCTTGCAGACTTCTGTTGGACTCTTGGTAGAGATGCTCCAGAAACGATCCATAAAAGAACAGCAAAAAGACAGCGCATAGTGATTCTTATAAGTATATGAATCTTGTTACTTTTTTTAATATATCCTTAAAAATAAAAAGTTTTTTTTCTAAACCGCAACTAATTTTTTTATTTCATTGTCATTTTTGGATTCAGCGCCCCAAAATTAACAAAGAAGTCCACAAGATACAATTAAAAAACTAAAATTTGTTGTCCAGTGTAATTATTAAAATTGGATAAGCATGCGTAGATGTTCTGCTTGTTCTGCCACTCAGTACATTTGGTTGTAGAAAAACTCTCAAGCACCTCAAGTATATTATTAGTTATTACTGAATTTTAGGATAAAAGGTCAAAATTTCCTTTCTGGATCTCTACCTATTCAGGCATTTATTGCAATAAAATAATTCAAGTGAGCTATCGTTATAAAAACACCAAATTAGTCATTTAAGATATTTTATCGCTGCAAAAAAATGTCTAATAAACTTAATAACAACAGTCATAAACTGAAGTTGAAAGGACACAAGATATAGATTCTAAAGCACACTACGCATACTGATTCATTTAGATGTAACTCCACATCAGTGTGATGATTTTACATCCGCTGCTCTGCGGAGGGTGGATAGTGCGTATTTGGCACATTTTAGCTGTTTGCGAATGAGGAGCTTTACCTTGCTCACATTAATCTCACCGCCGGCTTTATATTACGCCTCGAAACACGGCCTTCTCGGATCGCTATCTTCGCTGCAGCATTTCAAGCGATTCCTGTGACCTATATGAAATCATTAGCCGTGTCACTCCTGATTAGATTTTTCCGACCAGCTCCCCGAAATATCAATCAAGGCGGCGTTGAAATTAAGTCACGGCCGTTGGATCACGAACGACAGCGGGCTCTAGCTAGAGACGTAAAAATCTTATAAAACATTTTATCAAGATTTGTGAAAAAATTGGATATTTCTCAATATTTGTTAGTAAAATAGCTTGATTTAAAATTGTTAAAACGTCAAAAAACGCTGTCTGACTTCCTAGAGTAATTTATTATGACTCCTTAAAAGCCAGAGAAAAGTTGAAAAGCGGAGTTTTTAAATTTGTTTTTGTTTTGTTTCCTGTACATAATTCAACGCCGATAGACATATAGGGTGCCGCAACCCATAACCCCCATTTTTAATCCCTGCAAGTTTTGTCCAAATTGATCAAAAGCCTCTAAAATGTCGAAAAAGTCACCACGGGATCGATTACCAAAAACAACAAACCTTCTTCATCCTTGACATTGAGTGAAAATTTAATCCAAATCAGAGTTATGGACTTGCCAAGAACTAGCGGACAGACAGACAGAGGGAAACGGATAGCATGTCATATAACATCAAAATCTATAAGATTTCTGAATATCAAATGTATGAAATATATACTAAGTGACATATAAATCCGAACACCCAGTTTAAATGGTTTTATTTTAATAAAAGTTGGTGAATGTATTTATCTTACTGTAAATAACAAGTGAAAAAATTTTCAGCCTGATCAGTTGGACATTCCGGTTTTTATACTGCTTTTTTTAATTCACTAACGCTCTAAAAATGCATATTTCAGCCGCAGTAAAGAATCAACGTTGGCGGATTTTGGTTCTTGACATCCTTTACGATCGGTTACGATGCCTAGAGTTCGAAGACCTGTACGATTTCGTCAACTTAGTGAGTTTGATAGGGGCCGTATAGTGGGACTTCGGGAAGCGCTGGACATCCTTTTCGGGGAATTGCAGTTAGACTGCAAATAAGTGTAGACACTGTGGTTAGGTGTTGTCAGGCATGACTTTGAGAAGGCCGTACGCAAAGAGCAAGGGGCACTGGACGCCGCCGTAGAACAACAGACCGTGAAGATCACCGCCTAAGATTATTGGCCTTAAGGGACCGTTGCTCCACTACCAGGTCCATTGCAAATGAATGGTTTGCAGAACACGGAAGACCTTTTGGCATGCGAAGTGTTTACCGACGAATGAGAAGTTTTGGCTTGTTTTCGTACCGGCCACACTGGGTCCTCCCTTTAACTCGAGAACACCGACGTAATCGCCTTGAGTGGTGCAGACAACGGTCACTCTGGGATCAGGAATGGAACAGTATTGTCTTTAGTGACGAGTCTCGATTTTGTTTAGGCATGTACGATGGTCGTGCCAGGGTTAGAAGGCTACGTGGTGAAAGGAGAAATCCACAGTTTTTTGTTGAAAGACATGTTCATCACACTGTTGGAGTTATGGTTTGGGGTGCTATAGCTTATGGTTCCAGGTCACCTTTAATCTTCATCAGAGGTAACATGAACGCGCAGCGTTATATCCACGAAGTTCTAGAACCCCATCTTTTACCCTATCTTGACACCCTGGCAGATCCAACTTTCCAACAAGATAATGCCCGACTACATGTTGCAAGAGTCACAATAGACTTCTTTCAACATAATGATGTCACATTGTTACCATGGCCACCAAGATCTCCCGACCTATCCTCAATTGAGCACGTGTGGGATTTGATGGGTAGGAGATTGCTCAATTTGCAACGTCCTCCTCAGACTCTAGAAGCACTTCGAGAGGAGTTGGTGGTTGCCTAGAATGAGATACCACAGGAGAACATTGACCACCTGATCAGAATCATGCCTAGGCGCGTTGGAGAATGCGTAGCACATCAGGGTGCATCCACACATTATTAAAGGTCAAAGGGCTTTAAAGCAGTGCAATCATTTTGAAATTTTTATCATTTACTTATTATGCTTCATTAAGTACCTACTTATACAAAATGTTATTAAAATAAAACCATTTAAACTGGATGTTCGGATTTATATGTCACTTAGTATATTAATCATGTTGTTGAAATGCCGGCTAGAGAGTATAAATTTCACGAATTTTCGATACGAACTCTGTAAACGAACTTCGCCTATACATCCGTCACCCGGAATAAACGCAAAGAAAGCGCCTATTCCATTCGCCATCCAGAATCCAGATGCACCTTATAACCTTCCGGCATACACCTTACTGCGTGGAAATAAATTAAATTTTCTCACCCTTCCGTCATTTTCTTCTTCTGCTACTCTCGGCATGCATACCTTCAAAGAATCGATATTCACACAGCTGGAGCAGATCGGAGGGAATGTAGTTTTGCGAAGGGGGCTGTAAAATATTGGTTCTGTCATCCTCGTCTTCTATACGAGGGATGTCTTTTAAGTTTTGCTTATACAAAACATAGTAGGTCAGAGACAATTATTGCAACAAGAATGCCTTGCTTTGTTACTGTCTGTTTTCGGCAACGAAGCGCCACATCAGTCGACAATTTGTATGGAGAAATCAAACGTGGACGGGTGAGGCTTAGCGACGACCCCAGGGTGGGTGCACCAAATCGGCAGTCACCCAGGAAAACGTCGATGCTGTGCGCAAACTCATCATTGAAGATAGACATGTGACATATCGCGAGGTTGAGGCGTCCTTGAAGATCTCAATTCAAAAAATTTTACATGAAGAATTAGGAGTAAGAAAATTAGTTTCTCGGTGGATAACCCACCTGTTGACTGGAGAGCAGAAAGCAGCCAGGGTTAATTGGTGTCAAGAATCGCTTGACCATTTCAATTCCGGAAACTCAAAAAATGTGTACAGCATTGTTAGTGGTGATGAATCGTGGATTTACTGTTATGAACCAGGAAATAAACGACAGTCGGCTGTTTGGGTGTTTCAAGGTGAAGAAAAGCCAACAAAAGTCATCCGTTCTCGAAGTGTTTCGAAAAAGATGTTCGCGACATTTGTGTCAAAAGCGGGTTTTTGCAACAATTACTCTTAATGAGCAAAGAACTGTTACTGCGGATTGATATACCACCATTTGTTTGCCAAAAGTTATCACCGAGCTTCGAAAAATCAACCCCGAAAGAAGAATCATCCTCCACCAAGACAATGCAAGCTCGCACACAGCCCAAAAAACAAGGCAGTATTTAACGGAAGAAAACGTGGAATTATTGCATCATCCTCCACATATTGCCGATCTAAGTCCTAACGATTTCTTTACTTTCCCGAAAATTAAAAACAGACGGCGTGGTCAAAGTTTCCAGTCACCAGAAGAAGCAGTTGACGCATTCAAAAAAGCCGTTTTGGATCTGCCAGCAAAAGTCATTTAAAACTACCTACCGTGTTGTTTTATTTTCATATGCAAAACTTAAAAGACATAACTCGTATAATCAGATCAACCATTCTAAAAAAGCAGTAATAAACCTGATTTCATGAGAAACTCATAAAAACGCGAATCTGATGATGTAAAAATATATTGGATGTTGCGTTTTGCAGCATCCTGATAAAGTTGACGAACTTTTTCATGCTCTTTCCAAAATCCACGGAAAATTCAAAATGACAGAGCTCCCTTCAAGGACATGCATTTTCTTATACAAATGATAAAATAACGATCAAAATCATGCAGTAGATTTATATATTCTTATTGTCGAAAGATCATTCCAAATATCTAATATAATAAAGGGTGTTCCATTAAACAAACACACCTATAAGATGTCAATCTTGTTACGCAACCTGTTTCCGAATATCTTATGTAGCTCTTCTATTAAACCACTTTTTATTTTCGGTCCCTGAATACATTAAATATGAGTTAGTTTCCGTAATATGGTGGAGGCAGGCATACCCACAGTGTTAAGGCACCAAACTTTAAGACCCTGAATCTCCAACAGAAGGCATTTCTGATCTTCGCACCTATTGGAACATTTGATCAGGACAACATGAACTATCCTAACGAAGCTACAAAGTAATCGTAAACAGTGGTTGATTCGTGATCAACGCGTGATCGGTAGCCATGGCGCTCTGTCGGCCTCTTCCTGATTGGCTTGTAGCGACGAGCCTCCAGACAAAGTCGCACGGTTGCCACGCTCGGCGAGTTTTCGCCAGAGTGGTTGATCACATTCGCATGGATCACAAATCAATCTGTTGGTGCAATACGTGCAATAACTGTTGTAAAGGACATTATATAACAGTAAATGGCATCACAAAGGTATATTCCAATTTGATCTGCAGCAAATTATGAACGGCATATACGGAGATGCGAAAAAAAGCTCAAAAAGGTGAAGACAATTTTTGTGCAATCTTTATAGTTAAATTTTTCCTAAGAGATAGCATTAGTGAGGGAATTTTTTTCTATTGTCTTATTTTTCACATTAATGCGATGTCGAGGTATGTGGCCCTATCGCAATTGAAAATAAGGTTTCGATAATCCTTCCATAAAGTTTCGATGAGTACATCTGAAATAACCTTGAAATATTCTTCAGGGAAATATAAAAATCTCCTTTTGTGTTTTTTTGTGCAGATTTATCTATCAAAATCCTATCCGCAATCTATTTTCCGTGCACACACCTTCAACCGAATGTATGCCATATATGATATTACCGTTTCCAACTTTCACCAAGGTTAATAGGAACCATAACAGCTCCCTACCCTTCCCCCCTATAAGAATATCGATTTGTAGCCTCACATTTCAAGGTTAGACTTCTTGTAATGTTTCTGTTCAACATTCGGCGATTTCTGACAATTTTCCCAATAAAACATGATCATTGTGACATTAAGCCTGGCAACGCTGCATAGTAGAGGGAACTCTCAGCGTCACGTTGATGGTTCGTCACCACGCACAGGATTGTAATCAGTTACGGATACCCGTTTATGAGCGCGAACGTTTTATGCACGTCTTGACTTGATTTTTCTTGCGGAAATTTAATATTAGTCTAAAATGTCTGACACAGATACAGCTGATGAAGTGGTTGAAATCAGCTTAACGCCACCCAGAAAAAGGGCTAAAGAGCTTCATCTTAGCGCAGGTGAAAAACAAATTATTCTAAATATCTACAAGAACCAGATGCAAGAGAATAGTGGATTGGCTATAGAAAAATATCGTATGTAAGGTTGCTGAAATTTCTGGAGTAGGTCGATCAAGTGTTTACAAAATCTTGAAAGAATATAGACAAAATCACTCACTATCTGAGCCAAAAACATATCCAGCGAGAAAAAAAATCATCGAAAAAATAGATGACTTTGATAAAAGTGCCATTAGAAGAAAAGTACATCACTTTTTCTTCAGGAATGAAATACCTACAATAGATAAAATATTGAAGCAAGTGAATGATGATGAGGACCTGCCAAATTTTAAAAGATCTACGTTCCATAAGCTGTTGAAAGAACTAGACTTTCGATTTTTGAAAAGAGGAAGGAATAGTTTATTGATAGAAAAGGAGGAAATTGTTATCTGGAGGAGAGAATACCTTAGAAAAATTAGGCAATTCCGCGCTGAAGGAAGAAAAATTTATTATTTAGACGAAACTTGGGTGAACGCGGGGCATACGCAGGGAAAGGTTTGGGTAGACAGATCTGTGAGGTCCTCAAAGCAGGCTTTTTTAGATGGCCTTTCGACGGGATTGAAAAATCCTGCAGGTAAGTTTCGAAGTATATGAACTTTTTTGGATGCAGATAATTCATTTTCTGATCGAATCAATGATTTGGAAGCTCCGAACTCAGTTTTGCTACCTCATCCAAGTTTCTGAGTATTTCCTTCACCCAAAAACTAATCCAAGACCCTATCCTACACTAACCTAAAAAGAGTAAGTTGCTTAATTTCGTCATTTAGTGCGCTCGCTGAGAAGTAAAATAACTAATTACTTTCAGGCAAGGGAAAACGCCTGATCATTTGCCACATAGGTAGCGTAGATGGATTTGTTCCTGAAGCATTGTGGGCATTTGAATCCAAAAAAACTGGAGACTACCACGAAGAAATGGATGGTAACTCATTTGAAAATTGGTTCAAAAAAATTTTGCCGACACTTGATGATAACGCAATTATTGTGATGGATAATGCCCCGTACCACTCCAGAAAATTGGAAAAAATTCCAACAATGGCCACCAAAAAGGCAGACATTCAACAGTGGCTTGTCTCAAAGAAGATCGACTTCGACCAAACAATGGTCAAAGCTGAGCTGATAAATATAGACAAGCGACATAAGTATAAATATGATTTAAAAATTGTTGACGAAATGGCCAAAAACCAAAATAAAACGATTCTCAGGCTGCCTCCCTATCACTGCGAACTGAATCCTATCGAGTTGATTTGGGCCGACATCAAGCAATACGTGGCGTCAAATAACAGCACTTTTAAGTTTTCTGACCTTAAAAAACTGTTTGATGTTGCTGTCGATAGAATTACGCCAGCAAAATGGAGAACATGTATTGGCCATGTCCAAGAGAAGGTTGAAACCAAAATGTGGGATATGGACAATATCATTGACACCCAAGTTGAACCCCTTATAATTGACATCAACAATTCTGATGATTCAGGCTCCTCGGAATACAGCATATAAATCGATTGATACAATTAAGACTGGCAGTTTAACGGGCTTTTTGGCAAGACAGGTAAGTTCATTATAGACTGCAATCAAAGTGTAAGTTTCTAGTTATTAATGTGGAAATTCCAAATTTATAATTACACAAAATTAGGGTTAATTTAGGAGTTCCAAAGCATAATAGTGCCATTTTGACCTTCTTCCTATTTCTCATGTAAATTTTAATAGCAATCAAACTAACAAACTTTATGGAGTCTGTAATAAACTTTTGTACTACTACTACTACGTCTGTAGTTTCTATTTGCTCAAAAAAATTTGCTCTGCATTGTGAATGGAAGGTTGATTTGTAAATATTATTGGGTATATATGTAAGTTAATAATAAAATATGAACAATTTCAATTGAGATGGTCCACAAGTTTTTTTCGTGTACGTTTTAGTAACATTTTGCTGAAATGGTAAATACAGAATTTTTTGCACTGATTCCTAATGTCGAAACATGATTAGAAAGGCGTGGTATATTCCTGATAATTTACTATGCTTTTGATAGAATTTACAGCAACACATGTCTTGTACGACATTTTTTGATAGATCAGTCACAATAGCTTGATACGGCCCTGTAGCGTCTCCTACGGTTAAGTTCTTGATCACGTGCGTATATGTTTGGTTTTACTTTGTTTCTTCGATGGATACAGTTTAGATGAATTTTCTTCAAGATTGACTGCTGGTCGAATTCCATATGCTTTGTGTCTGATACTTTGACTAATGTGAAAATAACATCCATGGTAGTTTTTTGTTTTTGAAATCCAGAAATAATTTATCCCACTGAGCTCCCGTCCATGATGCAGTGGTACGTCAGTATTCCGCATTTTAAATTTTCTTTATTAAAAAAAAACTCAACATTTTTTTCTTCAGATTCCAAGAGGCTTTACACGGAAGCCCTCGAAATTGATCAATTTAACAAGAAAACGAATGCCAAGTTGTATTTTAACAGAGCAACCGCCTTGGCTCGTCTTATTAAGGCCAAAGAAGCCATATCTGACTGCACAGCAGCCTTGAAATTGGATGAAGGGTATTTGAAGGCTTTACTTAGGAGGGCCAAATGCTATATGGATATTGGGGAATATGAAGATGCAGTCAGGGACTATGAGAAGGTAAAAAAATGGCTCTGTACTTCCCATGCAATGCTAACCAATGATGCAGTGTTGCAGAATTTGTGAAGAACCTGACCTTTCATTCTGACTAAAATAGAGCGCCATTAGAACTGCGTGGTCAAAGGTTATAGTACCAGAAGAATCAGTTGACGCATTCAAAATTGCCGTTTTGGATCTGCCAGCAAACGAGTGAAATAACTGCTTCCAAAATTGATTCGAGTGCATGCAGATGTGTGTTAATGTTCGCGGAGAACACTTCGAAAAACAATAAAGTCATTTAAAACTGCCTACCGTGTTGTTTTATTTCCATATGCAAAACTTAAAAGACATCCCTCGTACAGGTGCTCAACGTGAAATTACATGAATTTGGAAATTGAGAATCAACGATTTCTTTGTGAAAAATCGTTGAGCAAAACCATTTTATTTTATGGAGCGCAGTTCTGACGCTGTATCGGGTCGCCCGGTGTGTTACGATGTCGAGATACCAGCACTTGGACTCGAGAGCGCGAGATTTAAATTCCGCCCTCAGAAATAAGGGTCTTGTCATGGTGATGGTCAAGAATGTAACTGTCACCTCGTACGAGGTCTCTAAATCATATTGTGTTCTAAAATTGAGTGACATTAATTTCGAGCAACTTGAGTCATTGTGACTTTTTTATCTTCCCGAATTAGGAAAATCACCTCAAGGAACTAATTTTGGGACAGTCGAAAATACTAAAACGGCTGTAACCGACCAGCTGAACGATATTCCGGCACTGCTATGAGGAGTGAAGGAACGATGTGTGGCTCCAGAAGGAACTAATTATGAGCGCGACAATGTAAAATTGTAATTATACTCGTATTTGAATGAAAAAGTTAAAATAATCAGTTTCACCACTTAACTTACAGACCTCGTATTTAAACACTAAAAATAAAACAAGTATCACGAATTAGTGGCTATTGTGTAATTTAGATCTAGATTGAAGGAAATCCACCGCTTTGTTTTTGGAATAATTGGCATGAAACTAGATGAATTCGCAGTTTCTGCCTGATTAACGTTTTTAAATGCAAATTTATTTAAAACCGTAGCTACAGATGTAAGTAGATAGGTCATGGAATGAAAAGAACACATAAAAAATGAATAAAAACACAACACTGCTTAATATAAATACAAACAGCAAAATCATCTATGGTACATCTGCATCTAAAAAAAAACAGCAAAGTGCTTAAAACACAATGTCGATCAATATGAAGACAAACTAACAATGAATTCCTCAAAGTTATCGATCAAAAGTTTCTTTAACTTGTCTTAAAAGTATTTTTAGTGCCGTAGGGAGACAGTCATAACAGTCTGTAACATGCATTTACAGGAATCCTTCAGCAGATTTCATTGCGTTCACCGGTGAAATAACTGTAACTGATGTTGATGTTGAGCTTTTCTTTGGTATACAGGGTTGTCCACCATTGGTAACTTTGTTATTAGTCAAATACAAAGTTGTTTGAATTAGCAAACTAGTAGCATTTTTAACGCTGGTAAAAATGAGAAATAAAAAAAAAACAATTGAGAGTCGTTATTTTGATTTTTATATACCTTGTTTTCAACAATATTGTCAGCCGTTTCGCTTAGGACTCGTTGAGCGAAAGTGTCCCACATATCTTGGGTGCCACGGTTGTTAAGCAAAGCAGGCCAGTTGACTTCAGACAGGGCTTGGTTAAGAGCATCGTTGTTTACAATTTTGATGGTTTTAAACTTATCGGTTGTAGAACGACTATTTATATTGAACTGGAGATAAGATAAAAGTGAACAGTGGTCAGACTTGCCAAAAGGTGGCAAATAATCTAAATTAGAAACTTATAAACAAAGTCGGCGTCGTTAACGAATATCAAATCCAGAGCGCTAGGCGTCTGTCCTTCCCTGAATCTCGTTGGACGATCAACAAGTTGAGATATGCTAGAGTTGCGTAGCAAGTCGATGTAAGCAGCAGAAGAAGAATTGCATTCAGGAATGGTTGACATAGGCCAGCTAATGTCACGTAGATTGAAGTCACCAGCTATGAAAATGTTGGTGTTTTTATTTAAGAGATCTGAAATGAGACTGCACAGGTCTGTGTCTCCCAAACAGGGCCGTGGCCGATATATGCAGCCTATCGTGAAGCTGAAATTTGGGCACCTCAATTCCAAAAATAGATTGTCAATGCCATCGAAAGGAGTGAAAGAGGGAGATACCTGACATGATTCTTGATATCCGAGATTCACTATTGTGTGTATTCCTGACAATCCTTTTTTCGTGTATGAAAATTCTTGATGGACAAAATTTCGTTTTTCAGATACAGGAATGTTAAAAAACTGAACGTATGGATCATAATCAGGGGGAATGGGAATAGAGCCATAATATTCCGGTTTTGCTGTTTCCATCTTCTATAGGGTGATCAAGATTCCATGTATTTGAGACTTCAGATTCAACGATTTCCTCATTCACACGGTGAATAGCCATAGAGCAATATTAACACTTCGGTCGGAAGCTCAAGGTACGAGCTTCGCCGTCAGTAATTACATTCTGAGCAATGGATGTAGCGGTGATGGTTGTGACTGTTCTCATCTGCCTCATATTAGTACATTTCATACTGTAACGATAAAATAAGTATCACAAGTCGTTGTATATGTATGCTGTGGTTTAGAGCTGGACTGCCGAGGATCCATCACAAAGTACTGCTGTTTTTATGTGTTATGTTCGGCGTTGCGCTGATATTATGCTCTTGCGAAGTTCAAATGAATCCTCAGATAACATGAGGATAATGTTTGAATTTCAAGAACTCGATATTTTCTCTTTCAATTATCATCTAAGAAGAAGAAAGAGGAGATGTTGATTTTTCCTTGGTTTCCGCCTTATTGACATTCCCCATAAATCTTCGTTTCACAGTTACAGGGTTGTTAAAAAAACTGATCATATGAAAAAATCAGCATCACAACATTACTGCAGAATTTGAAAGCAACAGGTATTTTACTACCCGCGCCACTGGCGAGGAAGCGTTGCAAAATCCCATAACTCTTGATCATTTACGATCCGTCAGCATACTGTGTTTCTTTTCAAAGATATTAGAAAAAGCTATTTGTCTCCAACTAATTGAATATTTAGAGATGAACAATTTACTTCCTGTACATCTGTCTGGATTTCGTGCTAGACACAGTACAACTTCTTCACTTCTCCATTTGACAGACAATATCTTAAATAATATGGATAAACGTATTAATACAGTTTTAGTTATGGTCGACTTCCTTTTTGGTCAACCAATATAGCGCGGATTTATCAATTGATTGTATTTTTTCCATTTATTATTAGCCCGCTTAGTTGAGAATTCGTCTAGTATAGAAGTAAAACCCGCTCAAGGTTTTTTGACGGTTCAGAGGCTCCTGATCATTTTCGAAAAAAACTTGTAGTAGCTGAAAATTTTGGGTTGGGAGTTGTAGGAGTAGAATATATTAATAGTGTTAGTATATTTATACACTTCCAGTCCTATTAGTTCTACGCATCTATCAGGTATATTGTTCATAGTGTAGCATGGCGAGGCACATTAACGCATTTTCTAAGAAATTATTTGGCTGTTTATGTCTCTTGAAATAGATGTCGAGATGCTAACATCTGCAAGTGGCCGAAGCCGTGAAATTTATAGCCCTCCAGCGGAAGCATTATTCTGAGAATGGGGGAAGCGCCACATAGGAACACATAAACATAAAGAAAAGGGTGCTCGTAAAACGGTAATGTATATAGGAATGAATATGATAAAATTAGTTGCTATAAAATGAAATATTTAACTGCACTGACGGAAAAGATGTTTTTGGTAGAGCTTTCCTAGAATCTAGATCAGAGGATTTTGTCTGGTACGGAGCAAGTAAACTGCCCTGCTCTCTTGTATACTAAGTGACATATAAATCCGAACACCCAGTTTAAATGGTTTTATTTTAATAAAAGTTGGTGGTAGAACAACAGACCGTGAAGATCGCCGCCTAAGATTATTGGCCTTAAGGGACCGTTTCTCCACTACCAGATCCATTGCAAATGTATGAACACGGAAGACCTATTGGCATGCGAAGTGTTTACCGTCGAATGAGAAGTTTTGGCTTGTTTTCATACCGGCCACACTGGGTCCTCCCTTTAACTCGAGAACACCGACGTAATCGCCTTGAGTGGTGCAGACAACGGTCACTCTGGGATCAAGAATGGAACAGTATTGTCTTTAGTGACGAGTCTCGATTTTGTTTAGGCATGCACGATGGTCGTGCCAGGGTTAGAAGGCGACGTGGTGAAAGGAGGAATCCACAGTTTTTTGTTGAAAGACATGTTCATCACACTGTTGGAGTTATGGTTTGGGTGCTATAGCTTATGGTTCCAGGTCACCTTTAATCTTCATCAGAGGTAACATGAATGCGCAGCGTTATATCCACGAAGTTCCAGAACCCCATCTTTTACCCTATCTTGACACCCTGGCAGATCCAACTTTCCAACAAGATAATGCCCGACCACATGTTGCAAGAGTCACAATAGACTTCTTTCAACATAATGATGTCACATTGTTACCATGGCCACCAAGATCTCCCGACTTATCCCCAATTGAGCACGTGTGGGATATGATGGGTAGGAGATTGCTCAATTTGCAACGTTCTCCTCAGACTCTAGAAGCACTTCGAGAGGAGTTGGTGGTTGCCTTTAATGAGATACCACAGGAGGACATTGACCACCTGATCAGAAGCATGCCTAGGCGCGTTGGAGAATGCGTAGCACATCAGGGTGCATCCACAAAAAGGTGAAGGCTAAAGTAG
>CAVLJG010000001.1:5516274-5557290 GCA_963669975.1 Acanthoscelides obtectus | reverse complement strand
CTTAATGGAAAAAAGCTCCCTCAAATTTACTTCTACCTTGCTACGCCGCCGGTGCGAGATTACTCATTTCTATTCACGCTCCGTCCGAAATTCTCCTGCTGCTAAATTAACCTCATATCTTCCCTTCAACAAGAGGAAACAGAGCATTAGTCATCTAGATCGTCTTTAAACAGAGCTGGATCGTTACGCAAGGTGTGTCGGCTGTTCTGAATGGCTACCTTACGTATCCTGATTGTTTTCAAAGTACGATTTTTTTACGATAGATAAAGTAAAATGGAAGTTTTATTTGTTTGTACAATCATGGAGAATCAATGTTAATGTACACAATAAACCTGCACATTGAGTAGAACCTCAGGGTTATACGTAAAGAACCTATATAATGTCAACACAATGGTCCATCTTGCTGACTAGATAGCTCCTTTCATAGCGTTACCTGTGGAGGGTATGAATTGCTTGATTGTTGCTATTATCGTTTATCTTAATACTTATAGGTCTCAGCCCTCATGAATCGACACCGACTAGGGCACTCTTTCGAGAAACAATTATGGATTCAAGAATTACGTGGCAAAACGCATATTGACTCAATATACAGGGTGTTTCAGTTATTGTTGCATGACTTCAAGATTCGATTTTAGAACTTTTAAAATTAATGCATAAAAGTCTATATAAACATTTGTCGAAAAATATCTGCCGTGGCTTCCGAATAACAGGGTGTTTAACTGTACTTTCTAAATAGTTTTTTTTTAAATATTTCGAACAAATATATGATGTATACAAACACTGAAAATTGGTACACAAGGGTTTTTTGGTACGACAAAACGAACCATGGGCATAGTTTTAACTGTAAGCCGCTAGGAGGGCGCTCTCTACTCTAACCTGTTAGTGTATTAAAATGACCGAAAAATTTTTTCTTGGTTCAATTTTTGCTTTTTTGAATAAGAAAACGGATTCTTCGCACTTTTCAACATAAAAAAAGCTCTCTGTGAGTTTTCGCTATAGTTAGCCGTTTTTGAGATATTTCGATTTTTTAAGGTTCGATGCATTTTTAATTATTTATGGGAGAAATAATATTTTTTTTAAATTTTCGATTTTGGGCATTACAAGTAATTAAGATGATCGTTTAGATTGTGTTTTTAACACAGCAAATAATTGCTAAATCCAAATAAACACAAAAAACAATATTAATTTGTTTAATTTTCCAATATTATTTTAACAAGTTAAATTAATTATTTACAACTAAAATGCTATTGGATAGTTAGGACAAAACATACAAAATCTAAAGTAGTTGCTCGAAATGTAAACCCATTTGTTCAATACACAATTCACAAGCTACGAATTATCGAACGTGGGTCTAGCATTATTCAAATAAAGGCCTTATTTCATCACATGCATTCCTGATTCTGTCTATTAGCATATCTCTTGTGGTACACTTTTTCTTTTAGAAATTCCCACACAAAAAAAATCTAATGGATATAGGTCAGGGGATCGTGGAGGCCAGGCGACTGGTCCTCCACGGCCGATCCATCTTTCTGGATAATTTCGTCCAGCCAGTTTCTAACTATTCTCGAATAATGAGCTGGACAACCATCAAGCTGGAACCAGGCCAATCTTCTTAAATCTAACATAAACATCATCCACATTTTTGGCATGTTCAGCCTTTAAAAATTCCAAGATGGTCGCAGCATTTAAACCTTGCAGGCAAAAGGTTAGGGTCCAAATAGTCGATTACGGTAGATAACCAATCTACACGTTCACACTAAATTCATGCTGATGAAATTTCTTTTCCGAAACTGCATGCGGATTTTCATGTGACCAAATATGTTGATTATGAAAAATTTACCACTCCACGTCTAGTGAAGCATGACTCCATCGGTCCATAAAACGTTACTTAAAAACTCCCTATTATTATCAGTTCTATCAAGAATCCACTGACCAAAATGTGATTCTCGTTCTCCGTCCCCTGGCTGTAGTCCTTGCACAGGTTGCAAATGGTAAGGACGTCTATGGTCATTTCTAAGAACACGGTGAACATGGCCTGCTGAAATTCCCAAGGCACCAGAAACTCTCCTAACACGTGTGGTCGGATCTCTATCAAACTCACGCAGAATCATACGGGTAAATCTGCGCTGACGAACATTTATGTTTTGATCCCTTTGGAGATTTCCAAAACCATTTTCAATTATTTGGCGATGCACTCTCGCAAATGCTGAGCGAGTTGGATGTCGTCTGTTTGAAAATCTTCGTGCGTATTCTCTGGCTGCTTCTGCTGCATCTCCATTTACAAAGCCATACACAAAAAAAAAACAGGTAAAAGAAACTTATTTCGTGCATTCACAATTGCAAACAACGTTTCAGGTTCCAACAGACAACAAAACTAACTGTCAACTAATTGACGTTTAACCTTATTCTGCTTTCAATTTCAAAAATATTTGCAGGCACAGCCTACTTCTAAAAATTATCGAGATACTGACTTTTTAACGTTATTTTATCATAAATAATTAAAAATTCATCGAACCTTAAAAATAAAAATATCTCAAAAAACGGCTAACTATAACGAAAATTCACATGAAAGCTTTTTTATGTTGAAAAGTGCGAAGAATCAGTTTTTTTATTCAAAGAGCAAAAAAATTGCACTAAGAAAAAATTTTCGGTCATTTTAATACACTACAGGTGCAGTAGAGAGCGCCCCCTAGCGGCTACAGTAAAAACTATGATTTGTTTTGTCGTACCAAAAAACCGTTGTATACCAATTTTCACTGTTCGAAATATTAAAAAAAACTATTTTAGAAAGTAAATTTAAACACCCTGTATTTCGGAAGTCACGCATTTTTCGACCCATGTTTATATAGACTTCATGCATTAATTGTAAAAGCTCTATCGAATCTTAAAGTTACGCAACAATAAACTGAAACACCCTGTATAATATTCTCAACAAGCCATATTTTGCCAATTTAAAATTAAAGCTCTGTCTAACACAAACAGTATTGGGTAATTTTGCTATGCGATGGTATTCTCTCGTCTATCAAGGGCCATAATGGCTTAGAGATAAGCGGGAACTGTTGTTACCACCGAGAGTACAAGGCCTGACAATAGACGCGTGACGTCACCACGAGCAGGCCGGTCGGCCGGCCGACAGCACGGCGTGCCGTACATCAGCGCTAGTGAATAATATATTATTGCAGCATATTTAATATACTCTACCTGATGTAAATAACAGATAATTCAGAAAAGTTTTTTTGTATATGAAGGCAACTTGGTGGAAAATATTAAAGTAGTTATTAACTATTTTCTCCCTGATTTTCACTGATATTTCATACAACATTACGTGCACATCAGATTAATAAGTTGATGTTATAAAAGCTTGCTAAAAATGATAAATTCTTCAATGAATAACCCCATGTTAGTCACAACCGATCAACAAAATTTCATAGGAATATGTGGACAATTTACTATTAATAATAAGGTATAATACAATGGTACTTGTAAATTATATAAAAAATGTAGTACTTGTAGAACAGTTGTGTCCAGCAATAACCAACGAGGAGGTCTGATGTTAGCTCTTGCCAGGAAAAGAATAAGGAAGATCAGGGGGAAAAAGTGTAGGCTATAGGATAAGAAAAACAGATAAAGTCAAAGTAAAATAAACAACAGAAAAAACATAACAAAGATTAACAAAAACTTAATAAAAACTCTTAGACCAAACAAATAACAGCACAAAATAATAACAAAAATTAGAAAACAGAAAACAAGTATCAAAAATGACAAAAATTAGAGTAACGAAAATTAAAGTGCTAAATTCTGAATATTTACAAATAAACATTTATCTACAGCTGTGTAAATGTTGCGGCCTCATGTGAATGTAGTCAATTTACGTTTCTTTGCTTTATTCGCGCTTGCAAAGCTGTCGTTCCTTTTGGCACAATAATTTTTTAAAAATGTGTTGACTGTGCAAATAACAATTAGTTTTGTAACATAATATCGTGAATGGACTGTGCAACGCGAAGTGTCGTGATTATTACCACTCAGATTGTTAATTATCAACTGAGAAAAAGCGCGTCTCTTATCAGTGAATTCTAAAAATGATTCCTCGTCACTTTCCAAAACTTTATTGAAAATTATATAACTTAGCATTACAATATTAATAACTGGATTCTTTGGGAATTTTAAGCCACCTCTACTCAAATTCTGTATAATATTTTGCTTGTCTTTTTTTTTTCTTGTTCTGTTATTGGCACTGGTCGATGACCAACTGGCCAAATCCTTTTGTGCTTGTCTTCTATATCAATATCATCTGTGTGTGTCAAATTTTCCTTACAATGATCGCAGTGATTTTTCTTTAATAAGGCATAACAACAGTAAGCAGCTAAGTAGGTGATGGCAGGGATTTCATCCATTATACTATCAATATCAGACTGTAAGATTTCAATTTCCCGGAAAAAGTGGTAATCATTAAAATTGCGTGGAATTTCATCTATTTCTAAATCATCATTTGCACAGAATTTATCTATTTGTATATCACCATAGCGAGACTTCAATGACATCAGGCTTTGAGTTCGTAACTTTTTCTCAGATTCATATAACTGACGAATTGATATATTATATTGACCCCCTGCCAGTTGACGATACTTACCAAATCTATTTTCCAATGAGTCAGTTTGAAATTTACCTAACAGTATTTAATTACTGTGCAGTTCAGATTTACATTACCTCACTAATTCCAATAAGCCATATACTGTATGATGTGGTGCAGTGTAAGTCTGACTAGTTAGTATTTTTGAAAGTTTTGCTGGATGAAGAGTGGAATTCTAGCCAATCTAGCATTTTTTGCAAGAATGTCAGCTTACTGTCATCACTTTGTCTATCACTGTTGGAGCAAACAATAGGCTCTGCATAAAGGTCATTTAACCGATTTCCTTCCAATGGACTTTTTACATTGACAATTCTCCACCACTTCCATATAATATCAATTAATTTTGCTGTCTCTTCGGAGTGCTGTATGTTTTCACCAAACCTTGATACTGCATCTATTACAAATGGGTTGAATATCTTGAGAGCTAAATGAACATTTTGTCGTTCAAGGTTGGTAGGATATAAAGCTTTTAGGGTCAAACCATAACCATTTTTCAATATTTTATGACTTTCCATTTGGTACAATGTCTTAAGAGATTTAAATGAAGCAACACACAAGGTAAATGTGTTTCAAAATCTGGGTTCAGCCAATTATTGCGGATACATTTTAGAAGGTGCACTGTATCAAAAAGGACGCGGATGCGGATAAACAATGCTTGTTTTATTATCTGGAGAAAAATGTGCCATCGCTTTACTATTCAGTGCATTATTATCACTTACAAAACAAAACATTTTATAACCAAGTTCTTCTAATCCAATAATAAGTTTTTTTGTCATATTGTATAATAGATTATGATCAATTTTAGAAACAGGACAGATTTGAACAACTTCTTTGAAATTGGAGTAGAAGCTTGGAATCATAAACACATAGGCTGTTGTAGCTAATGAAGTATTATTAATTGACGTTCCAGCAATATTACCCCCTTTGAAATCTAAATATGGCTGAATGTGTATTTCGTCCATCAATAAAATCATGTACTCCTCACCAGGTTTTACAAATCTGAAAAGGTTTTTTGCATAGCCTAAAAAGTTATATCTCTCATCGGGAACTGGATCGACCATCAATGTATTACATATTAACTTCAGAGTATTTTGGTGTGGTAAAATAAGTGCTCCATGGCTCCTAATAAATCTATATGAATGTGGACTGATTGTATACAAGATAGAGCAAAACACTATTGTTTCTGATGAGTAACTGTGACTGTTCTTCTGACTAATAGCAAGCTCTAGTTGCTCACAAATAAATTGAATGGCAGTGCGGGTGCGGTGAATAGTTCTGTGCTATTTAAAATATAGTAAGCATGGTTGATAGTGGCTCTGAACTGGTCTTTACCTGAATATTCCCTCAAAGCATCTGCATCAAAAAAAGAATAGTGAGATTAATTTTTAGGCGTGAATCTTGTAGATCTATATTCAAGAGTAATCATCTGCTAACACTTCCGGCAGTCTATGCTCTATATGCATACCGCAACAAATCTAGGTTTGTTAATCAGCAAGTGATATATAGGTCAACATCAGTACAGCCCCAAAAAAATATATTTATTTCTTAATCTAGATACCGCCTCAACTATCTCACATCTATGTTTCTCGCATGCCTGTCCATAGTATCGTAAACTCGTCAACGAACATGATAGAATCACACATAGTCACGACATTCGATAAAACTATGAGAACTGTTCCCAAAACTACATAAGTCGGTATTAATAAAGTAGCGTTATCTTTATATGCCACCATACATTTGTATGCTGATGTGAAGCAACCTCGATTTGGATACAATTAAAAGAGGCTTGAGTGAATAAGAACGTCGGATTATGATCATATTAAATGTGCAATAATTTATTGTTTTCGTGTCATCCATATCCTTAAACTACAATTCATACAACCTGCTGTGACCTTATTTAGCGATATTATCTTATTTTTTTAACTTCAGTTCTTACATCATTGGTAGTTTTATACATTTTCTTCTTATGTCTTCGACCGTTTTTTGTGTATGTTTCCACTGTCGCATACGAATCTAGAAGTATAAAGGTACAGTAATTCTTGCTGTAGTTATAAATAGTACATAATTACCTGCTTCCTTATGTCGTTCAGTTTCATTTTCATCTGCTGCAACATTTTTCCTTTCTATTTGATTGATTTGCATCAGATTCCATATGTTCGTTTCCATGTTCCATATTTGCAATCACATTCCTTTCCATTTCCTCATTCGTCATCTTCCAAACCTCAGAAAGTGGAGAAAGAGCTCTTACCTTTTCATCTCAAAAGACAGGCATTAGGAAACAGTTTACTAATCCTTTTAATAAAAAAAAAATACGTTACTATAGTTTCAAATATCTTTCATCTTTAAAGATTTCGTGTGTATGACATTGTTTGATCTACGAAGTAGTATCCAGCATTCGAAGAATCTCTATGTCCTTCTATATTCAAAACGTAACCTATTTTGAACCAAGGAACCTTCAAGTCACCATATAAAAGAATCTGAAGCGTTAAATAAAAACATATAACTTTGCTGATTTTGAAGAGATAGTACAGCCAAGTAAAAGCAAAAGGGAAGATACAGATTACATGTTTCAAACTCGGTTATTTGGACAAAACCTCTATTCTCCATAAAATAAAATGAAATAAAATGAAATGAGATGAGATGAGACGAGACGAGACGAGACGAGGTGAGGCGAGACGAGACTGGACGATAATACGGGACTATGAGACGAGACGGGACGATGAGACGAGACGATGAGACGAGACAATGAGACGAGACGATGAGACGAGACGATGAGACGAGACGATGAGACGAGACGATGAGACCAGACGATGAGACGAGACGATGAGACGACGATGAGACGAGACGATGAGACGAGACGATGAGACGAGACGATGAGACGAGACGATGAGACGAGACGATGAGACGAGACGATGAGACGAGACGATGAGACGAGACGATGAGACGAGACGATGAGACGAGACGATGAGACGAGACGATGAGACGAGACGATGAGACGAGACGATGAGACGAGACGATGAGACGAGACGATGAGACGAGACGATGAGACGAGACGATGAGACGAGACGATGAGACGAGACGATGAGACGAGACGATGAGACGAGACGATGAGACGAGACGATGAGACGAGACGATGAGACGAGACGATGAGACGAGACGATGAGACGAGACGATGAGACGAGACGATGAGACGAGACGATGAGACGAGACGATGAGACGAGACGATGAGACGAGACGATGAGACGAGACGATGAGACGAGACGATGAGACGAGACGATGAGACGAGACGATGAGACGAGACGATGAGACGAGACGATGAGACGAGACGATGAGACGAGACGATGAGACGAGACGATGAGACGAGACGATGAGACGAGACGATGAGACGAGACGATGAGACGAGACGATGAGACGAGACGAGAGACGAGACGAGACGAGACGACGAGTCGAGACGACGAGACGAGACGACGAGATGTCGTGACCAGACGATACGATGTGACGAGACGACCGGACGAGACAAGACGAAACGACTTGATGAGACGAGACGAGACGAGATGATGCGACTAGACGATGAGACGAGATGATGAGAAGAGACGATGAGACTAGCCGAGACGATGAGACGAGACGACGAGACGACGATATGACGTAACGAGACGAGACGATGAGACAAGACGATGAGACAAGACGACGAGACAAGACGACGAGACGAGACGAGACGACGAGACGACGAGACGACGAGACGAGACGACGAGACGACGTGACGAGGCGACACGAGACGATGAGACGAGACGAGGCGAGATGATGAGACTAGACGATGAGACGAGACGATGAGACGAGACGATGAGACGAGACGATGAGACGAAACGATGAGATGAGACGATGAGACGAGACGATGAGACGAGACGATGAGACGAGATGATGAGAACAGATGATGAGACGAGCCGAGACGATGAGACAAGACGACGAGACGAACAGGTGACGTAATGAGACGAGACGATGAGACAAGACGACGAGACGAGACGACGAGACGAAACGACGAGACGAGACGACGAGACGACGTGACGAGACGACACGAGACGATGAGACGAGAGGAGACGATGAGACGAAACGAGACGATACGGGACGGGACGGGACGAAACGAGACGAGATGAGATGAGAGGAGATGAATTAGTTGAACTCCTTTCAGATAATAAGAATTGTTAAATCTCAGCTGTTCCGGCATGTTTTATTTCCTCTCACTATACCAGTGTCAACTTGTCCCACTCACGCGTCTGAGTATCTAGCCTCCTGAAAGCTAGTTATGGCCTCGTTCCTGTGTGAGCACAAAATAAGTGGTACATTCACTATGTATCATCTTTCTGGGCAAGCATAGAAAAGACAGTTTTATGATAATTCATAATTCTGTCTATCCGTCTAATACATTTCTATTACTGAAGTCCAGGTGTCAGATTGTTGGATGAATACTCTTCTTCCTAACTCCATGTAAGCACGTTTATGCTAGGGCCCGTGAAACTAACTCTTTTCCCTTGCTTCTCAGTATTCCAAGGTATAACATTGGCCATCAAAGCCGAAAACGCTTGGAATTTTTGGAATATTTATCTAACGTCGCACCGTCTGTCACTTGAAGGTTACTGGCAATCTGGAATACAAACCGCCTCGCTGCGGTACATAAAGATTATCACGGTGTCGCAAACGCCGACAAAAGATGTTCAGCGAAGCGAAATCCGAGCGAGGACAACGTGAACACGGCACACCCTCTCCTCTCAATGTTCCGACCAATTTCCTCCCAGAACATTAAAAGGCCATCAAGTAAGTAGCTCCATCGGAAAATGGAAAATTCAATAACAATATAACCTCACTTCTGGATAGTGGAGTGCTTCGTAGCGTGAAAAGTTTTATTGACATTCCTCCATAAACTTTTGCACGTCACGTATTGTTTTATTTTCTGCTATATTCAATATGCAATAATGACAGTTCCAGATCTGACATTAATTCTGATTCAAGTTACCATTATATTGGCTTGTAATTGGATTAGTCTGTTGGGCAATTTTGTCAAAATAAGTGAATAAATATATAAATAAATGAATAAACGAATAATAAATAAATAAATAAATAAATAAATTTATTTTCCATCAGACATGCATGAACATGTATAGGTTTCGTCAAAAAGATACAATAAGTAGATACAATAAGTAAATATGTACAAAGTAAATAAATAAAAAAACAAACAAATAACATCCAACAACAACCAAGTTGAAATTAGTGATAAAAAACGATATTTAAAAACTGACAAAGTCGCTAATTGCATAAAAACAGTTACTTATAAAGTAGTTTTTCAGCTTAGATTTGAATTGGACTATTGAGGTGATCCTTGAGGACCTAAAATGCATGGTGATCTGCTGCCTAACTTATAACGCGCAAAAGGTATATGGATTTCGTTTAGTCTGCGAGTGCCCAATTGATGTATATGACTATTCAAGGTGAAATCATCTTTGTTTAAAAAAGTATAGATAGCCATATTGTAGAGAAAAAGCGAAGGCAGTGTCATTATTTTTAATCTCTTGAATAATTCTCTGCAACTATAAGTGCTGCTTACTCCCACCATACACCTCACCAGCCATTTTTGACTTAGGAACACCTTAGAAGCGTTCACCGATGAACCCCAGAAGCACAAAGCATACAGCATGCGAGACTCAACCTGACCATGATACAACATCAACAGCTGATTTTCTGTGAAAACAGATCTCAGGTTTTTGAATAAATATGCTTGTGAGTTTATTTTTGATGAAAGATAATCGCAATGTCCTTTAAAGTTGAGAGATTGGTCTAAGTGGAGCCCTAAAAACTTAGTGCTTTTATCACTCTGCAGTGCTGAACCGTTCAGAACAAGCTGAATCGCTGGTATCGACTTTTGAATGTTATGGAACCTTATAACTGTGGTCTTCTCGCTATTAAGAAGTAACTGATTTTCTTCAAACCAGCTATTGATGTTGTACACTAAGGTGTTACATTTATTTATTAAATCAGCCTCGTCTTTATTTGATATAATGATGGAGGCATCGTCTGCATACAACGTGAAGTGTGCTTCAGGGAAACATTGCTCCAGGTTATTTATATAAAGGGAAAACAGCACTGGCCCCAATATAGATCCTTGTGGTACGCCTATATTTATGTTAACCATACCCGATTTGACCTACTTCAGTTGACCAGCGTTGTTTTATGTTATTGCCACGAATTGTGACCTATTCTGCAAGAAGAACCACCAATTCCATAGTCTGTTAGTTTGGCTAATAGTATGTCATGACTGACACAGTCGAACGCCCTACTGAGGTCACAAAATATCCCAACCGGGCATTCTCCTGCCTCAATACAGTAGACTAACCTGTTGATAAATGAACGACATGCGGTCATGGTTGATTTTCCAATACGGAAACCGTGTTGATTGGATGATAGAGTGTCATTGCTTTCCAAGAACAGCAGAAGTCGATCTAAAAAACAATACTCAAGAATCTTGGAAGAACAGCATGGAACAGTCACCGGTCTGTAATTGCTAACCAAGGAAGTATCTCCTTTCATAAGAATTGGAGTTACTTTTCCTGTTTTCAGGTTGTTTGGAAATACACCAGTGCAGAATGACAAATTAACTAGAAAAACAAAAGGTTTGGTTATGTACAATAATATTTTCTTGACTAAGAAATTCGGAACTTCATCGGTGCCTGAAGAACGCTTGTTTTTTAACTTATCATTAATTAGTTTATAGAATTCTTCCTCCAAGAACGGGTATAAAAACATAAAAGATTTTTGGTCGCAGGTATGATCACCTGGAACTGGATTTGTATCCTTAGATATTTTTTGAATAATATCCAAAGGAGCCTGTTTAAAATAGTAGTTAAAATAATTAGAAATTTCTTGTGGATGTCTAATGGTTAATCCATTATCAAGCAGTACAATGTTCTTTGATACTCTACTTCTTCCGTTTATGTCAGAAACCACATTCCAGGCAGCCTTCATCATAAACGAATAAATGAATGAATTAACGAACGAATAAATGAAATAATGAGTAATTGAATAAATAAATAGATGAATAAAATAATAAATAAATAAATAAGTAAATAATGTTGTCGTATAGCTATAACCACAGTATGAAGAGATCTGCTGACCGGTCAGGGCCAGGGTGGCAACAATGGCTAGGGCGACTACAAAGGAACACCCGCTATTTCTGCAAAATGAACAGCGGAACTCTGTTGCCCCTCTACTCGACAGCGGACTCATCTGTACAAGTTGATGTGCGTCGGCGTCCAGCACAATTTTGGATGCTGTAGTCCTCTGGCTCCATCTTTCCTGTCAGTGCCGGCATGAAGGTGTAGTGTATGCCATGCAATGATAGCAGCTTACGTGTCTTTCGGTAAATTGTTTTTATTTCTTCCAATTTGCCAATCGACTGCGCCAAAACTATAGACGAGAATTGGCAATGCTGCAATTTCTGCTGTACATGTGACTGTTGAGTAGCAGCTTCAGTATTCTAGTGCATTCCTCCTTGACCTTCTGTTTGATTAAGTTATGATTCATCCGTTCTCCTTCATCAATACCTAAATATTGATATGTATCAGCATCTTCAATCTGATCGAACTATGTCTCTTCGATGTGGTTCTTTCTTTGCAGCTTACCTTTCTTGTGCACACTAATCCAGCCCAACTCCATATGGATATCATCGCTCTTTTAAACCTGTTGATTTGTTCTTGTAGATCTGATGCGTTTTTCCAATCAGTTTCACGTCATCCATATAGAGAACTTTGCACTTACATTTAAGATGTAGCCAGATCTCATCCTATTCAGTTCACCATACAAACGTATGAGAGAAAAAAGGAGAGATAACAGTACCTCCCCTTAAAGGTGCCTCTTCTAATGTCGATTTTCTAAGTGAGTTAGTATTATTACTATAATCATCGATGTCAATTCTACTCTCCTCTTTATCTATTTTTTATTTCTATTAAAATACCAGCCTCACGCGAGAGTACGTTGTGACAATTGTATAAATGCTAAGTACTATAATTTATGGCCTGACCTGTACACTCAGGTTATTGGACAGAGCAAAATATTCCTTTCAGTTTCGCTTCCGTAACAAAGTACTATACTGAACATATGCATCTTCAAGCCATTTACAGTTGAGCAAGGCATTCATTAGGTAACATCACTGGTAATCTGTAGCAGACCTAGCCATTTCTGCTTAATGGTGTATAATAAAGTCCTCGGAACCATATACTCGCTTGCGTTTTCCCCTTTTACCTGCCATTATGCTCCAATGAAAAGAATCTCGTTCTGAATAAAACATAGGAAATATTCCGTTTCAATGCCCACGTACAGGAAACACAAACAAGTCAATACAGCGCCCGCTATCATATTATTTGAGTTCATCGGAAGCGCAGCTTGTAACTTTTCGCAAATTTTGCAGTTCGGCCTTCACAGGTGCTGGGATGGGGCATGCCCTTGATGAACAAAGATTAACAGATTAAAATAATAATTCTCACCTCATGGATCTGAAAAGTATAATAATAATAATAAATGATGTTAATTGCCATGATAAGCATACAAAAGGAGCTTAAACAAATTCTAGCCGCTTTCCTGGCAAAAAGCAGAATTCGGATCTCACTACCGTATAGAAAGATCCTCTCTTCCATGCAACCGAGAAAGAATACAATTCAATAATTTTCCACCTGGAACTCATCTGCTTGAAACTTGATCCAGAAACAGAAATGAAAAACTGTTGTGTACACAAAAAGGTGTTAAATTTTTTATGTTTCATGTTATATACTCATCAGCCAAGAGGAATCGCTTCATTGTTTTTTAAGTAAATTCATAGACGAACTCCTGTATGAAATGGGTACCTTATTTTGCAGCCATATACAGAATCTAGGAGTAGAAATTAAATTTCTTCAATGCAGGCTGAGAGTGTGCTACGAATTTTGTTATACAGATAAGGAGTTGTTAGGTGATAATGTTATGAAACATATAAATTGAATGCAGGATCCCTGGATATTCTATTCGTAACAGTTGTGGAATAATCTCGTTTGCTAGCTCATGTGACAAAACACACGCATGCATTTTTTGTAAACTGCGTTCATCGTGATTACGTACTATGGCATATGCCATAAGCAGCATGTACAACACCAAAGCCTCCACCTGAATTTTCTTATATTGTATGAGGATACGTCAACTATTATCTAGGATCATAAGATTACTGTCTCCGCTTTTTAACCTCAGTGTTACATCTTTTAGAATCTTTGTTTCTTTTTTCATGCTTATATTTATTTTACTAAGGCATCTGTTAAAAGTCTTACTCCTAACAAAGAGCATCCTCACAGATTTTGAAGGAATTAGTGTTAGACTACTTCTTAGTTATCAATGCTAAAGTTTCTAAGTAGTCATTTAATTGATCACAAGCTTTTTCTATGTCACTTTCTTCAGATGTTATATACAGGGTGTCCGCAAAGTTGGGGTTTTCCTTACACGACGTGTAGATCTTGAAAACATGAGCAATTTTTCTTAGTACCATATACATCAATGTCTTAAGGGAACCGACATAAAGGGCTCTGCAACATCAAAAATATCTGAATACCGTCCTGCAGCCGTGACTCGCGACATTCCCGAGTGGTACTAGGACACTAGCTCAACCCGACGACAGAACTGGATCGGGATCAGTGTGTCAGGTCAGTATGCAACCTTCAACCGGCGGTTACGGTCACGCGTGTAGAGGTAAACGAACCCGGATAATCGATTGCGTTTCAGAAAACAACAAGCACTAGAGACGTGTCTAGAGAAGTGCAAGTATCAAAAACTAAAGTGTGGCAAACGCTGCGTGAAGAGCCCTTCAACCTGACGATTCTCCAGTAAGAGTGCGGTTTGGTGAGTGGTTGTTGCATCAACATGACAATAATCCGGACTTTTTGAAGTGCATATTGGTGACAGACGAATCTAGGTTCACGCGTAATGGGTTGAATAACTTTCGCAAGACTCATGTTTGGTCAGTAGAAAATCCGCACGCTGTCCGTCGGGCACATTTTCAACAAACATTTTCGGTGAATGTTTGGGCTGGCACGGTGAATGGTATGCTCATTGGACCATTTATTCTCCCAAATCTATTGGACGGGATGCAATACCTAGACTTTTTACGCAACATTTTGCTTTCTTTTCATTTTCTGTTGGAGCGGTATGATTTCGGGCAGAGACGTACTTAGCCCTTCTCGTCAACTGGAGAGTGAGCACTTTTTCCTTTATTTTTTTTACTTGTAGCCCTCGTTTCACTACACATTACCTTTGTTATTTCAAGGGTAGTTGTTTCTGAAAAGGAAAACCCCAACTTTGCGGACACCCTGTATAACTGCATATCATCAGAATAGAAGTGATAGGAGAAATATTTCAGCCATGATGTATGATATGAAAGGCAGAGGGCCTAACATGGAGCCTTGCGGGACACCATTCAAATGCTCGAGAGAGGAGATTTTTGTTTTTTTAAGATTAATGCCTGACATCTGCCAGTTATACAGGATATGTAGCATCTTGAGAAAAGTTGATATAACACAACAGGGGTAAAAAGACGGATGTTGGTTGATTCTATTAAATGTTGTGTGCGGATTTGTACATTATTTCATGTGTCAACCAGTGGATTACTGAGTTGCTATTGTACTAGAGTTTTTGCCATCTTAGTATATATTCTACTAATACATCAAATTATTGTTTCAGCTTTCTGGGGCTTGGGAACTACAGCCAAGATTAGCCTAAGGTACGTACCGTGAACAGTATTTATATTTTGAGATCAATAAATATGCTTACGTCTAATGATATTTCAATTTGAGATAATGGGCAAGGTGATAGGTATGCTCCAAATGAATCACTTAAATTCGAAACGAAATCTCAGTAAAAATTGAAATGGTAGCTCATAAAAAAATTAGAAAGAAAAAACGCCGCCGGCAATCCGCTTTGAGGACATTTTCAACGAATCATTGTCTGTGTAGATGGTTCTTAGATATTATTATGAAAACATCGTGTATTTGCTCAATTTATAACCACGTCGACTGGACTATAGCATGTAGACACATCGGTCACGGTCCGCTGACTGACTGTCCTTCTGATGGGGCCGCCTGGGTATTTATTTAGAAATTGACGAATTCCAGAGCGTTCCTGCGCTTAATCGAAGTTCTAGACGATGTCGATCAATACTTGTCGAAAGCTCCCGATGTCGACCGATCCTTCTCGATAATGCCGCAAGCCCTGACGCTCGTGATGCACGGTGGCGTAACACTGGTTGCCGAAGCGTCGACATCACGAGGACGTCTCATCGTTGGCTTTAAGCCCAATTACGATATGTTTGATGAACATTGATTCAGTCGTTTGGAAGTTATGGGGATAAACATGGGGTGGGCAAATCAAAAAGGACATGTTGAAGTTTTGTCTGTGTGATGGACAGTCGAAAGTTATAAAATATATTTGCTAGTTGGGATCTTTTTCATGTGTAGTAATTGTGGTGACATCTGCAAGCATAGAGACATGACTGGGCATATACGTGTAATGACAGTGGTCCCAAAACAGGTCCCTGAGGGACAACCTGCTTAACAGAATACGCATCCGATTACTGTACTTCAAGTTATCTATACTCCATGTATAAAATCAGACAATTCATAAAGAAATTTCTCATCACTCTAATGATCCACTTTCGTCTTATAATCCGAATGGCATTTTCCTGTAGATACTTTTCTCACAAAACCTCTGCTAATTGCCATAGTAAGAGATAACAGTATTCTCTGTCATTAGAGGAAGTGGTAAGGTTTATGTGTACGGAGCAAAATGACTGGAACATCAGAATGAAACATTGATCCTCCTTCCGGGTATGCGGATTCTAATTCCCCGTAGCGCTAATAATACATCTAAGTGATTAATTATAAGGAGGCTTCCTTTACCATAGTCACCGATGCTTGTCTATATATGAATTTACATAATTATACGGCTTGTAAAGACCTTACAATCCCTTCTGGTAAAATGATCCTCTCCTAATTGGTACATTTCATGCCATACCGCAACCATGGCGCACTTGTGTCTGGAGGTGCTTTCACAAAAAAGAAAGTGGCTTCTCCAGCATTAGGCGAATGTTTTCGTGACGTCTTCATGCCGAACTAAAAAAAAGGATCCATAAGCTGGACAGTTTTATGACGAGGTACGTAACCCACAAATCGTAGATCACCGCAATTGTGTTCACTCCTCAAACTAGTCCTACTATTAAGATATACACGGTGGCGCATCGAAAACGAAGCAGACGCATTTATTGGCAGCTATTTTTTTTTTAAAAACGCTCAGACCCGCCGATTTTGTTTTTGAAGGGGACACAAGTTTGGCAAAAAGTCACGTTAGCACGTACAGCCCCCTAAGCGGGGGTGCCACCACCCCCAAAATCTTAAATGGAAAGGGGGGTCGAGTGATACCTTATATTATATATCTCCGGACGTAAACTCACTCCACTCTCGGAATGTCCGGGTGGAGGGTGGGCTCGAGGGAACAACATCGAAGATAAAATTTGTTTTTCCAACATCTGCGGGATCAACAGCAACATTGATGCTGTTCATCACTACCTGCAATCCAATCGTCCCGCCGTGCTTTTCTTGGCGGAGACAAAAATCTCAGAGACTGCACCGATTAACCATCTCAACTTCCCAAACTACGAGGTGCACTCCAATCTGAGAAAGAACGGGGGAGTTGTGGCTTATGTCTGCAGCAGTCTTTCCTGCTCCAGGGATCTTTCTTTGGAATCAGACCGGAAGGACATTCTGTGGCTTCGCCTCAACTCCAAAACATCACTCAAATTTATTTGCTGCCTTTATCGCTCTCCATCGAACGATAACTGGGATGACCTACTCGAATACCTCGCCGTCCAGATCGACTTCCTGAACATCAATCACCCCGCTTCAGAGGTAGTTCTTCTCGGTGATTTCAATGCCCATAATGAGCTTTGGTTGGGCTCAAATAAGACCAATGCAGCAGGTCGTGCAGTCGAAGCGTTCGCTCTTACTCAAGGGCTGACCCAGCTGGTGACGAGCCCTACTTTTTTCCCCCGCGTCTCGTCACATGCCAGTAGCCTGCTGGATCTCTACCTGACCACGCATCCTGCCCCTTACAGCACTGCTGTCCTGTCCCCCCTGGGTAACTCAGATCACGGTGTTGTGGAGGTTAGGTTTCGGTCAGAAGCCGCTGTGGCAGCAGAAACTCGCACAGGACGCAAAACTTGGCATTACGGACATGCCGACTGGGAGGGGCTCAGAGACTTCTTCTCTAGCTTTCCTTGGAGAGATGTCTGTTTCACTGACGCGGATGCGTCGACTGTATGTTCTTCAATAACCGAAATTATCCACGTCGGAATGGAGGAATACATCCCTCACACAGTGAAAGTTCCTAAACCAGGGTCCAACGGCTGGTTCAACAAATCGTGTGACACTGCTCGCCAGCAGAAGATCAAGGCCCACAGAACCTACTTACAAAACCCCACTGTAGAGAACAGACAAGCCGACGTCGAGTCCAGAAACAAATATAACGAAGCGGTTCGCAACGCCAAAAACCAGCATGATATAAAAGTTAGGCACAGGGTAATGTCGCAGCGCAATGGCAGTCGGTCTTTCTGGACGCTGGCCAAGCAGATTGAAAAGAACTTCTCACACAGTAGCCTTCCACCACTTACGTGTCAGGATGGAACTATTGTATTCGACTCAAAGGCCAAGGCGGAAGTGCTAGCCAAGATCTTTGCTGCCAACTCCACCATGAACGTCCCCACCAACGCCCAAGTGCCGTCAATTCAAAGGGTTCCCCACACTATGCGGGAGGTAACATTCAGGCATAAGACCGTAAGACGAGTGCTCTTGTCGCTCGACATCAACAAGGCTTCTGGTCCGAACTTGATTCCTGCCATTGTACTGAAGAGATGTGCAGCGGAGCTTGCTCCAGTTCTTTCGCGTCTCTTCCAGATATCTTATGAATCCGGCACCTTCCCAGAAGACTGGAAATTTGCTCATGTACAGCCCATCCCAAAAAAAGGATCTAAAACCGACCCATACAACTACAGGCCTATAGCTCTGCTTTCTGTTATAAGTAAAGTGATGGAGAGGTGCATAAATCGCGAGCTTCTGGACTACCTCGAACGTCACAGCCTGATTAGCGACAGGCAGTACGGTTTCCGGCACCAACGATCCACAGGGGACCTCCTAGCTTACGTCACGCAACTGTGGAGTAAACTCATCCAGTCTCATGGTGAGGCTCATGTCGTTGCTCTTGACATCACGAAAGCGTTCGATCAGCTGTGGCACGCTGCCCTCTTAAGCAAACTTCCATCCTACGGCCTCCCAGAAAAGCTTTGCAGATGGGTGGCTGACTTTATCTCTGGCCGCAAGATATCCGTCGTAATTGACGGATTCTCCTCTTCATCCCACAACGTCAACGCGGGTGTTCCCCAGGGATCAGTCTTGGCTCCAACACTGTTTCTCTTACATATCAACGACCTCCTTTCCTGCACGATCAACCCAATCCACAGCTTCGCTGATGACAGCACTCTACATGCAGGAATTCAGAGTGACAAGCCGATCTCTGCCGCTGAGCTGGAAAAAAGAAGACTAGCGACGACTTCTTCTCTGACAAGAGACCTGGAGGCTATCACTGCTTGGGGACGCAACAATCTTGTACAGTTCAATGCTTCCAAAACACAGTACTGTACTTTGACGAACAAAAAGCGTCCTAGCGCTCATACAGTTTCGATGGACGGTCGAGTTCTACCAAAGAGCCATTCATTTCGGCTGGTCGGAGTCCAGATCACCGAGGACCTGATCTGGCACGAACACATCTCTTCAATAGCTGCAGCTGCTGGGAAAAAGCTAGGCTATTTGTTTAGGGCTAAGAAGTACTTTTCTCCGCATGACCTTCTCACTCTATACAAGGCCCAGATAAGGCCTAGCCTCGAGTATTGCTCACACATTAGGGGTGCTGCCGCCCCGACTACATTGTCCATGCTCGATGCTGTCCAGAGGAGGGCGGTCCGACTGATCGATGACTCTTCCCTAACAGACAGTCTCGGGACTCTTTCGCACCGGCGGGCCGTCGGCGATCTAGCTCTTTTCTATCGCTACACCAACGGGCTTTGCTCCTCAGAGCTCTCTTCCATGATGCCGCCGCGCGATGTGCCTGCCAGACAGACTCGCCTGACTTCGGCGTCCCATCCTAACCGTGTCAAACTTCGTACATCCAGAACTGGCAGATACGACCGCTCCTTTGTCCCGAGGGTGTCTAGATTGTGGAACAATCTACGGAAGGAGGCTTTTCCCAGTTCTACTAACCTTAGGCAGTTCAAAAATCGTATTAACAATATTTCTTTGGGATCATCATAGCAGCCGCGGTGTTCCGGCATTCAGGCTTCTGCCTGCGCGGCTGTTTCGATATAAAAAAAAAATATTAAAGGTCTTTCAATTCCCTTTATAATGATATAAAATTAATGTACTTCAGTTCAGTAGCTTTATTCCTTATAGAATTTTCAATGTTGCATTTTTTATTGGCGACTGACCCAGTTTCCCGAAATTTAGCTAAAAGGTCCAGAACATATTTTCGATGCACGTTACTGTTCTCACGTCGCTCATTAAATATTTCTGCTGTTCTATTAGCGCACTGATTATTTCCGGAAAATATTTCGATAATTTCAACTCTTTCCGCTGTGGAATATACCATGATTAATTTATGTAAACAAGCGTTACAAGTTATTTTAGCAACAAAGTTTGGTCAAATCAATCGCAAACTATGCATTAAATTTCTATTTAAAATACGTACGAGATATTTCCTTATCTTTCTTCAAGAAATAACTTTTTTGCCACAAAAAAAAACGCTCCAATAGCTATTTTCAACAACAAAATGATAAATAAACCATGGGCGTAGTGAAGAAAAGCATTTGCTTATTAAGCTTTAAATCAATAAATCTTCAAAACTACTGAACTGAAGCTCATGAATTTTGCATCATTATAAAGGCAATCGAAAGACCTTTGAAATAAGGGATCACTCGACACCCCTTTCCATTTAAGATTTTAGGGTTGGTGTCACCCCCGCCCAGGGGGCTGCACGTGTTAATGTGATTTTTTGCATAACTTGTATCCCCCTCGAAAACAAAATCGGCGGGTCGGAGCATTTTTCAAAAAAAAAAACTGAGCTGCCAGTAAATGCGTCTGTTTCGTTTTCGATGCGCCACCCTGTATATATATATATATTTTGAGACGTGGTCATTGTCGTCTAGACCAGTTAGGTGAAAAATTAAAGCTTCCGCCTTTTGTTGGGTACTTCGACAAAATTTAAGCAAGGAGGACTCTTTATACTTTTTTATTCTCTCTAGCTTTCAATGGTCTTTGCCATCATCTTCAGGAGCCCTCCTTGCTTAAATTATGTCGAAATGCCAAACAAAAGGCGCGAGCTTTAATTTTTCACCTATATATACATATATTTCATTACGATTTTAAAAATTGGTATCGATATATTTTGTTGTTCCTTAGACAACTACTGTAACAGATACTCATTTATTCTGTGAGATTAGATATGAATCAAGTGACCAATTACGCACAATAGCTGACTCACCATAGCTGTTCTAAATCTAATTTCTCGACGGCAGCTTCGTCTGTTTATTGGCCAGTCCAGTAGCTGTGACAGTTTGCGACGGAGCTTGCAAAGATGTCGGAATCAGTTGGCTCCACATTTATAGTAGTAGACTTCTCTGGCACTAATAACTCGCGCCGACCTCATGCGAAAGTTTAGAGTACGGAATTACGACTGCACATGAAGTTTGATTGAAAAGTAAATGGATCTGAAGATGGATGCGATAAGTTCCTGATTCGGTAATATTACAGAGACACGTGTTGACTTGATTAGCACCGATAAATCCCTCGGAATGTTCTGCCGTATTATTTGGCGACAAAAAGCCAATAAAATGTTAAGGAACGCTCTCGACAAAACCATCACGCATAGTGACAGATTCACTCTGGTGTTAGTCCGAATTTAATTTCTCGACAGTAGCTTCGTATGTTTATCAACTATCCCAGTGCCTGTCGCAGTTTGCGGTGGAACTTCCGAGGATTGGCTGAAACAATTAAGCCGGTCTCACATTTGCGGTAACGGACTTGTGCTCGGTAATCTCTGGCATTAATAACTGGCGCAACTCCCTGCAAAACTTTCTAATGCGGATTTACAGTTACGACTGCACATGAGGTTTTCATTTAAAAAAAGGGACTGTAAGCTGTTGGATTGAGTTTTACAAGATTGAAGAGCATTACAGAGACACGTGTTGGATCACCGAGGACTTGATCTGGCAGGAATACATCTCGTAGCTAGGCTATTTGTTTGGTACTAAGAAGTATACTTTATCTGAAGTCACTTGAAACACTGTGAAATACCGGGTGCGTTTTATATATCTATATTTAACACGCTCTGTTGCTGCAAAAATCGCCAAATTTCGCAGCAAATATCCCCCGTATAAGATCAAAGGCAGTTTCACCGGTCCACGTGGAGTAAAGCACGCCTATGCGTGGACATAGCCAATGAGAAAGCGTGTATTTCAGAGCTCCGAACAAGTGCAGGTGGCTACTGAAAATTGAAACAGTTTAGCCAGTGCCGTGTAGCGGTGAATAAACGTGTTTTCTTTAGTCTGTCCGTGTTTTTTCATAGATTTTATTAGTTTGTGTGTTTTTGACTTTTGAATACTCAGTTTACTTGTTGATTTAATTGTTGTGTTGATTGTTCTTGTGTGTCCTAAATATGGCTCTGTGGAGACCTTGGGAAAATGCTCCAAGCCACGAGGAGATGGTTGATGAACCTGTGCAGGCAGAATTCTTTCATAAAGATTTAGAGGAACAGACCCAAAGAGTAATCCTAAATATGTATGATTGTCTGAAAAACGAAAATCCAGATTCCTCGCAAACTCAAATTTTAAACAGAATTTGTATCCTGACAAAAATCAGTCGGTCTACCATTTATCGGGTTATAAAAAGGGGAGATGTAGTCAACCATTTCTTCCACATAAAGCGCAGAGGGCAAAAATTAAAAAGAATAGACGTGGGTTTTCAGGAAGATATTCGTCGTATAATATACGGATTTTATAAAGAAAATTTGGTGCCCACGTTGGAAATGATACGGGATAAATTAAAAGATTATCCTGAAGATTTTTATAATTACAAATGCTTAGACTCACTGCACTGTATTGTAAAACTGTGTGGTTTTCAATACAAAAAATTAGATAAAAGAATGGTGATTATGGAATCGTCTCGAATCGTTGAATTGCGCCAAGAATTTTTGCACAAAGTTAAAATCTATAGAGAGCAGAAAAGAAATCTGATTTACCTGGATGAAACGTGGTATGATACCCATGATGTTGTGCAGTACGGCTGGGTTGACGACAGCAACAAGTGCATTTTAAATGCACCATGCAACCGTGGAAAACGAATCATTATTCTCCATGCTGGCAGTGAAAATGGATTTATACCTAATGCCTTGCTGTTATCTGCCAAAAATATCAAAGAATCATGTGCCGACTATCATGAGGACATGACCTCCGACTTATTTGAAAAGTGGATAGAGCAGCAGTTAATACCAAACATTTCCCAAAATTCAGTGATTATTATGGACAATGCGCCATACCATTCCCGACAGAATAACAAAATTCCGAATACAGGCACAAAAAAACAAGACATTATTGATTTTATGAAGGATAAGGGAATGGAAATACCACAAAAATCAACCAAAGCCATATTATTGGATCTTATTAAAAGACAAAAATTTGAAAAAGAGTATGTTGTTGACAATCTGCTTCAGCAAAATGGCCATGAAGTATTACGTCTACCTCCCTATTACTGCATTTTTAACCCGATTGAGTTGGTATGGGCTGCTTTAAAAAAAAGTAAGAAAACATAATCAGACCCCTCAATTAAGTGAATCGCTATTGGCCACAATAAGAGATGCAGTATCTCATATTGCTGCCACAGACCTATGGAAGCAGTGTTCTAGGCATATTATTGAAAAAGAAAATGAATATTGTGTTTTGCCTCCTGTAAATCCCGTTGTAATTCCTCTACAAGATGACTCTAGCGACAGCTCCGAAGGCGAGGATGATATATAAATACCTATAATGTAAGTCTTTATATACCTTTTTATATACCTACCTGCTATGTAAATATTTGCCTATGTCAAACGTTGGAATTCTGTAATTTTTCCATTTCTTAACTTTCAGTCAACATAAATTAAACCCCCAATATAAGTATTTTTTATCCCAAATCAAAAAAATAAGAAGATAGTAAAATCTATTTATTGTGATATAAAAACATTATTATTATCGTTCTAAATAAATGACCGCACGCCTATGATACGTCATGAAATTACAAAGGACGCGCCGACCAAAGGTTTTTATGCTATTTCAAGTGACTTCAGATAAAGTATACTTTTCTCCGCGTGACCTCTCTCTATAAAAGGTCCATATAAGGCCTAGCCTCGAGTACTGCTCACATGTTTGGAGTGCTGCCGCCCCGACTACATTATTTATGCTCGATGCTGTCTAGAGGGGGGCTGTCCGACCCATTGACGACTCTTCTCTGAAAGACAGACCTTTCGCACCGGCAGGTCGTCGGCGATCTAACTCTCTTCTACCGCTACACCAACAGGCTTTGCTCCTCATAGCTCTCCGCCATGCTGCCGCTGCGCGATGTGCCTGCCTGCTCCTTTGTCCCGAGGGAGTCGAGATTGTGAGACAATCTACAAGAGGAAGCTTTTCCCAGTTCTACTAACTTTAGGCATGTCAATAAATCGGATTAACAAAATTTCTTTGGGATCTTCATGGCAGCCAAGGTGGCACGGCATTTAGGCTTCTGCCTGAGCGGCTGCTTCGGTATATAGAAAAAAGTTTAGCTATTGTCGAAATCAGAGACATACTTCAGCTTTTAACAGAACGACGTTTAAAAAAATATCGTTGTATATAGCGGCATACTCCACATAAAAAACTAAAATTCCATCTTCAAAAAGCATTTTCAATAATAACTATAGTAGCCTTTTATTCATTCTTTGAACCATACAAAAAGTGTAGTATTTCAGTCGACTTGTCTTATGTCTATGGATGTTACTCAAAGAAAGCATGAACTTAAGTAACAATATTGAGATGAACTATACAGAGTGGCGCATCGAAAACGAAACAGACGCATTTACTGACAGCTCAGTTTTTTTTTTTGAAAAACGCTCGGACCCGTCGATTTTGTTTTCGAAGGGGACACAAGTTTGGCAAAAAATCACGTTAACACGTGCAGCCCCCTGGGCGGGAGTGACACCAACCCTAAAATCTTAAATTGTTGTTGTTGAAAATAGCTATTGGAGCGTTTCTTTGTGGCAAAAAAGTTAATTCTTGAAGAAAGATAAGGAAATATCTCGAACTTATTTCAAATAGGAATTTAGTACATAGTTTGCGATTGATTTGACCAAACCTTGTTGCCAAAATAACTTGTAACGCTTTATCAGTGCGCTAATAGAACAGCAGTAAAGCCGCAGTAAAGAATCAACGTTGGCGGATTTTGGTTCTTGACATCCTTTACGATCGGTTACGATGCCTAGATTACGGAGACCTGTACGATTTCGTCAACTTAGTGACTTTGATAGGGGCCGTATAGTGGAACTTCGGGAAGTTGGACTTTCCTTTCGGGCAATTGCAGTTAAAGTGCAAAGAAGTGTAGACACTGTGGTTAGGTGTTGTCAGGCATGGCTTCGAGAAGGCCGTACGCAAAGAGCAAGGGGCACTGGACGCCGCCGTAGAACAACAGACCGTGGAGATCGCCGCCTAAGATTTTTGGCCTTAAGGGACCGTTTCTCCACTACCAGGTCCATTGCAAATGAATGGTTTGCAGAACACGGAAGACCTATTGGCATGCGAAGTGTTTACCGAAGAATGAGAAGTTTTGGCTTGTTTTCATACCAGCCACACTGAGTCCTCCGTTTAACTCGAGAACACCGACGTAATCGCCTTGGGTGGTGCAGACAACGGTCACTCTGGGATCAGGAATGGAACAGTATTGTCTTTAGTGACGAGTCTCGATTTTGTTTAGGCATGCACGATGGTCGTGCCAGGGTTAGAAGGCGACGTGGTGAAAGGAGGGATCCACAGTTTTTTGTTGATAGACATGTTCATCACACTGTTGGAGTTATGGTTTGGGGTGCTATAGCTTATGGTTCCAGGTCACCTTCAATCTTCATCAAAAGTAACATGAACGCGCAGCGTTATATCCACGAAGTTCTAGAACCCCATCTTTTACCCTATCTTGACACCCTGGCAGATCCAACTTTCCAATAAGATAATGCCCGGCCACATGTTGCAAGAGTCACAATAGACTTCTTTCAACATAATGATGTCACATTGTTACCATGGCCACCAAGATCTCCCGTCTTATCCCCAATTGAGCACGTGTGGGATATGATGGGTAGGAGATTGCTCAATTTGCAACGTCCTTCTCAGAGTCTAGAAGCACTTCGAGGGGAGTTGGTGGTTGCCTGGAATGAGATACCACAGGAGGACATTGACCACCTGATCAGAAGCATGCCTAGGCGCGTTGGAGAATGCGTAGCACATCAGGGTGCATCCACACATTATTAAAGGTCAAAGGGCTTTAAAGCAGTGCAATCATTTTGAAATTTTTATCATTTACTTATTATGCTTCATTAAGTACTTATACAAAATTTTATCAAAATAAAACCATTTAATTACTGGGTGTTCGGATTTATATGTCACTTAGTATATATAACAACAAGTAGGAAAATAATGGGCAAAATCCGCAAAAAGGAGGAAAGTGGATTCGAGCAGAAAATAGGATAGGTAACCCGAGCGATACGTATTTCTGCTGGTTGGCTTCATCAGGCCCGAAATGAATGCACATATGAAACTACAAAAGTAGATACACATGCCCACACATCCGGATACGGGTGTAACCTGAGGAAACGAAGTTGGAAGAGAAAGAAACGACACACGAAGTATGTATATACATATATATAGAGTACTCAGCTCAGCCTTTGTAAGTTTTCGACCAAGTCGACAGTATGCTGATTAGTTGCCAAATAACACGAAACACCTATCGATGGTTGGCCATCAGTGGTACTAGTTTTTTAAACAGTTACATTTACAGTTACATGTTAGCTACTTGTTGAAGCATAAATCGGAAGCGAAATCTCAGCAGAGCAAAAACTCTAATTCACTTGCAGACTGTAAACGTGTACAAGTGTAGTTAACGTAGAGTTAACTTATTTACCCACTAAAGCTAATTACTAGCACGATATCAAGTTACGCACGGAATGGAACGTGCAAAAACCGAGTTTCCGTTTGAGCCGTCGGGTGAAAATGTGTTTTTGCCACCTTTTCTGCAAGATAGGGATTCGGTGTTTATTTGACCTCTTTGTATGTACAAAGGGGACTATAAAATTCTTGCAATATGACTTAAAAAACGGACGCAAGAGGCTACATGTTACTGCATCTTGATACATGTCCATGAGAGCATAGTAGCTGCTAGCAGCACGTCTGTTACTTTAGAGTGACATACCAACAGATAGAGGAGACGTTACGCCTTCATGCACCAGCAATTCATTCAATTCTGCGTGACCATTTACACGTAAGGAGACTTTGTTCTCTCTGGGTACCGCATAGTCTGAAGAGCTGAAGACGCATCTATCCTTCTGCTGTCTGGGTTCATCGGCCGGCATGTCGCTTTTGGTGAGTGTCCTGGCAATACTGCCACCGTGCGGCGTCTGACCAGGTTTCGGGGAAAGGCAACGTTGTCAGATGGATGGTACTACCGGTAGATCAGCGAAACGGTGTCTATGGACTAATCGTATATTGCCTGCTTGACTCTCTGTTATGCATGTTCGCAGCAAAAATTTTTTCACAGAGTGTCTAACTTGTACTTAACATAATTCTTTGCCGATAACGGCGTTGCGTGAGAAGTGCAAAGTCAACCTACCTGACGCTATTTTTGTGACGATGTTCGATGTAATATATAATATAAGGTTGCGTAGATATTTATGCACAAACCTCGGAATGCGCAGTTGGCATTTGACTTACAAATATTTTATGTTCAAACCACGCTTTGAACTTAGTGTGGAAAAAATATCAGACGTTCAGCATTTCCTTTGTAGGTGGAATATACGTTTTCTCTTTGAGTCACCACCCCAGTCATGAACATCGGAGATGAAATTGAATCCGTTATTCATTTTAAGGGATTAGGGATGGAATAACGAGAGAGAAATTGGGTCAATTTGTTTTCGTTCGTAACGAAGACCCTCTTTTTACTGAATCCTAAATCTTATCGTCAAATGCGGAAACTGAAATAACGGGAGATCCGTACAGGGGCAGCTACGCAAATGCCCTAACATTACGACAAAGACTTAGGGCTAGAACGTCAGTCTCTCCTACAGCTGGAGGACGCCTTTATGGCTTCCTTGATTTTCATAGTCGTTTCTCTTCTTCGGAAAAGCTGGAACATTTCTATATTTCTGTTTCGTGTCAGTGTCAGCCCTCTCCTATAGTGAGACTGTTTTCTCTTTGAATCGTAGGAAATTTCAGGCTGATTAAACAGACGATATAAATCAGTGAACGACTTGATGCGAATAGATATCTGTAACATAACCTCAAAATAGAGCGTTGACACGGAACAGTAGAAAACTATGAAAATCGACGAGGCCATAACGGCGTCCTACAATTATAGGAACGACTGACGATATGACCCTTATGTCCGAATTTTACTACTTAGTGGCGGAAATAAAAATTTGCTCCTTGGGCACAAATTGGACCGATGAGAAGGCCTCTTTGAAGTAATGGGTCTGACGAATTTGGTCGATTTCTTGTAAAATGTTTCTCAAACTAGGGAGTTAGGTTGAGAAACTGCAATTGTCGATACCGTCTGACGTATTAATGGATATAGTAATATCTGAGTTTCGGGAATGAGGGACGATCTTCAAAACCACCTTTCCCAAATCTACTAAACTTTATTCAATAAGATGCATTGAAGAACACAAAAATATGTATATTAAAATCATTATTAAAGATATACTGATAACTAAACTGTCTAAATAGGCACTGCTTAAACGCTAATTAGAAAAATTCCAAGATACATTTAAACACATAGATCGAAAACACTAATACACAAAATATATTTAAAATTGTACATAATTAAGTAATTCATCGAAGTATAATAATTTTAAGTATGAGGTCTAGAGTTAAAAATTTTACATCTTTATGATCTTATTCTTATTCGTCATTCTTTCTGTACACACGCTATTTGTTGCAGAATACGTTGCATAATGAAAAATACTCGAAATTAATGTAGCTCCTAGCTCTCCTATTGAATGCATGAATGCGTCACATATCATAGAATTCAGCTACAAAAATCTATTTTTTAGATGTGATGTGATACAAAAAATAAATAATACTTAAAAAATTAATGACACGCTTTTAGAGCTAGCCGAACAAAAAAGTCGAAAATAACTTTTAATTAGACAGAGTTTATATTACAGTTGTAGGTGGTCGAACAATCAATCATAATTAATCATCTGAAAATAAAATTATAATAAAATCTAAGTTATTAACAGAATATTTCAATTCGGAGTAAGGAGCACTACCTTGAAAAAGTATCTGCCTCCGTAGTGTTGTGCCTAGTGCCCGAATCAACAAAGAGTAAGTCCGAAACTGCACGCATGCGCACATCGCGCGCTAGCTCTATCTCTCTTAATCCCCTATAGACGATCAATAAAAGAATTTATCAATCCTGGCGGTCCTTGATACGTCTGCGATGTTTCAGATTAATCAAGCTTCTGGAAATGTTCCTATACGTACATAGATAAATACAGACCAAGCTTATGAAAGCGTGTTAAAAAGAACGATGTGTGGTCTACTCGAAACAAACTTGATACAGCAGATGCTCAATACATGATGCTATTACCAATCATTTTATTGAAAATAACAGTATCTCACCGTTGCTACTCGATAAATTATTTGATGACATAAATAAAACTATAGAATGCTTAGTCATCAACAAACATCGAGTAAGTGATCAATGGGACCAACACTGTTCCTCATATACATAAATGAACTACTTCGATCCAATTTCAACTCTAAAATGGTATCATATGCAGACGATACTGTTTTAGGTTGCACTCGTCATTCATGGGATGACGCAATACGGAATGCCGAGTTGTCATTAAATGAAGTCAAATGCTGGTTGGATAACAACTTACTTAAACTTAATATCTCTAAAACTAAGTATGTGACATTTTCTCCAACCAAAGCAGGCATGCCATTATACCACCAAACATTAATTATATATGATAGTGCTGACACTGTCTAAAGAGTTGAGGTTATTAGATACTTAGGAATCATTGTTGACAGTAATCATAGCGAGCTTTTAGCATCGAAATTAAGGATAATTATTCATAAGCGTTTCATTCCTAGGAATATTTTAAGCAGAAAGAAGTATTCTTTCAATATATAACACGATTGTGGGGTCTCTACTAACTTACGGGATAAGTACATGGGAAGCCGCATACACTAGTACTTTAAAATTATTACAAACCACGCAAAATTATATTGTCAGGACTATTTTTCGTATCCCATGAAGGTCAAGTTGCAGATTCGGTTACATTAAAAATGATCTTTTGAATGTTAGAGGTTTATATATTTTTGCTGCTCTGAAATTTGTTCACTCCAGAAACAATGCTCCAACCTGCCACGCTTACGAAACAAGATCTAAAATAAATATAAGTTACACTTATACCAGAGTGAATAAATCTATTTGCCAAAAATGCATAAAGTTTGATGGTATGAGGTTGTATAATAAATTACCACTAGAATATAAAATCCTCTGGGAGTATAGTTTCAAAAAAAGAGTTAAGAAGTTTATCTTAAATAACTTTGGCATGCTTGCATCGATTGTAGCTTGACTCAACCCGTTCTATCTAACGTTTTTATTTCGTTTTTTCATATACATTTGCTCATAATATACTTTATGACCATTAGCCATGCATTGAATTTGTATATTGTGCGACACACACAAGCTTATAGTTTAGGTGTCTATTCTTTTGTAGTAAATAAAATAACCTAATTTACTTGACAGTTGTTTTACGGCTAACGCCGTATCTGAGATCTATCCACCCAATCGCCTCCCTGAAGCACTCTAGCTTCTATCGCTGTTCTAGAGTCTTGATCCCATTCTGTTCTTGGTGCACCTTGCTTACGTCTTTCACGATGTATCCATTCCCATATTTTTTGGGCAAACGGTGAATATGACTATACTAGATCAGTTGTTTAGTGTCTACGGTGTCTACTTCCGCCATTCTTCTCATATCCTCATTTCGCATATGCATTAACCTTGAAACCTGACAATTTTGCCTCCAAAAGTCCATCTCTAGAGCGTTCAATCTACCCTCATTGCGCTGGCTCACCTCCCATGTTTCGGCGCCGTATGTGCAAATACTTTCCGGGATGCTCTTATAAATAGTTCGTTTTGTTTATCTCGAGACTTCATCGTTCCATAAAACGGGATTGAACTGTTCAATTACCCGTTTTTCCTGTAATATTTTATTCCGAATCTCTCCGTCACTTTTTTCGTTGTCTGAAATCGTAACTCGAGTACTTAAATTTCTTGCAGCTCTTCACCGTGCCAACATCCAAGCGCAGATCACTTGCTGTCTCGCATTCTGTTTTCTGAATCTAGATATTGTATCCGATTTGTGGCCATGCTTTATGGCGCAAATGTTTATTTTTCATTGATGCATTTTACTTTATTGATAGTGTCCGGACGCAAATGAAAAGGTTGACTCTTGAAGCTAGACCAACTTACTTTTATGGCGTATTTCTTGATTTAATATGGAAACTAGGTGCCCGACTTAGGCAAAACATACAATCATTGCAGATATTACAGATATTACAGATATTACAGATATTACAGATATTACAGATATTACAGATATTACAGATATTACAGATATTACAGATATTACAGATATTACAGATATTACAGATATTACAGATATTATAGATATTACAGATATTACAGATATTACAGATATTACAGATATTACAGATATTACAGATATTACAGATATTACAGATATTACAGATATTACAGATATTACAGATATTACAGATATTACAGATATTACAGATATTACAGATATTACAGATATTACAGATATTATAGATATTACAGATATTACAGATATTACAGATATTACAGACATTACAGAAATTACAGACATTACAGAAATTACAGAAATCACAGATATTACAGATGATATTACAGATATTACAGATGATATTACAGATATTGCAGATGATATTACAGATATTGCAGATGATATTACAGATATTACAGATATTACAGATATTACAGATATTACAGATATACAGATATTACAGATATTACAGATATTACAGATATTACAGATATTACAGATATACAGATATTACAGATATTACAGATATTACAGATATTACAGATATTACAGATATTACAGATATTACAGATATTACAGATATTACAGATATTACAGATATTACAGATATTACAGATATTACAGATATTACAGATATTACAGATATTACAGATATTACAGATATTACAGATATTACAGATATTACAGATATTACAGATATTACAGATATTACAGATATTACAGATATTACAGATATTACAGATATTACATATATTACAGATATTACAGATATTACAGATATTACAGATATTACAGATATTACAGATATTACAGATATTACAGATATTACAGATATTACAGATATTACAGATATTACAGATATTACAGATATTACAGATATTACAGATATTACAGATATTACAGATATTACAGATATTACAGATATTACAGATATACAGATATTACAGATATTACAGATATTACAGATATTACAGATATTACAGATATTACAGATATTACAGATATTACAGATATTACAGATATTACAGATATTACAGATATTACAGATATTACAGATATTACAGATATTACAGATATTACAGATATTACAGATATTACAGATATTACAGATATTACAGATATTACAGATATTACAGATATTACAGATATTACATATATTACAGATATACAGATATTACGGATTTTCAATAAAATAAAATCTCGGGCGGTTGGACTAGATGGTTTGAATATAAATATGTTAGCTTTAGTGTTTTCTTTTTGTTCTAAAGCGATTACTCGTATAATTCACTATTCGCTTGAAAAAGGGCTAGTTCCTAAATTTGGAAAACCGCATGCGTTAGGCCTCTTACTAAATTGATGCTCTGAAAGGACCTGATGATTATAGACCAATTAGTATCCTTCCAGCGTTATCAATCGTATTAGAAAAAAATGTATATGAGCAATTGATGCAGCGCGTCACTACCTTTAAGATAATTCCATCTACGCAGTCGTGGTTTCGGAAAAACGACAGCACCGTTACAACTATGCTCGATGTCTGTGACGACTTCATAGGGGCAATACATAATTCTAAAGTTACTACTGCTGTCGTGATAGATCTAAGTAAGGCCTTTGATTGGCTCAACCATGAACCACTTTTTGCAAAATTTCATTACGTTGGCTTCTCCGATAGTTCGATTAATTGATTTCGCAGTTATTTTCATGAACGCGTTCAGCAGGTAAAAATCGGTGACATCTTATCACAGGAGGGTACTGTCTCCAAAGGTGTACCACAGGGGTCTATTCTTGGACCTATTCTGTTTTCTCTTTATGCAGCGGATTTAGATCAAGTCACTAAATACTGTAAATTACATACCTACGCCGATGATACACAGATTTATCTATCTTACAACATGGCTTACGTATTAACCCTAGAAAGTCAGCTATCATAACTACTAAGTCTAAATTCAGCAAATTCAATAGTGAATTAATAAAGCTGTGTGTTGGACGTGATGAACTTTGCCACAAGACATCGGTTCGCAACTTGGGCATCACACTTGATAAGAACCTGTGCTTCCGTGATCATGTCACCAACGCTGTTCAGGGTTCCTATGCTAAGTTGAAGTCAATTTATAGCTATAAAAATGTATTGTCCAAGTAGACAAGCTGTGTAAACTTGAATACGGGGACCTTGTCTATGGTCCATGTCTAACACAGAGCGAGGCATACAGACTTCAAAAAGTGCAAAACAGCTGCATAAGATTCATTCTAGGTATTCAAAGGCGGGAGAGGGTATCTGATCATATTAAAAATATTCGATGGCTTACTATGCGACAAAGGTGGATACTGCATCTATTATCATTGGTCCACAGTATTCTGATAAATAAAATGCCTCTTTATTTGAATAACAAGCTTGCCATGAGATGTTATCATCTCTCAGCGAACCTGCGTTTTGTAGGATATACTCTTGACTTGCCTCGGCACCGAACAACTCAATTCAGAAAGAGCTTCTCATATGTGGTGCCCGATTTCTACAATAAAGTACCTCAAACTTTGAAAACTCTATCTGTGTCCAGCTTTAAAAGAAAAGTTGGGCTCTTTGTCTTTGATGACATGTAGCATGTATTTTTATGTAATTTTACTTTTATATTTGTTTATTTGCGCATGTTTTCTCACTTGTCACTTTTCATTTGTTTGTGTTTCGTTTACTGTTTACTTTTAATTTTTATATCTTCCGCCGTATACCTAATATTTTCTTTTTTTCTAAGTTACTTCTGAGCATGGCTTTTGATTCTGTTACGTACTATGTTGATGCACGTTTCTCTTTTGGTCTTTTGGTCATTATACCATGGATAGGTTACGAACATTTTTTTCTGCAGTCAATTTTCTTATTTTCTGGTTGGTTCTGAAAAACAGCTTGTGCTGATGTAACCCGCCAGGTAAAATAAAGGCCATTTATTATTATTATTATTATTATTCAGTTTGAGAGACATTTGACCCGAAATCGACAACATCCATTAATTCCATTACTTCAAAGACGCCTTCTCATTTGTTGAATTTGCGATCCACGTGCTTCTTTGTGCGCTGTAGTAAAGTCGGGCCTAAGTGCCCACCAGGCTGTTCTAAAAAAACCGTCAGTCCTCATAATTTTACTCTGGAGCTACCCAAAATGAAGCATGCTTTGTGCTTTGCAGTATAATAATCTAATTACACGCAGTATCTGAATCTTCGTATTCAAAGGCAAGCCAAACTAGATTAATTAAAAACAACTCGCACGAAAAGCTCGTTATGTTCAATTTTAATTAAAATTAAATACGTGAAAGTGATTAACACGGCAAGTCACACTTTCAGTGAAATGAAAAGGCTGTTATCAGGGGGTCGAGCATATCCGGTCATTCGCCGTTGTCCCTTCTTTTTTTTTCAGCGACAGACTGGCATACAAATTGCGACCCGGCAAAAAATTAATTGCTACACATTTCAATGCTTTTTAAATATGAGAGGAAAAAATGTTGTTTTCATATGAGATACTTTTTCAGCAATGATAGTTCTCCTTGAATATAGGCCACAACACATACACAATGAGAAACAAAAATATATTACTTCTGTATACATTCAGTATACAGGGTGATGCATCGAAAACGAAACAGACGCATTTACTGACAGCTCAGTTTTTTTTTGGAAAAAACGCTCAGACCCGTCGATTTTGTTTTCGAGGTATGGCAAAGAGCACGTGCAGCCCCCTGGGCGGGGGTGACACCAACCCTAAAATCCATACTTACCTTATTTTAAAGGTCTTTCACTTCCCTTTATAATGATGTGAAATACATGAGCTTCAGTTCAGTAGTTTTGAAGAGCCAGCATCATTAGAAGACTTGCGACAAATAATTGTGAATGAGTGCCTTCAAATTACTCCTCAAATATTGCAAAATGTGCGGCATTCGTTTTGAGCAAAATCTTAATTATTGCATGGAGAGTCATGGTGGCCATTTTCAGCATTTACTTGCCTAAAGGGTCAGTTCATTCTTCATTTTTAAATTACTTTGCTGCCAAATGTATTGATCTCCACTAATGATGGTGTATTATTTTTTTTTAAGCTTTAAATCAATTAATCTTCAAAACTACTGAACTGAAGTACATTAATTTTATATCATTATAAAGGGAATTGAAAGACCTTTAAAATAAGGTATCACTCGACCTCCCTTTCCATTTAAGATTTTGGGGGTGGTGTCATCCCCGCTTAGGGGGCTGCACGTGCTAACGTGATTTTTTGCCAAACTTGTGTCCCCCTCGAAAACAAAATCGACGGTTCTGAGCTGCCAGTAAATGCGTCTGTTTCGTTTTCGATGCGCCACCTTGTATATACTTATTAGAAAAGCAGTGAAACTCGAGAAGGGGGTAGGGGACGTAGGATAAAAGCATTGTACTTACTGTACTGTGATCAAGTGATGCCACACTGTCCTTTTGTAGAATCTCCAAAAGTACGTCACCTGGGATGCAGTAGGGGAACTGTCCTGCTCTTCTATTTATCTTCTCAAGGCTGATTTCTCATTTGAGAATGCTACCTTGGATCACACCAGTACCGGGTAGATGCATGCTTTAATTATTTTAACACTCGTGCTGAAGTCAATGATTGACTGGCCTATGACATTCCGCGTTGCTTGACTGTTCGACTGGGTCTAATTGATCCCCCAATCTGATCGGATATTTATCGCTCTATCGACGCGTCGAGAAACGTTCCAGCGTTTTCCAGGCGAAATCGTAAGCTTTTACGGAAGTACCCTAGATGGCAGCAGATGTAGCCAGAGGGATCTCGATTATTTTGGACAGCGCTGCAATCCTCCCACGCCGACGCGTAACTGGTTGCCTTAGAGTCGACTTTGCAAGGCGACTCCTCGCCGTTCAAAGTCTCAGCTACGCGAGGGCGTTACATTAAGAATGTGAACAGTTACCTGTACCCTTGGACAAACCTTGAGCCGGATGGCCACTTTTGTTTCACGTGCCGAGTTTCAAAACACACTAATTTTCGGAAATAATGCCTAAGCCTGTTTCCCATAATATTTCTAATGGATCTTTTTGATGATTGTGGGTACAGATTTCTTAGGAAACTTCATTGGGGAACAGATAAGTGATTTAAAAAGAAAATGATAAGTATGACTAGGCATAAGTCCAAGGTCTTTTACTGACCCTTCTTTGTAGTTAGTAGTACAAAGGCTGGAATTTCAGCGATAGAGGAAAAAACCCGATTTTGGAAATAAGGTGAAAATTGCATACCAACTTGTTTTCAAGCAAGATGGTGGTAACTCGAGGCATTTGTACAAAAAATTATTGACTGTTGCTAATGGTGTTTACAGACATTTTGAAAAACATAAGTCTGTTCACTTTATTCTTTTGGCATTCTGTAATTTCTCACCCATTCCGTAGCCCAGCAGTGGCGAAGAATATGTTCCCAAAGTTCACCCTGTAGCATGTCCCATTTTAATCTCTCTACCTAAAGATAAAACTGCACATTTTAAAAAAATAGTGTTGAACGAGAGATGTAGGGTTTCTAGAGGTCAAAATGTTGGTTACCTTGACATTGACCTTGACTTCGACCTTTCTGCCAGCAAGTTTCTTGTAATGCAAACGTACAAACTAACCTTGAACTGCTAGAACAGTTGCAGATACTTTTTCCCGAAATTAAACATTCTAACACTGCCCTCGTTGTTTCTTTATAAAATGGCGATATATACGTATAGTAACAGAGATAATTTCACCTTGAATACTAATATATACTAAGTGACATATAAATCCGAACACCCAGTTTAAATGGTTTTATTTTAATAAAAGTTGGCGAATGTATTTATCTTACTGTAAATAACAAGTGAAAAAATTTTCAGCATTATCAGTTGGACATTCCGGTTTTTATGCTGCTTTTTTTTAATTCACTAACGCTCTAAAAATGAATATTTCAGCCGCAGTAAAGAATCAACGTTGGCGGATTTTGGTTCTTGACATCCTTTACGATCGGTTACGATGCCTAGAGTACGGAGACCTGTACGATTTCGTCAACTTAGTGAGTTTGATAGGGGCCGTATAGTGGGACTTCGGGAAGCTGGACTTTCTTTTCGGGCAATTGGAGTTAGAGTGCAAAGAAGTGTAGACACTGTGGTTAGGTGTTGTCAGGCATGGCTTCGAGAAGGCCGTACGCAAAGAGCAAGGGGCACTGGACGCCGCCGTACAACAGCAGACCGTGAAGATCGTCGCCTAAGATACCAGGTCCATTGCAAATGAATGTTTTGCAGAACACGGAAGACCTATTGGCATGCGAAGTGTTTACCGACGAATGAGAAGTTCTGGCTTGTTTTCATACCGGCCACACTGGGTCCTCCCTTTAACTCGAGAACACCGACGTAATCGCCTTGAGTGGTGCAGACAACGGTCACTCTGGGATCAGGAATGGAACAGTATTGTCTTTAGTGACGAGTCTCGATTTTGTTTAGGCATGCACGATGGTCGTGCCAGGATTAGAAGGTGACGTGGTGAAAGGAGGAATCCACAGTTTTTTGTTGAAAGACGTGTTCATCAAACTGTTGGAGTTATGGTTTGGGGTGCTACAGCTTATGGTTCCAGGTCATCTTTAATCTTCATCAGAGGTAACATGAACGCGCAGCGTTATATCCACGAAGTTCTAGAACCCCATCTTTTACCCTGGCAGATCCAACTTTCCATCAAGATAATGCCCGACCACATGTTGCAAGAGTCACAATAGACTTCTTTCATCATAATGATGTCACACTGTTACCATGGCCACCAAGATCTCCCGACTTATCCCCAATTGAGCACGTGTGGGATATGATGGGTAGGAGATTGCTCAATTTGCAACGTCCTCCTCAGACTCTAGAAGCACTGCGAGAGGAGTTGGTGGTTACCTGGAATGAGATACCACAGGAGGACATTGACCACCTGATCAGAAGCATGCCTAGGCGCGTTGGAGAATGCGTAGCACATCAGGGTGCATCCACACATTATTAAAGGTCAAAGGGCTTTAAAGCAGTGCAATCATTTTGAAATTTTTATCATTTACTTATTATGCTTCATTAAGTACTTATACAAAATTTTATTAAAATAAAACCATTTAAACTGGGTGTTCGGATTTATATGTCACTTAGTATACATACATTCAATACTCATAGGCAGCACGATATTCATCTATCCTTTGCTCGATGTAAGCTGGATAGTAGATCTACCTCTATTTTAGGACCAAAGATATTCAATAAGCTGCCTGAGTATATTAAGACAATTAGCTCCTTAAATAATTTCAAAGCTGAGTTAAGAACCTATTTTATTAATAAGACTTGTTACGCCATCATTAACTTTGTGGATATTGAGATGTTCTTTATTGTTTGTCCTTTTATATATTTTTATATGATATTTCTGTTAATTTATTAATTTTAACCGCTGGAAAGCTAATCTATTTTATCTGCTGTTGTTAGCCTATGGTGCCCATTTTAAAATATCTAATTTGAGCGATTGTTTGTTGTTGCTTGTCATTTTACTGTTGTTTTTTATGTCTATACATACTGTAAATTGTTTGTTGACAACCCTATACATGTTTTATACATGTCTAATGGATAATAAATATTATTATCATTATTATTATTCGATTGAAAAAGCTGAAGTGGCCACGTGCACTTTTTTTAAGCTATACATTATAATACGACTCCTGAACTTAACTTTTTCCTACGTTTGACCATCACCTGCATTAATGGTGAAATATTCCTGAGGCACTACCCACGTATGAATATTTCATTCCCGCTCTCAAAGTTGCGTAAAAATTGCTTTACCTGGTAGGCGGGATGGGTTTGAACAAGGTCCGGCATTCGTGCCAGAGCTTAAAATTATATATTCATAAAACGGAAAGGTTGCTTTGAAATTCATAAACAGCGGCATGTTTACTAAGCTTCAGTGCAAGGATTTCATGCGTTACATCACCGCATGGAGTTTCTGGATCTACTCAGGATTTGGCTGTTGTTTATCCAGTTAGTTGACTGGTGACGTGATGAAAATGAATTTCTGATAATCTCATTCAGCTCGCGATGAGGTGCAGAGGTTTCGATCACTTCTTTGTTTGCCGGGAGCGAAGTGTATAGTGGGGGTCACTGAATCAATCGCCGCATACGCGGTGGACAAAACAGGAGAAGCATCTGATTAATACTGAAATATGAGTGTAGTCTCAGTAGGCAGGCAGCAGCGGTGGCCGCAGTAGTAGACTCTTCGGTCTCCTGATCAGTCGCCGTGCGCTGTGCGGGTTCGAGTCCCGTCCCAGGAGAAATTTTTCTCTTGGCTATGGATGATGTGATTGTCCGTAGGTGGTAGACGGTTTCTGACTGTCGAACGTGGAGGTACCACCCGGCGGATCTCGTAGGCGGAGCCAGAATGTGTTCATGTTGCATGCACACGTGTTCCCTGGCCAGAGTCCGTGTGGCGTTCCCCCTTTCCCCTGTATCCCCCTATAGCCCCACGGTAGTAGTAAAGAAAACACTGAAAACTAAATTTGTCTTTCGGCTTGGGTTCAATGTGTATGAGAGAGAAATGTGTATCGACACATATCGTCGTTGTCATGATGAAACCATCTACGAGCCGTTTCCCACTTCAGTTGGCCCAACTATTGAAATCTTAGTTTTTTCTTATCAAACACAAATAATAAAAATGTAGCAGGGTTTTATAGGTTTAAAATATTAACAATGAACATTTTGATAATATATAGTAGAAAACACCAACTTTATCACTCCCTAATCACATTAAAAATAACACATGTTGCAATTACAGCATATCAACCTATTTTCGCTTCAATGCAAAATAAGTCTATAACGCATAGGTGGCTGTGAAGAATAAAAGCCATGACAATTGTTTTTATTAATCACAGCTGTCAGAATAAGTTTAAAATAGTTTTGGGTAGTTAAGGTTTTCAAAATGGGTAGAGGAACGGTTACACTGGACAACAAATTTTGATTTTTTAATTTTATCTTGTGGGAAAAGTGCACTTCTTTGTTAATTTTGGGGCGCTGAATCCAAAAATGACAATGAAATAAAAAAATTAGTTGCGGTTTAGAAAAAAAACTTTTATTTTTAAGGATATATTAAAAAAGTAACAAGATTCATATACTTATAAGAATCACTATTTGCGCTATCTTTTTGCTGTTCTTTTATGGATCGTTTCTGGAGCATCTCTACCAAGAGTCCAACAGTAGTCTGCAAGCATGGAAGGATTCCACTTTCCCTGGTACCTTTTTTCCATTGTTGAAATATCCTGATGAAAACGTTCGCCGTGCTCATCACTTACGGCTCCGCAATTGTCAGGAAAAAAGTCCAGGTGTGAGTGTAGGAAATGTATCTTAAGAGACATATTACAG
>CAVLJG010000001.1:5496362-5515774 GCA_963669975.1 Acanthoscelides obtectus | reverse complement strand
TGAAAATGATATACAAAATGGCCAAATGGAAAGAAATATTCAAAATGGACAAAATAATTTAAGTCGAGATATACTTGTAGCTAGACATTTTCAATAAAAAATTAAGAACTTCCTCACCTTTAATTTTTTTAATTATTTCAATATCTTTTTCTAGTTTTCTTTTTTTGAGCTCGTGAAGTTCCATTTCCCTTCTCATTTCTGCATCTATTAGTTCTTGTTTTTTCCTTTCTGTTAAGCACCGTGCTTCATTCAAGGAGCTCCCTCTTTCAATTGAAATTAGTGGTCGTCTTCTTTGGTGAACAGGCGTCTTATCCTTGAAAAAAATCTATTAAAAATCATCCAAAGCAACATGATGATTATGCATACTATTATTTGAGGCTGAATCTGTTGCTCCTGTTCCTCTTCTTCCTCAACAACAATGTTATCTTGTAAATCTGAAATATATCATTTTCTATTAGCATTGAATTTCATTACATATATATATTATAACATACCCAATGAAGCATTTTCTGGTACCATATTTTCTTTGCCTTCTTCAATATCGCAATCATTGATATTTTCCAAACCCCTACCAGCACGACCTAAAATATCTAATACTTTTTCCAGTATGGGGTCTGCTTTTACTTCAGAAGGCTCACCTCCAGTTTGCGAAACGCTAATGCGTTCTTTGGCCCGGTAAGTTAAAAATTAGCTGAGCGCTTTCTTTTTTGCACAATTATATCTATTTTAACCAAACCACCTAATAGCATTCAAGCATCCAAGCAGACAGCTGTCATGAATGACAATAATTGTCACTTGTCACTTATGAAATATCGAATCGATTTTTATGAAGTATTGCAACCTGACAACAAAAACTTTCTAAACACTGTGTCTTAACTAGGAACTTCATAACTAAGAATTACCTAGCCTGGTGAAACCAAAGATTGTATTTAGGAAATTCCTACCGCTAAGTAATTCTTAGTTAGGTTTTAATTTAGGAAATGTTGGTGAAATCGGCCATAGTTTCCTAAATATGGACCACCCTTACTTTTTTTTAAATAAAAATTTGAAAAATTGACAAATCTATATTAAGGATATCATGTTTTATTTCGAAAATGCCAAACACAACTGACTTTCGGTCACGCAAAAATGAGGTTCTAACATTCGATGACAACATAACGGCTGTTTCAAATTCCCTTATTCGCCAAACTTATTCAAGCGAGTCGACTCAAGCCGCCATTACTTATGCATGCTTGAGTAAAATTATAAAACAACAGAGCTAGTGCGGTGTCCCTTGATATACTCCCGGAGTCCCGGACCCAACCAGGATTATTCAAATGCCCTACCGAGTGGCTGTCGTTGTCGTCGGTCCTCAACAGATGGCCGACCGAAGACGAGTGTATCCTCTCCACATTTAACGATTCGCTGAATGCTGTATACAAAAAAATGGCGTCGAGTAGATTCACTCTATACTTCGTACGCCTTTGTTGGAGGTTTCAGAGACAAGGGATGTGGTTAAAGCAACGTATCACACAAGTAGAGAGACGATGAATATGTTGTGAAGAACGTTTGATCTCCCTAGTAGCAGATATTATCTGGTCCCTAAGGTCACCAGGTTTAACGAGCCCTCATACTTCTATGGAGATTTCTAAAGGATATCAGCCAAACTTGTATAGCAATATTCGGGAAGCTATTGAAAATATTGTTCCCGACACCAACCAAAAAGTGATGCAAAACGTAATTAATAGAGAACAAGCTGGTATGGTTTCCAAAGACGGATTTTTTATATAATAACTTAACTAACACAGCCTACTCCATCAATTGCAACAACTGCAACCAAATATACATAGGTCAGACCTCCAGATCTCTTAAAGGAAGGATTACATCACACGAAAGTGATGCTAGGCTTCATCCTGAAAGATGCGCTCTAGCATCTCATGTTAACATAACAGGACATTCTATGAATTACACAAGTATCAAAGTTCTTGATAAAGAAAAACACCTTTCCAAACGTTTATGCCTGGAAATGTCCCACATTTTCATGAATAACAACTGTATCAACAAAAAGACAGATATTAAACAGCTGAGTGTCATTTACTCATATTTGATAAACTGCGAAAAATTGGAAAACTTACATATCTCCCCAAATTTCAACTTTTCACAACCATAAATATAATCTGTGTTTTGGCCGATTCCACCAACAAATTTCATTCCACTCAAAATCTAATAATTCTCTTCTCACGATTTATTAATAATTGTTAATTTAAAATTCCCATTAATTAAAATATAGTTTATTCAACTGCCTCTGGTCGGCTTAACAATTTCTTACATAACATTCTGAAAATCACATCATCTGAAGTGATTTGGCAACGTTTTGGCACACGCCCACAATTCGTTCCATCTTTCAACACAGACATTGACAACCTTCGGCCTTCTGTCAAAGGTTCATCTCACTCATTATTCCGTGACCACCATTTTGTGCAATCATCAAGTGGCTTCACGACGTAATGCTCTAATGTTTTCTAAATAATTTTTAATCTGTCTTTAACTTGTCTTGTCATATTTTATATAATTTTAACCATTGTACCAAGTATCCAGCTCTCAGCATGTTACTGGACGTTTCCCTCATCCTATACGAAAACAGCAATTAGCAACATCCTCACATACTACTGTAAGTTGATTCAATTTAAATTCATTTTACACTTTTGTTGCTACTGTTATCATTGTAATGGCAGCTCCTGATGATGACGGCAAAGTCCATTGAAAGCTAGAGAGAATTAAAAAAAGTATAAAGAGTCCTCTTTGCTTAAATCGTAATGATATATATATATATATATATATATATATATATATATACAGGTGAAAAATTAAAGCTTCCGCCTTTTGTTGGGTACTTCGACAAAATTTAAGCAAAGAGGACTCTTTATACTTTTTTTAATTATCTCTAGCTTTCAATGGACTTTGCCATCATCATCAGGAGAGTAGTATGTGAGGATGTTGCTAATTGTTGTTTACGTATAGGATGAGGGAAACATCCAGTAACATGGTGAGAGCTGGATAGATGGTACAATGGTCAAAATTATATAAAATATGACAAGAACAAGTTAAAGGCGGAAGCTTTAATTTTTCACATAACTGGTCTAGACGACAGTGACCACGTCTCAAGTTATATATATATACATATATATCATTTTTAATACGATAACTCCCATCCTAACAGTAACAAATAAAATTTGTGTGTAATTCATTTTAGACTGGTTGAGCATCTGCCTCAATTTCAATAATACCAACGACAACTTTCAGGTACAATTATAATTCTAATCCAATATATAATATAATAATTTAAAATCAAACGTTTACAAAGCCTAGATAAATACAAAGTCTTCACATCTGAGTAATGCCAAGACCACAAATAACTTCAAGCAAATCAAAACACTAAAACAAAGTTTCAAAGCCCACTATTAGTTTCTATCATCGACGGAATCATCTCTAAAGGTTCGGATTTCCAATATTACCGTATCTTGGTACGCCACTCCCCCCTTCCCCTAGACCGACGTACCCACCGTTCCTCAGTTGCCACATTTATCGGAAGAGTTGTTTAAATTCTTGACACTATCCGCTCTCCAGTCTTGAACACATCTGATGACCCACACAGCCCCAAGTGCTGCAAATTTAGAATGATGTGATTAAAATCGTATTTACGGCAACTTAACGTTTTTGCTAACAGGACATGTTACAGGGCAGTAGTCTAGATTCCTTAAGACATAAATAGTGAGTATTATTCTTCATTCCTTCCTTCCGTTTTCGTTGTTGCTTTGTCGCAAATTAGCGTTGGTATTGCAAGTGTTTTTGACTTTGAGAAGGAAACTCCCAGCTATATAAAAATTAGGCCAGGAAAAATTTGGATAAAAGTGATTTTTTTTTTGTGATATAGTTAGATTATTGCTGTCTAATGATTTGTTCATTTTGGCGCCATAATTGCGCTTGAGCACTTGTCGCCATTTAGATCGAAAATCTTGAAAACGGTTAGTAACACGTAAGATAATTTAAGTACGTGGTAGTATGTTTGAAGTATGTAATATTTCGTCCGTATAGCCTCATTTGTTGGTAAGACAGAGAGTACCGTATTTGTTTTGAAAGAAAAACAAATTAGGGAAACAATCACACTATGAGTTTCAGAAGTAACGAGTACCACCAGATGTATTTATAACTGCGACAATAACCCATTACACATCAATTATTCATGATCATATTTCTGGACTGAAAGTTGCAGCAAGCTGTAATGTAATACGTCTAATAAAGCTAAAAGTATGTCTCCAGCGAGAAACTTTACAGTAACTTACGTAATGTCATAAATCTTGGCCGTACAACAGAAATTTTCCCAAAGCAGAGATAGCGGAAGGCAGTATTTTGTTGGGAATTTAAGGATGTAGAAATGGTTAGGAACTTTCCTCATGATACGTGATAATGCAAAATTCCACTTGCTTCTCAATTTGGCGCGCAAGTAAGAAGTACTGCATCTGTGGCCTCCGAAATAATTGACCCAAAAATTGAGTTTACAAATAGGTTTAATCGAAAAGTTGCGGTGCATCTTAAAGTTTTTACAATATCCCTCAAAAATTGTGAAGAAATAAGTGCCTGAAACTACTGAAACAGTGAAAATCTTCATTATTCCTGAGAACTGTCAATAGCAACTAGTTCGTCGCCATTATGGGGTTATCGACAACCGATATGCGCGAAATCAAGTCAACAATCATCAATACCTTCAACGAAAAATTTTTACAAGAAATAGTGGGTAAAGTCGTACAACTGGTAGAAAAGCAGTTTGAAGAAAGACTTAACAGGAACGAGGAGGAAATACAGACTCTTTGTGACAGGGTCGAGAATTTGGAAAAGGATAATAGACGTCTTATCATAAAAATGGACGATCAAGAGCAAATGGAGAGATCCCAAAATGTCAGAATATTTGGGCTGAAGGAAGAGGGAGCGGAAGATTTGGGTAATGTTATAGTGGATCTGTTTCAAAACAAACTGAAAGTAAACATACAAGAAAAAGTTATAGTCAAATACCATCGCATACCAAACAAAAACTCAAATAACAGTACGTCGGCCGTGCTGGTACGGTTCACCTCCAGCGATTCACGGGCATCGGTTTTGAAAAATCGAAAACTGTTGAAAAACACCGGGATTCGTATAAAAGAAGATCTGACTAAATCGCGACTGAAGTTATTTAAAAGATGTATTGATTTGTTTACGAAAAACAATGCGTGGATTCTAAGAGGAAATATTTACGTAAAACAAAACAATGAAGTTCATCGAATCGCCAGTGATGAGGACCTACACAAAATTAATGTTTAAGAGTTTTTTTTTGTAAGGTTTTCAATAAACAATGCAGTGTAGTGAGGTATGTGGGGGGACGGGTGCTGCAGCATTCTAACATGAAGGTAACATTACTGTAGATGTTTTCAAAGTAGGCAGTGTTAGACGTTATTTCTAGTCGTAAAAAATGTATTAGTATTAACTACTTTGAATGTGGCTTAATCAGTACTCGTCTTTTCGCCTATTATTATTTTTTTTTTCTTACACTTTTAGGTTAAAAAAATAAGGAATAATTGTTTAATAATAATTAGTACGAATCACAATGTTGTTATGCAATAATTTTAAACGAATTTATTAGTCCATACACATATACTTTGCCAATTTACAGTAATTTTATGGACACTAAATAAAATAAAAATGCCTAATTTCAAAATACATGTCAAGAATAATTAAATTAAGAGAATAAATAATGAATTTCTGTTTTATTCGTATACTCGTTGTTTTTTGGAAAAACCTCAAAAGATGTGGCAGTGGTTTCAGTTTTTATTTTTCGCAGCAAGTTATGGACTTAATTCTGATAATTTTTGGGAAAAACATAAATTGTGTCTCTGGACCTGCTAATGCCACAGATAAACGCATTGCTGTGAGGGTATGTATGCAAGTACGCATGTATACTTAAGAATGGCAATTATTTTTAGGTTGTTAGGTTTAGTCTCGTTTACAAAATTAAATAAGAACAAAATTGTAATGGTGTTACATAGAGGTTATAGGTTGACGCGGGGGCATGGGGATGATGGGGATTGGTCCTCGGGGACTGGCAATAGTGAGGAAATAAGGGATAATGGATAATGATAACATGGGTCAGCGAGTGGAGAGTGTTAATGATGAATCAATATTTGATAGTCCACATCAAAACCATTTCACAGTCGGACATCTAAATATCAGATCCATAAATTCTGGATTTGACGAGTTCTGTAATTATATGACAGAATACAATTTTGATATTTTTGGAGTTTCTGAAACATGGCTCAATCCAACTTTAAGAAGTGAGAGTTTTTGCTTGCCTGGGTACAAATTTATAAGGAATGATAGGCAGGGTCGAGGAGGAGGGGTAGCTTTATACATAAAAAGCGGGTTGAAATATTCAAGGGTAAATGTGGAAATTAACTGTGCAGAAACCATAGGTATAGAATTTAAGATAGGTGGAAAAACTTATCTTTTAGTTAATAGTTATCGTTCGCCTTCTGAGAGTGTCACTTATTTTTTAGACTCCTTAGAAAATTTTCTCGGTTTTGTCAGTGTCAAATATGATTATTTATTACTGATAGGAGATCTAAATATTAACATGTTAAATAATTCTGCTTACACAAATCGCCTCAAAAATTTAATTCATAGTTTTAACTTATCACAAAGGATCAGTGAGCCAACAAGATTCAATTTTGCCACAAGAGAGGCTAGCCTCATTGATATAATCTGTGCTAGTAAGGATCTTATCTCTATCGATTCTAAATCATTGGCAGTTTCTCAAAATCTCTCAGATCATAACTTAATTTACTCAGCCTTTCGAAAGTCAAAAATAAATAAATCACAAAAGACTATTAAATATAGAGACTACAATAATATAGATAGGGAATCCTTCTTAAATGAAGGGTTTCTACTTGGGTGGGAGGATATTTACTATATAAACCAAATCGACCGAAAAATAGAAGTCTTTAATAAAAATATAGTAACTGTTCTGAATAAACATGCTCCAATAAAAACAAAACAAATAACCGAAAAACCTTATGTACCCTGGATAACTCAAAATATAAGAATTTTAATCAGACTAAGAGATAAAGCTCATAAAAAATTTCAAAAATCAAAATCACAGGCTCATTTTGGATATTATAAACAACTAAGGAACTATACAAAGCATGCAATTATCCGAGAAAAAAATACATTCTTTAACTTACTCTCAACAAAGAAAGGTAAGGAATTTTGGGACACTACCAAAAAGCTCAACATAACATGCAAGAAAACTCACTCAACTATACCCGAACACTTACAAAATGTAAATGACATACACAATTACTTCCAGCAGACCGACAATTTACCAGACACTGCTTCCCAAGAATTAATCAATTTTTACAAAAACAATGTAAACATTAACGATTCTCTCAGCTTCCAACTGTTAGACAGGGCCAGTCTAATCAAAATTGTAACTAATATCTCATCAAATGCCATTGGAGAGGATGGTTTCTCTATGAGAGACCTAAAGTTATGTATCCCATTTTGTACGAATGCCTTGCTGAATATAATCAATACATGTATTTTTGGGGGATTATTTCCAGAAATATGGAAGAAAGCTATTGTTAAACCCTTACCAAAAATAGCAGAACCTAAAGAATTTACAGACTTGAGGCCTATTAGCATATTACCCGCTACGTCCAAAATTTTAGAAAGGCATATTTATAATCAAATTAGGTTTTTTTGTGACACAAACGATATCATACCAGACAGTCAATCCGGTTTTAGAAAAAACTTTAGCACAAGTACATCATTAGTTAATATCTTGGATGATATCAGACATCATCAAGAACAAAAAAATAGTACGTGCATGGTTCTTCTCGACTTTAGTAAAGCGTTCGACACTCTGAATCATGAAATGTTACTAGCTAAGTTACATTACCAGGGGTTTTCGCAGAACTCCGTAAATCTAATAAAAACATACTTAAGCAACCGTTCAAACTGTGTTATGTTAGCAAATGATTCTGCTATTTACAAAACCGATTTTAAACCTATAAAAAGAGGAGTTCCTCAAGGTTCAATTTTATCTCCTTTGCTATTTTCAATCTACATATCTGACATGGTCAAATCGGTAAAATTCGCAAAGATAAAACAATATGCAGATGACTCACAAATATATCTCCCTGTCAATAAAACCACAATCCATATTGCACAACACCAACTAAATTCAGATCTCCAAAGAATTGACACATTTGCAAAGCATCACAATCTTAAACTAAACCCCTCAAAATCGCAAGTAATGGTTATGAATAAAAACAGTATTGAAAGAGAACATTTTGAACAGAATTTAGTAATTTCTATTAACAATGACAGAATCCCCATAGTTCAGGAGACAAAAAATCTAGGCATTATATTTGATAGCTCGCTTGGCTTCGGCAGTCATATAAAAAACAGAACAAATTTAGCTTACATGCGACTAAAAAATATAAACAAATTAAAAAAACATTTATCAGCCAAACAAAAATATTATTTGTGTAATACCTTAATTTTATCACTTTTTGACTATGGAGATGTCGTCTATGGTGATTCGCTATCGTCGCGAACCAAAAAATGCATACAAAAAGTTCAAAATAGTTGCATGAGATTTGCATTTGGAATTCCATATCGAAACCATATCACTCCTTATCTGAATAACTACAACATATTAAACATGACGAATCGCAGAAAATATCACATGTATTCTTTTATCTATAGGGTTATAAAAACAGGTCAACCGCCCTATTTAAGAGAAAGATTTGTGCCTTTGCCTAGTGCCCAGAGAAGTAGAAATAATCTCAATTTTATCGTACCTAGGCATAGAACGCGTTCCTTCCGACAATCGTTTGCCTATGTGGCGGTTCACTTATGGAATAATTTACCAACTTCAGTTAAAAGCTCATCGTCAAAAACATTCTCAAAACTGACAAAAACGTTGTTACAGAATCACCAGCTACTTTAGCAGCGTTTGTGTGAGCAAAAATAACGTTTTTACAATCCTACTCGCTGACAAGTTGTATAGATTTGTTTTTCGCGTCCGTTGCCAGCTCCCGGGGGTTCTCTCTTCGTTTTTGCCTTTTTTGTGTTTCACCGCCTCTTCATTTGCCTCTTTATTGTATTTTTTATTTTGTTTAAGAACTTTTAGGGTATTCAGGGCTTTCTCGCATGGACTCTTTGTATTAAATGGTCCAATGTATCGGTTTTATAATCGAGAGACTGTCCTTTTTCGTCATTACTCTATATGTAGAATTTCTTTTGTTTATGATGTTTATTCATGACGAAATAAATATTTTGAATTTTTTTTTTTTTTTGAATTATAGAACTGATGTTTTTCCAGCATTCAGGCTCTACGCATTATTACCACGTATATCTATTTTTAAATTATCGATAGCATACATTTGATGCCAATATCATATGTCTGTCAACAATGTAAATTGCCGTTATGCTGTGGCCGCCTATGGGATTTAGAATGACGTCACTTTGCCTATTGCGCTTCTCTCATCAACCCCTTTCATATTGATCCCCATTTCATAGGGATGACTATGAACAATGTAAATTGCCGTTTTGCTACGTCCGCCATACTAGATTTCAAATCACGTCATATTGCTTATTGCGTTTCCTTCATCAAGCCCTTTCGTCTGATGCCTATATCGTGAGAGTGACTTTGAAAAATATGAATCATTCTGCGGCGACCACCATAATGAATTCAGAATAGTGTGTTTTTATCATCAAGCCCTTCCATTCGTTAACCATATCATAGGGGGTACTGTGTAAATGATAAATCGCTATTTTGTAGAGTCCGCCACATTGGACTCAAAATGGCGGCAGTTGATTCAATTTGGGTTATTACCCAACTCAAACGTATTTACAAAATTTCAGCTCAATTGATTACGACTAACCGACTCAAAATTCAGCACGAAAAATTGTCTCATACATAGTAACATACTTACATACTAGCATAATAACATACCGACATACTAGCATACTAACATAATAACATAATAACATGACAACATAATAACATGATAACATGATAACATGATAACATGATAACATGATAACATGATTAACATGATAACATGATAACATGATAACATGATAACATGATAACATGATAACGTGATAACGTAATAACGTAATAACGTAATAACGTAATAACGTAATAACGTAATAACGTAATAACGTAATAACGTAATAACGTAATAACGTAATAACGTAATAACGTAATAACGTAATAACGTAATAACGTAATAACGTAATAACGTAATAACATAATAACATAATAACATAATAACATAATAACATAATAACATAATAACATAATAACATAATAACATAATAACATAATAACATAATAACATAATAACATAATAACATAATAACATAATAACATAATAACATAATAACATAATAACATAATAACATAATAACATAATAACATAATAACATAATAACATAATAACATAATAACATAATAACATAATAACATAATAACATAATAACATAATAACATAATAACATAATAACATAATAACATTAACATAATAACATAATAACATAATAACATAATAACATAATACACAATAACACAATAACACAATAACACAATAACACCATAACATAATAACATAATAACATAATAACATAATAACACAATAACACAATAACACAATAACATAATAACATAATAACATAATAACATAATAACATAATAACATAATAACATAATAACATAATAATAATAACATAATAACATAATAACAGAAAAATAAAACATAATAACATAATAACATAATAACATAAACATAACATAATAACATAATAACATAATAACATATAACATAATAACATAATAACATAATAACATAATAACATAATAACATAATAACATAATAACATAATAACATAATAACATAATAACATAATAACATAATAACATAATAACATAATAACATAATAACATAATAACATAATAACATAATAACATAATAACATAATAACATAATAACAAATAACATAATAACAAATAACATAATAACATAATAACATAATAACATAATAACATAATAACATAATAACATAATAACATAATAACATAATAACATAATAACATAATAACATAATAACATAATAACATAATAACATAATAACATAATAACATAATAACATAATACATATAACATAATAACATAATAACATAATACATAATAACATAATAACATAATAACATAATAACATAATAACATAATAACATAATAACATAATAACATAATAACATAATAACATAATAACATAATAAGATATTAAGTTACTAACATACTAACATAATATCACGATGACACTCTAACATAGTAACATACTAACATAACATACTAACATACTAACGAGCAGGTCAAATTACGAATGGTGAAAGCTTGTAGTAAGCTCAAAGAGTGTCAACTTCAACTTAACGTTCGTCTCTCTTTTAAGTTTTCTGTAATGATTGCGCCTTGGAAATATTCTGAGTGAAACAAAAGTAAAAGCGCGGAGTTTTCATTAATATATTCGCAGCACGAAAGTATGAAGGAAACACGCATTTTTCAGAAGATGCTTTAAAAGTACGTGATACTAGATTTTCATTTTGCTGATACTGCATATGGAGAGGGCTAGCCGGTAAAAAAATGGTCTACCATTTTTCTATATGACACCAACCAGGAACAGATTCTGTACAAGAGCGATTTATAACCGCTGCTTGCTTTATTACCGTTTAAATTAAACTGAGCTGTTAAAAAACGACAAGCATAATTCACACGTTTCTTATCTTAGACACTTCCCTTCATAAATCAACAACAGCACCGGACCCGAGCTGAGCCAGCAAAAAGCTGTGCTCGTGGGAGCAAAACAATTTTCACAAGCTACAATTCCACCCATGCCTTAACTATAAACCGAAAGTTTAGTATTTACATATCAGGAACTCACTTCCCAAAAGTATTAGGGTAGACATAGAGCATAAAGTTTGACAAAATTCAGTATACGATACGGAACTCATCGAAAAGGTAGTTATATCAAGAGAAGGAATGTGTTTGTAATCCACCGGTAGATCCCGTTGACCCTGGGAATAATGTGTATTATACGGGGTGTCCGCAAAGTTGGGGTTTTCCTCTACACGACGTGTAGATCTTGAAAAGATAAGCAATTTTTCTTAGTACCATATACACCAACGTCTTAAGGGAACCGATATAAAGGGCTCTGCAACATCAAAAATATCTGAATACCTTCCTGTAGCCGCGACATCCCCGAGTGGTACTAGGACACCAGCTCAACCCGACGACAGAACTGGGTCGGGGTCAGTGTGTCAGGTCAGTATGCAACCTTCAACCGACAGTTACGGTCACGCGTGTAGAGGTAATCGCGTAGACGAGAATCCCTCAAGCACTAGAGACGTGGCTAGAGAAGTGCAAGTATCAAAAACTAAAGTATGGCAAACGCTGCGTGAAGAGGCGCTCTATCCGGTTCACGTCCAACGTGTACAAGCCCTTCAACCTGACGATTTTCCAGCAAGAGTGCGATTTTGTGAGTGGTTGTTGCATCAACATGACAACAATCCGGACTTTTTGAAGTGAATATTGGTGACAGACGAATCTACGTTCACGCATAATGGGGTGAATAACTTTCGCAACACTCATGTTTGGTCAGTAGAAAATCCGCACGCTGTCCGTCGGGCACATTTTCGGTGAATGTTTGGGCTGGCATGGTGAACGGTATGCTCATTGGACCATTTATTCTCCCAAATCGATTGGACGGGATGCAATACCTAGACTTTTTACGCAACATTTTGCCTTCCTTGTTTGCCTGCGTCTGCTCGGTAGCGCATCAGCTAATTTCATTTTCTGTTGGAGCGGTATGATTTCGGGCAGAGACGTACTTAGCCCTTCTCGTCAACTGGAGAGTGAGTACTTTTTCCTTTTATTTTTTTTACTTGGTCGCCCTCGTTTTACTACACATTACCTTGGTTATTTCAAGGGTAGTTGTTTCTGAAAAGCAAAACCTCAGCTTTGCGGACACCCTGTAGTAGGTAAGCACATGAAGACTACTCACATCTCACGTATTTTGATGCTAGAGAGCAAACTTGCCGAGTTTGCTCTATAGCGTCGAGATACAAAGATTTGACTGGTTTTCAACATTCCACATCAATACACGATGTAACCAAAATATAATACTTGTTTGATGATCGAGCTGCCATCTAGCGGACTATAAGTCTCTCTGCGACCTAGCGTTCCCCCTTAAAGCAAGTCGAGATCCTAGGGCCCAAATCCTAAGCACCATTAGAAGGTGTCTCCATATATAAGCATGACAAGAACCTATGAGATCCCATCTCTTTTCGCCCAATTATTTTGTTGAACATTATGGGCAAGATATTCGAAAGAATAATACTCGCTAAAATTCAGCCTGAAGGAAGTATGGTTACATCAATTCAGCAACGCGGATCCATGCCTTTATGGAGGTAGGACGAGTCAGATTCTACGTCCGCGATGCGCTAGACAAGAAGGAACATGGCTTAAGCATAAACGAGGTAAACTGTTAAATATGAACAGAACAACGAACACCCAACTCCATTTGGCGTCCCTCAAGGCGGCATCTTGTGCCCATTATTGTGGAATCTATAAGGGCAGATCCTCTAGCAAGTGCATGATCAATCGACAAAATAATCTAAATCCAGCAGTTATTCGAGCAGAATGGGCTGCTAGAGACATCGTAGGCTACCATAGGAAATGAGGCCTTAAGTGTACTAGACACAAAAACAGAACGTATGCTTAATAGATCTACAAACAAGCATAGACAATGGCTGAAGATTGGATCCGATAGAGTTGAGTTGAAAACAATAATGAAATATACACTGGAAAGGGTCTTTGAGGCGAAGAGCTGAAAAGAAATCCTGCAAAAGGCAAGAAGTGCCATCGGACAGCTTAATCCCATTATTAGGTGCAGATCTTCTGCTTAAAATCATTAAACATTGCATACTACCAATTCTAAATGATGGAGCTATATCTGATATCACGAAGGAGTATAACAAGGTTAAATGGATTGGAGATCCTGTTGAAAGGATTTTATACTAAGTGACATATAAATCCGAACACCCAGTTTGAATGGTTTTATTTTAATAAAATTTTGTATAAGTACTTAATGAAGCATAATAAGTAAATGATAAAAATTTCAAAATGATTGCACTGCTTCAAAGCCCTTTGACCTTTAATAATGTGTGAGTAGATGGTCTATGGGGATTCGGTCTCAAAACTTCCAAAATCCGCCACCAGAGGCGCTGGCGTCGCGCGCCATTGACAGGTTGTTGGACGGAATCTGTATTCATGAGTTGGGGATTCCGCCGCTAGATGGCGCTGTCAAACCAAACGGAATCTGTGTGTCATTGGACACCTGTCATGCGTCATTGGGCATCTCACGCATAGATGGCGTTACACGTCATCTGTCATACGTCATTGGACACCTGTCATTGATGGGTTGAGCATCTCGCGCATAAATGGCGTAGATTTGTTTGGCGGTGTACAAACCTAACGGAATCTATGCGTCATTGGACAGCTGCCATTGATGGGTTGGGCATCTCGCGCATAGATGGCGCCGATGTCGCACCTGTCTGGTGTTGGCGTGGATTACGGGGGGCAACGTGTATACAGGGGTGCATCGAAAAATAGCGGATCGATGGACCGACGGTATATCGTTAAATCGTATATAGCAAGGCGTGACCTAAATAGCGTGGTGGGCTCCTCTGGTCGGTCGGTCGGTCGGTCAGAATGTCTCATAACCTGTATACGATGTACTGTTATTATTATACAGGATGATACCGTTCAAAATGAAAATAGTATAATGGATATTTTATTGAAACATATAGTATATATAACAATAAGGTTGATTGGTGTGTGTGTGTGTGCCATGTTTTGAATACCCGCGCTTGAACAACTTGCAACAAGAAATTCCGACAATATTATTTCGCAAACCAGAGGTATTTTCAATAAAACTACATATCAGGGAGTACTTTAGATGTTGATACTAATCGACTCAAATCATTGTTCGACAACTGATTTGGTTCATGACAGACAAGAATCAAATTATGTATTTCACGGTTCAGTTCTGGTTGTTTTTTAATTTTTTCCCTAAACTTCAGGTAACCCAGGAAATATGTCTCTTATCCGTCCTCTGTTCAACACATCAGTAAAATCGTTAGAAAATTCTATATATGACATATTATTATAAAAGGTATAGGACCGTCCTGCGTTTGATTGAAAAATAGCATTGATTCGAGCCCTATCGGGTATATCAATTGAAAAATTATCAAGAAATTTAATGGTAGGGAATGATGCTGAGAAATAGTTGTTTGGAGACACAATGGTAATCAAGTCACCGTTTGTTGATTGGAAAATATGTTGTAAAGTGTATTGACGTAATTCTGTAGGAACATAATCGACAAGAAGTTCAGGCTGAGATGGGATAATCATTTCGTTTAAGTCTAGTTTCCATATAAACATATCATGTGCAATATATAATCGGTAATTTGAAAACTCTGGAGCAATAGCTAAAAACATAAAATCTGGAATAATATCACACAAATTTTTGAGGATCGGCTGCTTACGAGTTGTAGATCTTATAGTTGTTGTTGTTTTTGGTATTGCTGATGCGGTGGTAGACGTTGGGATTGAATCATATTTGTTTTTTCTTCCATATAGATATTGTACTGCATTTATATCATCAACATCTAGACCACGAATCTCATGCTGATAGAAGGCAAACATAATAGCATTCGGAGAAGCACTATGTGCTATGCCGAGAGCATGTCCAATTTCATGAACCAACACCTGATAGAGAATGATGTCAAAAATCTCAGATAGCAAATATAAATTCGTTTACCCCCCAATCAAAATCTTGACTGAAAAAAAATTAGGCAGCAAATATACAATAATCATACACGAATTTACTATATTTCTAAATTTCTACTCTCATGTGCAACTTGTAATTGGAATTTCCGCCGGACAAACGATACATTCATGTATTACTAAGAAATTATATAAAAAATACTGCAACCGCAATGAATGTTGTTTTCTCGATAAAAATGGTACTGAGAATATGATGCATATAATATGCATATTTACGATACAATTATCTCATGCACGCGTGTGTTATCTCAACCACGTATTTATATTTAGCGAGCGCATGCAATAGTCATCATTGTTTCACACTTAACGCACAACGCTGCAAGCTGGAACAACGGCCGCAGTACAATAGTGCTTCGAGAGAGACGAGATAGCGAAAATTTTAAAAAAAGTAAGTGCTATTTTATTTAATATTTTTCTTTTTTATGTCTCTAAGTGCAACTGTTTTTTCGTGTTATGCTTCAAAATAGTTAGACGACTCAATTTTTTTATAGATGGATTTATCAAAAATTAATGCTGCGTCTTCGATTGTAGACCGCAAACCTATCAGAAAATTAAAGGACCTACCAGTCGGGACACCATTTGCAATCCAAGCAGCTAAAGTGGTCAAGTCGAAATTTGGGGAAGCCGTGCTACTAGATTTAGGACCGGAAGTGCTATTTCTACCACAGCGGGTGACGGAAACGTACCAGCCGGTCATCGACGAACTTTTTCACGGAAAATACTCGATCATCTTCCAAGGGGAAGTGGACGTAGGGAAAAGCCGACCGCTAGCATCATTCAAAATAGTGGAAAATTAACAAAGCAGAGAACAGGAGGAGGAGGACAGGGTGAGCATTTTTATATATTTTTGAGTAATGTGTTTGCTTGAAAAAAAAAATGTCGTCTTTTCAAATGTCTTCAAATAAGGTTAAAAAGATCATCAAACAAACAGACGGTGTTCTACTATCAATTGTTAGTCTACGGAAAATTTTATTTGATAATTTTACAATCAGAGACGCGGAAGTGTGGCTGAAACGAATAGAAAAACAAATTAGATTATGTAAACGGGTAATTCGTAGTAGAAGGCAAAATAAATTATCTGTAGGGACCTGTAGAAAAGTAGAAACAAATTTGGGGCATTTTAAACATTTTAGAAAGTTGATTTTAACTAGACATATTGGGGCAGGACTTCACTTAACATTGGGTCAGAGGGTTAGATGGGAAAATGTAGAATCGAGCTTTCAAAGTAGAATAAAAACCGGTTCCATAGCTAATTTGCGTCATAAGGACTTGAATCAATTTTTAGCAGATTGTGTAGTTGTTTTTAAAAGGAAAATTAGGAATATTTTGAACACCCATTGTGCGCTCAAAGTAAATACAACATTTTGCGGGGAGTTTATTAGGAAATCGGGGGATAATGAAATTTTGGGAATTAAATATATTAATACTAAAAATCATATTATTGATACATCAACTCAAATAGACGAGTGGTTTAAGATATATGTGAAAGATAAACTTTTAAACGAATTATCGGAATTTGCTGAAAAAGATTCGGGATTTGCGTTAAATAAAATTATTTCCTTAGTTGTTAATATCAGTAAATATCAATTGGGAAACGGTTCATCTTATATTAGACTACCAGAACCGATTATAAGGAAAAATGCTTGTATAAACATTAAAAATATAGATCAAAATTGCTTTTACTGGGCCATTGTAAGCGCTCTTCGGACTCCTAGCAATAAAAGACATGCAGAACTAACCTCCTCATATCCACACTTTACTGACGTTTTACAAACAGAAAATTTAGATAGTCCTATGCTGCTAACAAAAATTTCAAAATTTGAAAAGATGAATAACATTTCAGTCAATGTTTACGCTTTAGAATTGATCGAAACAGAAAAAAAATCATTTTACATAGTAGTACCAGCAAGATTAACGGAAAATAAACGGGATACGCATGTTAATTTACTTTTAGCTCAAAATAAATATTATCCGCGTTTAAATGATTATGATGCTCCTCCACCAGCGCCAGCAAATGAAGATAATGATTCAATCGATGAAATTAAATATCACTATTGTTGGATTAAAAATCTTTCGCGTCTTATTAGTAGCCAGTTAAATAAACATCGTGAGAAAAAATTTATTTGCGATAGATGTCTGAACTATTTCCATCAGCAAAATAAATTAGTTGAACATGAAAAACTGTGTTCTAAATTTAATAAATATAAAATTAACCTTCCTAAAGAGAGCTGCGTTGAATTTAAAAACTTTACATACCAACAAAATACTCCTTTTGTTGTTTATGCAGATTTGAATGTCAATTAGAAAATCATAAAGAAAGTAGCGTCGTAAATTTAACTAAAACCATAAAATATCAAAAACACGTTCCGTATAGTGCTGGTTTCTATGTAAAATGCAGCTATGATGATAGCCTTTCTTATTTCGAGAGCTTTCGAGGTGCAGATTGTATGGATTGGTTTGCAAATCGTATGGCTGGTGTTGCGCAATTTGTAAACTCAAAATAAAAACAAGCGTACCTATGATTGAAAAATTAGACACATGTAAGGCAACATCATGTCATATTTGCGGTAAGAGATTTTCAAAAACAAAAAAAGACATAATCGTTAGAGATCACAACCATTTCAGTGGAGAGTTCAGAGGTTACGCACACCAAGCATGCAATCTGAACTTTAGAAAATTGTTTGTTGTGCCGGTTATATTCCATAATTTAAGTGGGTACGATAGTCACTTTATGATTTCGAATTTATGTAAAAAAGGTCGCTTAAGTCTACTTCCCATCAACAAAGATAAATACATCTCCTTTACGCTGCACTCAGATGAAAATAACATTAAATTGCGGTTTATAGACTCTTTTCGATTTATGGGGGCGTCTCTTGATGAATTAGCTTCAATTTTAGCAGTATCAGAAAAGAAAATTTTACAAAGGGAATTTCAAAATTTAGATGAAGATAAATTCAAATTATTAACACAGAAAGGAGTTTTCTGTTACGATTACATTGATTCGTTGAAAAAATTAAATGAAACGACTTTGCCCCCAATTGAAAAATTTTACAATAAATTAAACGATGAAAGTGTAAGTGACGAGAAGTATGCTCATGCGCAATCTGTTTGGCAACAGTTTAACATTAAAACATTAGGAGAGTATTCTGATATATATTTAAAAACAGATATTCTGCTTCTTGCCGACGTTTTTGAGCAATTGCGTAAAAAATGTTTCTCCACCTATGGTCTGGATCCTGCGTGGTACTATACAATGCCCGGATATACGTGGGACTGTATGCTCAAATACACTGGGTGTAAGTTAGAACTACTAAAGGATCTAGATATGGTGATGTTTTACGAAAATGCTATAAGAGGTGGAATTTCGGTGTGTAGTAACCGATTTTCGGAGGCCAACAATAAATATATGCCCGAATATGATCCTGAAAA